>JZKD02S2090408.1:19565-34211 GCA_000966675.3 Picea glauca
GACATACATACCAAAAGAGTTAAGTGTCATCCTCCAACATACTATTTCCCACAAAATATATTGTAAACATATTTTCCACCAAATATAATTTAGACATCTGTAAAAATAAAAAACATAATTAAAAAACAACACATATTTAGCATATATTGTAACTAAATATTAAATAAACAATAAGAAATAATAACATAACCAGCCACAATTAAACATATTTAAGATCTAGTTACTCTCCAATTAAGAGTACATGATTTAAACAATTTGTAAATCTTATCTAAAATCTAAAAATAAAAAATAAAGAGAAAAATTATGTTCTTGGTTAAAAACAAATTTAATTAGAGTTAGATAATAATTTGAAAACAAATATAGAACTATGTATGAAGAAATTTCACAAATCTCCATATTAAGTCATTATTCCAATGAAATACTTATCTCCTTGTGGATAAGGTCTCAAATCCTTCAGGTGAAATTCCCCTTGTGGATAAGGTCTCAAATCCTTCAGGTGAAATTCTCATCCAGGTGATGTTATCATGTTCTTAGTAAAACAAATTGTGAGTTAGAATTAGGTAATAATCTAAAAATAAATATAGAACTATGTATGAAGAAAATGAACACAAATCTCCATATTGAGTCATTCTTCCAAAGAAATACTTATCTCCTTGTGGATAAAGTCCAAAATCCTTCAGGTGAAATTCTCCTTATGGCTAAAGTCTTAAATCCTTCATAAATTCTCATCCCAGGTGATGTTATTTGATCATATTTACACAACAATAAAATACTAATCTCATCAGCAGTTAAATACTTCTCTCTTCTTCTTCTATAGTGGTCATATAATCAAATTCCATGATGCCCTTTCAAACTAAAGGACTCATAAATCTCCATATTAAGTCATTCTTCCAAAAAACTACTTATTGTCTAAAAAATTTCACAAATCATAATTTAAAAAACCATTCTTCCGGAAAATACTTATCTCCTCTTTCTTCGATGGAATATATGTTCTCATATAATCTTGCATGTACATGAAGAAAACACAAATCTGCACATGTATATTAATTCATTCTTCAAAAACCATTTAAATGGGATGTATTCATATTAGGTATAATGAAATGCTCTTTGAAATTATGTGAGCGAGCTCACATATACAATATGTGTGAGCTTATTTGTAAATCTAATTGAATGTAGGTTTTTGTGATTAGTAACCAGTTTTGTTAAGATTTTGACAATACCCTGGCAAGAAGGAATTCACTTCATTGTATGTAGAAAACACAAATTTTTCCATACTACGTCATTCTTTGACAAGAAAGCAAGGAATGCAATCGAGAAAAATTTAGAAACTCTCTTTTCTAATGTGGGGTAGAATATGTTCTCAAATATTCAAACATGTTTAAGTTCAAAATTAGGTCTTCATCATGATATAACCTTAAATAAGTTTGAATGTACACCATTTAGGACAATGATAAGCTTATTTAGGGGTTCTATATATTTCAAAATAATTGATCAAAGCGTTGAATAGGAAAGGCTAAAATAAAAATTTGAGAAAACAAAAATTTGATAGAAGTCAAGAACATACATTTATGAATCATCTTGAATGGACACATCCTTTCTTAATCTGGGTGCTTCATTTGCTTCCTCAATCCCAACATCTCTTCCGAGCACACTCTCATGTACTCTCTTCTCCACATTAGCCTATATAACACATTTCAAATTTTAAAATTTCAAAAATTATATTTAAATGATTATAACACATTAAATTAAATGATTTTAAGACATTAAATGATACATGTGAACTCCCACCCTCTTCAAACTCTCCCAGTGAGAATTGAGACAAGCCTGGTACTCTCTTCTCCACATTAGCCTATATAACACATAATTTCAAATTTGAAAATTTGAAAAATTACATTTAAATGATTATAACACATTAAATTTAAATGATACCTATGAACTCCCACCCTCTTCAAACTCTCCCAATGAGAATTGAGACAAGCCTGGCCAAGTATGATGCAGGAGCATCACCCACGACAAGCGAGCCAGCATGGAAGGTAATGAACAGCTGGACAAGCCAACAGAAAGTTTTTGAATTTTCATTCAAGAGGATGCGCCAATGTATAAATGCACCATTTATGAAATCACCTTTTGTATGTTGTATCAGACCTCGAGCCATACGCTCTTGTCTGAAGTAGATTAAGAGGCATTTAATAGATTTAATGCAGGTAGATAGGATTTATTTCTAGATTAGACAGTTTTAGATGGAAGGAGGGAAAATGGATATAGACACCCTCACTTGTACATTGTAATATTATTCAGAAGCATTCAGAAGAGAAGAGCAAGAAGAGAATTGTATGAAGAACGCCCATGTACAGATATTGAGTTAATAGAAGAAAGCTTTAATTCAATTTCATGGTTTGTGTTGTTTCTCTGTGTCTTGATATTATGCTCATGGATGTTTTTCTTCCTATCATGCACTGCTTTTATATGCTGTGTATGTGATTTCATGGTTGAATTGAAGTCTGGGGAACCAAGGAACTAGTTTCAATTGTTTCTCTATCTTGAACCAGAGAATTCCTGCAAGGAGTGAAGTTGAATTGTCCGCAAGGAGTGCGTTGACAGAAGGGTTCAAATAGAGGTAACTTTTGTTCTAAGTTCCCAGAAGTGCATATTTGGCACCGAAGCCGTGCAAGGCATGCGCAGGTTGGACGAAGTCTTAGAGTTGCGATTATGAGCAAGGGTATTGACGACTGCTGCTGAAGAGAGGGCGTAGGGTCTGAAAGATTCAACACTTGGAAAGTGTTGAAGGCTGAGTGCAAGCAGGGCACGCAAGCTCAAGAGGGATAGTTCCTTCGTGGTATTATTGAAAGAGAGTCCAGGGGGTTTGGATCGAGGAAGGTTTGAGAAGGAAGTACAAGAACAGGAGTTGGAGGCAAGTGTTGAGGAGGATAGTTAGTTTCTAAAGAAATCCTCAAGGAGGAGGAGTCGACGGTCAGGATTCGCAAGGAAGATTAGCAAAGTCCCGACAGCCGTCAGATCTAGGGGAAGTTGTGCAGGGTTTAAGCTTTAGCGTGCAGGGGAGGAGTCAGAGCTCATTAGGACTTGACTCATTGGAGAATCGGAGTCTCCAGAAACATAGGATTCTCACAGGGAGAAATCGTGACCCGCAATTTCCTGAAAGGAACCATAGCCGTAGATCCCAGACTGGAAATGTGTCAGAAATCCGGAGAGTCGGGGATCGACATTCGGGATTTTCCCATGCAAAGGAATTGTTGAAATTGAAATCGCGATATCACGATACCCGATAGAGTAGAAGGAGTGGTGATGTGGAGGAGAGAGACCGCACGTGTATCGGGGTTTGACATCTCGGACTTTTCGGGAGCGTAGGGTCTACGCATATCAAACCCGCGAAGTCCAAAATTCTGACGGGGAGCAGGCCGTGGTCTCGTGGAATGATAGGTCATATGCGGAAGGGGCTGACCTGAAGGAACTTGGAGCAGAGAGAAAGAGAGAGAGAGAGAGAGGCGCCATTGCGGATCGGGGTTCAGAGATTCATGGTGCCAGTGAAACGCGACATCGCATATGCCAATTTCCTGATAGGGAAATCCCCAACAGGAATGAAGAAGTATCGGCATTGAGACCCATCGGGTTTCGAGGTTTTGAATATCACGAGGAACGTGCCCATGAGTTTCGTGATAATGAGAAACCCAATTTCCCGATAAGGCAAAGGGGAGATCGCAGGGTGAGAGTTTTGTGGGTATTGAGAGGTCCCAATAAGGGATAAGAAGAGTATTTTAGCTCTTCGGGCCCATGAAGAAGAAGGTCTTGGTGAGAGTGGACGTGCCTTGAGTGGGCGTCTACACCAAGTGGTATCAGAGAAAGTCTCTGTTTGTATATTTCAGACAGAGGAGAAAAGGGAATTTTCACCATGCCTCCCAGAAGGGAAAGACAATTGCCTGATCCAGAGGATAGGGATGTATGAAGAAGAGGCAGGCCGACAGGAAATACAGAACTGGAAAGGCAAATGAGAGATCTTCGAGAAAGGATGGAAGATATGGAGGTAGCGTAGAGACACACAACTGGTGCAGGGGATCTAAGTGATTCCAAGGATGAAGTCGAGGCTCAACGCGAGGAGGAAGTTGCAGCTGAAGACGCATCAACCGAATGGTTGATCAAAGCTATTGCCCGAATGAGTTCACAGACAAAAATGGACATTCCAGTCTATGAAGGAAGTCTGGATGCAGAAGAGTTGTTGGATTGGATTCGAGCTCTTGACACCTACTTCGATTATGAAGATATCGAAGAGGATAAAAAGGTAAGGCATGCTCTCACTAAATTGAAAGGACATGCAACATTATGGTGGGATGAGCTTCAGGCTGATAAACGTTCCAAAGGCAAGCAAAAGATCAAAAGTTGGGATCGAATGATCATGAAGATGAAGGCAGAGTTCATCCCAAGGGATTATCAGATCACACTTTTTAGGAGAATGCAGAACCTGAGAAAAAAGATGATGATGGTGAAAGAGTACACGGAATAATTTTACAAGCTCAATATCAGAGTAGGTCATTGGGAGAGTGATGATGAAAAAGTTGCCAGGTATATGAATGGCCTGAGGTATGAAATTCAGGATGAATTAAGTATGGAAACCATCCGAACAGTTGAGGATGCTTATCAAATGGCTCTGAAAGCTGAAGAGAAGCTGAGCCGTAAGCAAGATTAGTGAGGGTGAGGCAGGAGTCAGCCCAGAGGCAAGACAGTTGCCCAGGAGAAATATCAGAAGCCCAAGGAGGAATGGAAGAAACCTCAGGGTAAGGTTGAGAGAGGTGGAACCTCACAGCGAGGACCACATGCTGAACAGAGGGTGTAGCATATAAAGAAGGGTGGCGGTTATGATGGCACAAACACTTTTCCTTGTACTCGAGGTAGAGGAAGAGTTCGAGGTGGAGTAATCACATGTTTCACATGTGGAAAAATTGGGCACAAGTCATTCGAGTGTCCAGAGAAAAAGAAGGACATCAGAGAAGCTCACATCACTAAAGCACATAAGCGTGATGCTGAGACTGAAGATGCAGAAGGTGGAAGATCGCTTGGAATGCATAAAGTCCTTTTGACACCCGAGAAGGAGGTGGAAAACTCTGTCCAAAGGACCAGACTATTTAGGACAGATTGCAAGACCAAGGATAGGGTGTGAAAGGTTATCATAGACAGTGGTAGCACAGATAATCTCGTTTCAACCGAGATGGTAGAGAAGTTAGAGCTGGAGACGAGTGATCATCCCAGTCCATACAGAGTTTCATGGCTACAGAAAAGACATCAGGTGAGTGTTACTAAACAGTGCTTGGTTGAATTCAAAATAGGGGGATATAATGATAAAATCTTGTGTGATGTTATTCCCATGGATGTATGTCATTTATTGCTGGGTAGACCGTGGCAATATGACAGAAATGTGGTTCATGATGGGAGAATGAACACATATACCCTGGAGAAAAATGGGAGAACCAATATGTTACTTCTGATAAATGATAAGGAGGTAAAGATGGAAGCAAACAACACAATAGTTCTCATGAGTGGGAAGGATCTTCTTACAGAGATGGAGAAGAAGGAAGATCCACAATTCTTTGTTGTCAGAAAGCCGAGGATTTTTCTGACTAGCACAAGAGTGGACGACTTACCAGATGATATTCAGGAACTGCTGGAGGATTTCACTGACATCATCATGGACGAATTACCTCATTCGTTGCCACCGATGAGGAGTGTGAGTCATCATATTGATCTCATACTAGGAGCCAGTTTACTGAACAAAGCTGCGTATAGGTTGACGCTGCAAGAAAATGAGGAGGTCAAGAACCAGGTCCAGGATTTGTTGGACAAGGGATTAGTCAGAGAAAGCCCGAGTCTGTGTGTCGTTCCAACAGTGCTTAGTCCAAATAAAGATGGAGGCTGGAGAATGTGCACCGACTCAAGAGCGATCAACAAAATTACCATCAGGAATAGGTTTCCACTACCGAGAATGGATGATCTGATGGATTACTTGAGTGGGGAAAATTATTTTTCAAAGATTGATCTGAAGAGCGGATATCACCAGATTCACATGAGAGAAGGCGATGAGTGGAAGACAACATTCAAGACCAATGAAGGATTGTATGAATGGTTAGTCATGCCGTTTGGCTTGAAAAATGCACCTAGCACATTCATGAGGCTGATGAATGAAGTTCTGAGGCAATTCATCAGAAAGTTTGTCGTCGTATATCTGGATGATATATTGATTTTCAGCAAGACAAAGGCTGAACACCTGGAACATTTGGCCATTGTGATGAGGAAGCTACAACAGGATAAGTTGTTGATTAATATGAAGAATTCCTCATTTATGAAGACAGAGCTCATTTACTTGGGGTTTGTCATTTCGGAAAATGAATTCAAAATGGATCCAAGTAAGGTGGAAGTGATTAAAAATTGGCCATCACCAAGAAATGTTTTTGAGGTGAGGAGTTTCCATGGTTTGGCTAGTTTCTACCGAAAGTTAATTAGGAATTTCAATGGGATTAGCACAAAGATGATGGATACCATCAAGAAGCGACATAAGTCTTTTCATTGGAAAACAAAGGCTGAGAAAAACTTCAATCTGTTGAAGCGAACGATCATTGAACAACCGGTCTTGGTGTTGCCAGATTTTCAGAAAACATTTCAGGTGAAATGTGATGCAAGTGGATTTTCCATAGGAGCGGTCTTGAGTCAGGAGGACAGACCAATGGCATATTTCAGTGAGAAGATGAATGAGGAAAAACTGAAATACTCCACGTATGATAAAGAATTTTACGCTATCATACAGGCGTTAAAGAAGTGGAGGCATTACTTGATCCCGAAAGAATTTGTTTTGTACAGTGATAATCATGCACTGCAGTTTGTGACTCAGCAGGAGAAGCTGAACCAGAAACATGCAAAATGGGTATAGTACATGCATAATTTTACATTTGTAATTAAACACATTTCAGGGACTGCTAACAAAGTGGTTGATGCTTTGAGCAGGAAGTGTTTGTTACTGCAGGAGTTCCGAGTCAAAACATTGGGCTTTGAAAATCTCAGGGACATGTATGCAGGAGATGCAGATTTCAGAGAAGCGTATGAAGATGAGAATCCAGTTCTCAGAGATCGGATTCCTTGGATAGATTATGTAATCCAGGAAGGATTGTTGTATAGAGGCAATCAACTGTGTATTCCGAATTTCTCCATGAGGGAGAACTTGATGAAAGAAAAGCACAATGGAGGCTTGGTAGGACATTTTGGCCAAGAAAAGACCTTTGCAAAGCTGAGAGAATCATCTTTTTGGCTGGGGATGCATTCATAGGTCAAGCGATTTGTTGACAAATGTCGGGTTTGTCAGCATTCAAAAGGGAGAAAGAAGAATGCAGGTTTTTATCAACCATTGCCCATACCGGAGAGGCCATGGGAGGTGATTAGCATGGATTTTGTATTAGGTTTTCCAAGGATGCTGAGAGGGGTTGATTCCATATTTGTGGTGGTGGACAGGTTCTCAAATATGGCACATTTTATTCCATGCCAGAAGACCAGCGATGCGACTCACATCGCGAACTTATTTTTCAAGGAGGTCATTCGACTCCATGGATTGCCGAAAAGTATAGTATCGGACAAGGATACCAAATTCATAGGGAATTTCTGGAGGACACTCTGGAAGAATCTAGGAACTAACTTGGCGTTTAGTTTTGCTTATCATCCACAAACATATGGACAGACGGAAGTGGTCAACAGGAGTCTAGGAGACTTGTTGAGAAGCCTGGTGACAGAGCACCATAGTAGCTGGGACAATGTGTTGCCATAGGCAGAGTTTGCGTACAATGATCTAGTGAACATGAGCACAGGTAAAAGTCTGTTTGAGATTGTATACGGTAGGAAACTGAGAGGAGTATCTGAACTGTGGGATTCAGAGCATACTGCTACTAGCAGCGCAAGCGCTGAAGAATTCGCTGAGGTGATGAAGGAACTTCACGATAGGGTGAAGCAGCGACTGACAGAATCGAACCAGGAGTACAAGCGCAGAGCAGATCAGTATCAGAGACAGCTTCAATTCAAAGTTGGTGATCTAGTTCTGGCACATCTGAGGAAGGAAAGGTTCCCAAGGGGAACATACAACAAGCTGAAGATGAAGAAAATTGAGCCATGCAGAGTCCTGAGGAAATTGGGAGAAAACGCTTATGAGATTGAATTGTCGGATGACATCGGAATATCTTCGACATTCAATGTCTCAGACTTATATCCATATAAGGCTGAGGAAGCAAGAGCTGGAAGTGAAGAACAACCAGAAATCTAGTGGCAAAATCAGATGTCGATTCAAGAAAAGCCACAGATGGAGCGGATACTTGACAGAAGAGTCAGCAAAAGAACCAGACGATAGAAATACTTCGAGTATCTGGTCAAATGGAAGAATCACCCAGTGGAAGATGCCAGCTGGGAGATAGAAGGAGTAATTCAAAGGCATGTACAGACAGTGCAGGAGCTCATGGACAGGATCCCATGAAATATTTTCAAGCCGAGGAGTATGATGCAGGAGCATCGTCCACGACAAGCGAGCCAACATGGAAGGTAATGAACAGCTGGACAAGCCAGCAGAAAGTTTTTGAATTTTCATTCAAGAGGATGCGCCAATGTATAAATGCACCATTTATGAAAGCACCTTTTGTATGTTGTATCAGACCTCGAGCCATACGCTCTTGTCTGAAGTAGATTAAGAGGCATTTAATAGATTTAATGCAGGTAGATAGGATTTATTTCTAGATTAGACAGTTTTAGATGGAAGGAGGGAAAATGGATATAGACACCCTCACTTGTACATTGTAATATTATTCAGAAGCATTCATAAGAGAAGAGCAAGTAGAGAATTGTATGAAGAATGCCCATGTACAGATATTGAGCTAATAGAAGAAAGCTTTAATTCAATTTCATGGTTTGTGTTGTTTCTCTGTGTCTTGATATTATGCTCATGGATGTTTTGCTTCCTGTCATGCACTGCTTTTATATGTTGTGTATGTGATTTCATGGTTGAATTGAAGTCTGGGAAACCAAGGAATTAGTTTCAATTGTTTCTCTATCTTGAACCAGAGAATTCCTGCAAGGAGTGAAGTTGAATTGTCCGCAAGGAGTGCGTTGACAGAAGGGTTCAAATAGAGGTAACTTTTTTTCTAAGTTCCCAGAAGTGCATATTTGGCACCGAAGTCGTGCAAGGCATGCGCAGGCTGGACGAAGTCTTAGAGTTGCGATTCTGAGCAAGGGTATTGATGATTGCCGCTGAAGAGAGGGCGTAGGGTCTGAAAGATTCAACACTTGGAAAGTGTTGAAGGCTGAGCGCAAGCAGGGCGCGCAAGCTCAAGAGGGATAGTTCCTTCGTGGTATTGTTGAAAGAGAGTCCAGGGTGTTTGGATCGAGGAAGGTTTGAGAAGGAAGTACAAGTGCAGGAGTTGGAGGCAAGTGCCAAGGAGGATAGTTAGTTTCTGAAGAAATCCTCGAGGAGGAGGAGTCGATGGTCAAGATTCGCAGGGAATATTAGCGAAGTCCCGACAGCCGTCAGATCTGGGGGAAGTTTCATAGGGTTTAAGATTTAGCGCGCAGGGGAGGAGTCAGAGCTCATTAGGACTCGACTCATCGGAGAATCAGAGTCTCCAGGAACATAGGATTCTCACAGGGAGAAATCGCGACCCACGATTCCCCGAAAGGAACCATAGCCATAGATCCCAGACTGGAAACGTGTCAGAAATCCAGAGAGTCGGGGATCGACATTCGAGATTTTCCCATGCAAAGGAATTGCTGAAATTGAAATCGCGATCTCGCGATACCCGATAGAATGGAAGGAAGCAGTGATGTGGAGGAGAGAGACTGCACGTGTATCGGTGTTCGACATCTCGAAGTTTTCGGGAGTGTAGGGTCTATGCATATCAAACCCACGAAGTCTAAAATTCTGACGGGGAGTAGGTCGTGGTCTCGTGGAATGACAAGTCATATGCGGAAGGGGATGACCTGAAGGAACTTGGAGTAGAGAGAAAGAGAGAGAGAGAGAGAGAGAGAGAGAGAGAGAGGCGCCATCGCAGATCGGTGTTTGGAGATTCGTGGTGCCAGTGAAACGCAGCATTGCATATGTCGATTTCTCGATAGGGAAATCCCCGACAGGAACGAAAAAGTATCGGCATTGAGACCCATCGGTTTTTGGGGTTTTGGATAGCACGAGGAACATGCCCATGAATTTCGCGATAATGCGAAACCCGATTTCCCGATAAGGCAAAGGGGAAATCGCAGGGTGAGAGTTCTGTGGGTATTGAGAGGTCCCAATAAGGGATAAGAAGAGTATTTTATCTCTTCGGGCCCGTGAAGAAGAAGGTCCTGGTGAGAGTGGACGTGTCTTGAGTGGGCGTCTGCACCAAAGTAGTAGGATATGGAATAGGCATATGTAAACAACACAACTAAGAACTAAATCTAGGATTCAATGTGTTCACAATTATACAAAATTATGAATGTTGTTGATCTCTTATTCAAAAGAGTGGAGATTGAACAACTATTAGAGAACACATACCTGATTCAACCCATCCAAATTTAAACTTGTCGAATCAAGTCCCCTTCCGACTGGAGATTCGTTTAACATATCTTCACAATGAAATTAATGGCAAGAAGAACTCGTTTATTTCTATAGAGACAATGATATCTAAATCTAGAACTAGAAGTAGACTATCATAAAATGCGTCAAAAATTTATTAAATAGAACACATATCAATCTATGGTTCGGGTCATCATTTTGAATGACCTTCTTCCAACCATCCCTGCAAAATTTTGCATACTCCAAAACATCTTATGCTGACATTGTATCTAGCTTTGCATCTGTTTTATCAACAAATGTGGCCCGGGAATTGGCTTCCACTCGCTAATGCTTCATGCCAGCATAAACACCATAAACAATAGCTTCCAAATTTTCCCCGATTGCAGTCCTGGCCTCTTTGTCAACTTCTGATGTAGCTTGGAACTCTGAAAGTGAATCAAATTCCCCTGTTGGGCGAGGTACTAAAGGTTGTGAAGGCCTCAGCAATATCGCACTTCGATATTCCCCTTTGCGATCATATGTACATCCTTTACCAATCCCACAATATTTTGATGGTAGACTAGTATAATTAGGGTGCATGTGCAAGAAAAACTCTACAAAAAAGTGTCTTGCAAAATATTGTAGAACCTCATCGTTCCACGACAATTTCCCATATGCCACCAAAAATCTATTATAAAGATGTCCGGCAAAGTCAGGGTGCTGAAAATATTGCACCTTCAACATCTTTTGTTTTGGGCCCTCTTTGAATTTGAACATGGAAATGGCGTTTTCTTTTGAAACTCTATTTTTTAGTACCTTCCATTTATCACGACCTGTCACCTCTGACTTTCTCCGCCTCATTAGATTGACAAAACCACCAGTGGTTGGCCCCATCTTCTAATATGCATCCATAAATTTTTCCAATGAATGCAAAACAATTTGCAAACTTTGTTTTCTCTCCTGAGGGAGTGTCATTGCTTTAGTATTTCCTTCCCAGGGAAGTTCATCACCAACATCTAAAGGATAGGTGGATGTAGGCGTGTAATATTTTGTTTCTTGATAATGTTACCTCCTAAAAACACCTTTATCCTCTGCACCAACATTTGAATCTTTGTGAAAACCACTCTCATTGTCACCCCTTGCTCTAAATTCATTGTCTACACACATTTGAAAGTAACTTCAAGATTTCACCTCACATAAATTTAAATACAACAAAAATAAACAAAATCAAAGAAAATTATCAGAAATATTCTCTTGTGTAGAGGTATTCCCTACATTCTCAGGTGTAGGAGTATCGATGTGCAGCCTATCTAAGAAGGCTACATCCATAACACTAGTTTGAGTAGGTTATGCAGTTGATCTATTTACATACTCGTTTAAAAATCTCCTCTGACATGATTTTTGTTGCTCACTCGGAGTCTCAGTCGAAGAAGGATTTCTTGTTCTTCCTTCTTCAAAATACCTAGAGTGTTTGCGAGAAAAAATACATTGTTGACATCTGTCCTCAATATCTATCCACAATGTAGATTTTATCAATAAAAATGCAGAGATGTACACAAGTTCAAGGAATTAAAAACGCAGAGATAAATCAAAGTTTTAATCAATCAATATGCAGAGGTACTCGCTCATTATAAGGCACAAAGACTAGACATTCATCCATGAATCAATCAACTCAAAGATAAGCAAGAGGTCCAGAGACAACATGGAAAATTCTTATCCTTCACTCATCATCCATGCATAGAAAAGTAGGGCATTTGAATCTGTAGTTCTTTAAACACTGAAATGACGACCATCGATTCAGCTCCTGGTCGACTGCTCAAGAACAGACTAATGACTAAAGGGATATGTGACAGAATATAAAACCACAATATTTTCATAATAATCAATAAAACCAATACAGAGAAGTCATTGAAATAAGAATGTGGGTTCCCCAATGAAAAACAATTCAAAAAAACAACAAGCAAGGGGATTCATTAAAAGTTTCATATGGTTGGATCCACTAAGAAAAACGTATAATAAAATTTCTTTAAGATTCCTTAAAAGTTCCCTATGGTTGGATCCACTAAGATCACATATAATGCAATGCATTAGAATCCCCAAAACAAAGAGTTTAATCTCCATAACCTCACACACCCACTAATAACATAAGAAATCTTTAGTAAGTGGTGCACAACAACTTGTTATGCCTTTAATCTTGGCACATAAGAAATCTTGTTTTACTAAGTGGTGCGCTCTTATCTGATCACTGATTGGATAATGTTATATTATATAACATATGAACTGTGCAAATGTTATATTATATAGTTGGATCACTTGAGAGATTTAAGGACAAATTGTTGGATAGTTGTGGATATAGTTGAACTAAATACACAACTCTGAAATACTTTATGGTCACCTAAAGTTACATAAAGGGACCTAATTGTACTATAAACTAAGGGATTTCTACATTGAGTGGATAACTACCCAAAATTAACTCAATAGCATGTGCATGTTCTTTGGACATTGTTCAATCCACTAAGACAACATATATATATTCCTTATAACATTTCTTTAAGGATCATTAAAAGTTTTGTATGGTTGGATCCACTAAAAAAATGTATTAGAACATTTATTTAAGATCCCTTAAAAATTCCCTCTGGTTGGATCCACAAATATCACATATAATGCAATGCATTAGAATCCCCAAAACAAAGAGTTTATATTCATAACTTCACGCACCCACTAATAACATGAGAAATCTTTAGTAAGTGGTGCACAACAACTTGTTATGCCTTTAATCTTGGCACATAAGAAATATTTCTTTACTAAGTGGTGCACTCTTATCTGATCATAGATTGGATAATGTTATATTATATAACATATCAACTATGCAAATGTTATATTATATAGTTGGATCACTTGAAGTATTTAAGGACAAATTGTTGGATAATTGTGGATATGGTTGAACTAAATACATAACTATGAAATACTTTATGGTCACCTAAAGTTACATAAAGGGACCTAATTGTGTACTATAAACTAAGGGATTTCTACATTGAATGGATAACTACCCAAAATTAACTCAATAGCATGTGCATATTAAAAGTTCCCTATGGTTGGATCCACTAAAAAAATGTATAAGAACGTTTCTTTAAGATCCCTTAAAAATTACCTATGGTTGGATCCACAAAGATCACATATAATGCAATGCATTAGAATCCCCAAAACAAAGAGTTTATATTCATAACCTCACACACCGACTAATAACATCAGAAATATTTAGTAAGTGGTGCACATAAACTTGTTATGCCTTTAATCTTGGCACTTAATAAATCTTTCTTTACTAAGTGGTGCACTCTTATCTGATCACAGATTGGATAATGTTATATTATATAACATATAAACTGTGCAAATTTTATATTATATAGTTGGATCACTTGAGAGATTTAACGACAAATTGTTGGATATTTGTGGATATGTTTGAACTAAATACATGACTGTGAAATACTTTATGGTCACCTAAAGTTACATAAAGGGACCTAATTGTGTACTATAAACTAAGGGATTTCTACATTGAATGGATAACTACCCAAAATTAACTCAATAGCATGTGCATATTCTTTGAACATGGTTCAATCCACTAAGACAACATATATATTCCTTATAACATTTCTTTAAGAATCATTAAAAGTTCCCTATGGTTGGATCCACTAAAAAAATGTATTAGAACATTTCTTTAAGATCCCTTAAAAATTCCCTATGGTTGGATCCACAAATACCACATATAATGGAATGCATTAGAATCCCCAAAACAAAGATTTTATATTCATAACCTCACACACCCACTAATAATATTATAAATCTTTAGTAAGTGGTGCACAACAACTTGTTATGCCTTTAATCTTGGCACATAAGAAATCTTTCTTTACTAAGTGGTGCACTCTTATTTGATCACAGATTGGATAATGTTCTATTATATAGCATATGAACTGTGCAAATGATGTATGAGGTTTGTTCATATTCCTAATATAAATTTCAATTAGGTGATACAAATGTAATATTTGTGAGGCTTAGTTGGAGTTAGAAATCTAGATAAAATATAGTCATATAAG
>JZKD02S2090408.1:39316-49386 GCA_000966675.3 Picea glauca
GATGCCGCCAGAGAGGGAATTGGAGTTTACCACAAACCTAAAATATGGGACTGAACCGATAGCTAGTACGCCTTATCATATGTCAACCCCAGAGTTACAGGAGTTGAGAATGAAACTGAAGGAGTTGTTGGACCTGGTACTTATATGTTCAAGTGTGTCACCATGGGGTGTGCCTGTTATTTTCTTAAGAAAGAAGGATGGGTCATGGAGAATCTGCATTGACTACGTCAATTGAACAAGGCAATGATCAAGAATCAATATATGTTTCCAGGGATTAATGATTTGTTTGATCAGATGAAGGGTGCGATGATGTTTTCTAAGATCGACTTGAGATCAGGGTATTACCAGTTATGGATCAAGGTGGAGGACATCCCTAAGACCTCCTTTAAGAAGAGGTTTGGAGATTACGAGTTTATTGTTTTACTATTTGGACTGACGAACGCCCCAGGGGTATTTATGAGTTGATGAACAGGGTTGTCCGTGAGTACCTAGACAAGTTCATTGAAGTATTCATTGAAAATATTTTGATTGACTCTCAGACGATGGAGGAGCATGATGATCACTTGTGCCTGGCACTACAGTGTCTACGAGCACACAAATCGTATGGGAAGTTGTCCAAATGCTCATTTTATCAATCGAAGATTCACTACTTAGGGCATGTCATCTCTGATGAAGGTGTCGTTGTGGATCCAGAAAGGGTCGAGGCTATTATGGAATGGCCTGTGCTGAAGAATGTCCATGAAGTGCGTAGCTTCATGGGTTTAGTAGGATACTATCGACGATTCGTCGAGGGATTTTCTAAGATAGAAAATCCAATCACGGAATTGCAAAAGAATCACACAAAGTTTGTTGGACCGATAAATGCATAGAATAATTTTGGAGGCTCAAGGAGTTGTTGAAAACAACACTAATACTAAGGGTCCCAGACATGGACGTGGAATTCTTGGTATACACTGACACGTCCAAGGAAGGCTTAGGAGGATTCTTGATGCAAGACGATTGAGTGATCGCTTACATCTCAAGGAAAATTAGAAGGCATGGGGAGAAATATGTGACGCATGATTTGGTGTTGTTAGCCTTTGTATATGCCTTGAAGGTTTGGAGACACTACCTTGTTGGATGAAAATTTGAACAAAAAATGGACCACTGTGGACTACAACACATCTTTACGCAAAGTGACTTGAATGTGTGACAACGGTGTTGGTCAAGATTGGTCAGTGAGTATGAATTATAGATTAATTACATAAAAGGAATAGTGAACCAAGTGGCAGAGGCATTGAGTCAGAGACCACACATGTTTTTGGTGTTGCCACTTCAGACGAATCTATGTGAAAGGATTCTAACTATACAGCGTGACAATGACTGGTACAAAGAGGTCGAGGATTTTATTGGACAAAACACAATGAGGTTACCAATATTTGAAGGATTTACATTTGGTGAATATGGATTATTGAGGTTTAAAGATCGGATTTATGTACCACCAAATTACGAGTTGAGGAGTTTGATCCTAAACGAGGCTCATAGATCAGTGTACATGGCTCACCCGGGAGTCACGAAGATGAGGGTGGACCTTGAACCCTTATTCTTCTGGAAAGGAATGAAGGCAGACATAGTCAACTATGTGGCCAGATGTCTAGAATGTCAGCAGGTAAAGGCTGAACATAGACAACTAGTAGGATTACTACAGCCACACACTATTCTAGAACCGAAATGGGAGGTCATTTCGATGGATTTCATTGTTGGATTTCCACTGATGACAAGGAGACACAACTCGATTATTTTGTGGAAGTCAACACTCTGAAGAAGAGTGCTCATTTTATTCCTGTGCATATGAAGAATTAGGCACTTGACATAGCTAGAGATTTCATCAGTTATATTGTGAGGCTGCATGGCGTACCTAAAAGAATTATATCCGATCGAGGATCGATGTTTACTGGATGATTTTGGACTAGTTTTCAAGAGGCCTTGGGTACCCAACTTAACTTTAGTACTACGTATCACCCTGATATAGACGGGTAGACCGAATGATCAAACCAAGTCTTGGAAGACATGTTGTGCATGTACGTGATGGACCAACAAAAGCATTGGGAGGAATTCTTGTCACTGGTAGAATTTGCTTATAACAACAGTTACCAAAGAACCATTAAGATGATGTCTTTCAAGTTCTTTATAGGTGACCATGTCAGACGCCTTTGAGCTGGGATCAAATTGAGGGTAGGGTCCTGGTGGGACCGGAAGCAATCCAAGAAATGGAATATTAAATGCGAACTATAAGACAAAGGTTCAAGGAAGCGCAGGATCGCTAGATGAGTTATGTCGATGCGCATTGTGTCGACCGTAGTGTCAATTTGGCGATCGAGTATTCTTGCGGGGAAAACCACATAATAGTTAGATCAAGTTTGGAAGGGTTCTAAACTATATCCTAGGTTTGTGGAATCCTACAATATTGCGGATGGGAGAAGGCCCATGGCCTATTTGACTAGCCTTGCCTAATTCTTTGAGGCAGACACACGATGTTTTTCACGTCTCTGTTTGAGACATTATTTTAGTGATCCTACACATGTTTTGGCTTGAGTACCTTGTAGGTGTTGGATGAGCGTGCACTCACGGCTGAGCCAATCCACATCCTATATCATTGCATTTGACCGCTATGGCATCGAACAGTAGATCAGTTCAGGGTCCAATGGGACAACTATAGTCCGCACTCGACGACTTGGGAGGATGCACATGTTATCTGCCAACAGTTTCCAGTTTTTTTGATAGATAGACTTATGAAACTGTGATACATATTATTTTGGCACTTATATACTGTGAAACTTTAGGATGAATTTTAGACCAAGAGGGCGTGTATGTAACATCCCTCTCTTGTGCGCACTAAGAAAACTTATTCTTTGAAGACACTTGCTTGCAAGTGATCCAGATTATTATACTATTCGGCATTTGATTATTATATTGAGGCATTATGGATATGATGACATGTTATTTTGACATATTGATATAGACAGGTTCTATTGACTCGGTTCTCCTGAGTGTCCAGAATTTTGGACCTCGAGGATGCAGAGGCATCAATGAAACCCTTGGACTCTGGATCGAGTCAGGGAGTGGACTATTGGGGTTTTATTGTTGTATATATGACATATGTGCATCTGATTAGATGTTATGATTATGGATTTTATTTCTGACATGATTGGTTGATGATGCAGGCTAACGATAGATTTCTGACTAGATTCACATGTGGAGTAGAGGGGTCACACACGACTACCAAAGATGTTGAGGGAGAGGTGTGGACAACATCCCTGCCACACCCTATTAACACTCATGTCATGGCTCGAACTGTAGGTTAACGACTACCTAGTTCGAGAAGACCCACGATGTCGTGAGGGAAGACTACAATAGTCACTCATGATGATTCTAAGGGGTGCGCAATAAGGTGTGGGCCTTATTCCTTAGAGGCCCTTAGTCTCCCATGAGATCACCTGGTGAAGTATTGCTTCCAAGGGTTTTTGATGTCTACCAAGTCATTCAAGAGGTGAGTGGCACCCTTGGAGAACGTAGTGCATCCTGAAGGGCACATCGCGCAAGAAAAACTGAATGAGGTGAGTAGCACCCTTAGAGCACGTAGTGCGTCCTGAAGGGCACGTCGTGCAAGGGAAACATAATGAGGCGAGTGGCACCCTTGGAGAACCTAGTGCATATTCAAGGGCACGTCTCATTGTTAACTAATAAGAGAATAAACCTAGATGGCCTTAGAATGAATAACGTGATAATAAAGTTTTAAAAACAATTTCCCTAATNGATGCCGCCAGAGAGGGAATTGGAGTTTACCACAAACCTAAAATATGGGACTGAACCGATAGCTAGTACGCCTTATCATATGTCAACCCCAGAGTTACAGGAGTTGAGAATGAAACTGAAGGAGTTGTTGGACCTGGTACTTATATGTTCAAGTGTGTCACCATGGGGTGTGCCTGTTATTTTCTTAAGAAAGAAGGATGGGTCATGGAGAATCTGCATTGACTACGTCAATTGAACAAGGCAATGATCAAGAATCAATATATGTTTCCAGGGATTAATGATTTGTTTGATCAGATGAAGGGTGCGATGATGTTTTCTAAGATCGACTTGAGATCAGGGTATTACCAGTTATGGATCAAGGTGGAGGACATCCCTAAGACCTCCTTTAAGAAGAGGTTTGGAGATTACGAGTTTATTGTTTTACTATTTGGACTGACGAACGCCCCAGGGGTATTTATGAGTTGATGAACAGGGTTGTCCGTGAGTACCTAGACAAGTTCATTGAAGTATTCATTGAAAATATTTTGATTGACTCTCAGACGATGGAGGAGCATGATGATCACTTGTGCCTGGCACTACAGTGTCTACGAGCACACAAATCGTATGGGAAGTTGTCCAAATGCTCATTTTATCAATCGAAGATTCACTACTTAGGGCATGTCATCTCTGATGAAGGTGTCGTTGTGGATCCAGAAAGGGTCGAGGCTATTATGGAATGGCCTGTGCTGAAGAATGTCCATGAAGTGCGTAGCTTCATGGGTTTAGTAGGATACTATCGACGATTCGTCGAGGGATTTTCTAAGATAGAAAATCCAATCACGGAATTGCAAAAGAATCACACAAAGTTTGTTGGACCGATAAATGCATAGAATAATTTTGGAGGCTCAAGGAGTTGTTGAAAACAACACTAATACTAAGGGTCCCAGACATGGACGTGGAATTCTTGGTATACACTGACACGTCCAAGGAAGGCTTAGGAGGATTCTTGATGCAAGACGATTGAGTGATCGCTTACATCTCAAGGAAAATTAGAAGGCATGGGGAGAAATATGTGACGCATGATTTGGTGTTGTTAGCCTTTGTATATGCCTTGAAGGTTTGGAGACACTACCTTGTTGGATGAAAATTTGAACAAAAAATGGACCACTGTGGACTACAACACATCTTTACGCAAAGTGACTTGAATGTGTGACAACGGTGTTGGTCAAGATTGGTCAGTGAGTATGAATTATAGATTAATTACATAAAAGGAATAGTGAACCAAGTGGCAGAGGCATTGAGTCAGAGACCACACATGTTTTTGGTGTTGCCACTTCAGACGAATCTATGTGAAAGGATTCTAACTATACAGCGTGACAATGACTGGTACAAAGAGGTCGAGGATTTTATTGGACAAAACACAATGAGGTTACCAATATTTGAAGGATTTACATTTGGTGAATATGGATTATTGAGGTTTAAAGATCGGATTTATGTACCACCAAATTACGAGTTGAGGAGTTTGATCCTAAACGAGGCTCATAGATCAGTGTACATGGCTCACCCGGGAGTCACGAAGATGAGGGTGGACCTTGAACCCTTATTCTTCTGGAAAGGAATGAAGGCAGACATAGTCAACTATGTGGCCAGATGTCTAGAATGTCAGCAGGTAAAGGCTGAACATAGACAACTAGTAGGATTACTACAGCCACACACTATTCTAGAACCGAAATGGGAGGTCATTTCGATGGATTTCATTGTTGGATTTCCACTGATGACAAGGAGACACAACTCGATTATTTTGTGGAAGTCAACACTCTGAAGAAGAGTGCTCATTTTATTCCTGTGCATATGAAGAATTAGGCACTTGACATAGCTAGAGATTTCATCAGTTATATTGTGAGGCTGCATGGCGTACCTAAAAGAATTATATCCGATCGAGGATCGATGTTTACTGGATGATTTTGGACTAGTTTTCAAGAGGCCTTGGGTACCCAACTTAACTTTAGTACTACGTATCACCCTGATATAGACGGGTAGACCGAATGATCAAACCAAGTCTTGGAAGACATGTTGTGCATGTACGTGATGGACCAACAAAAGCATTGGGAGGAATTCTTGTCACTGGTAGAATTTGCTTATAACAACAGTTACCAAAGAACCATTAAGATGATGTCTTTCAAGTTCTTTATAGGTGACCATGTCAGACGCCTTTGAGCTGGGATCAAATTGAGGGTAGGGTCCTGGTGGGACCGGAAGCAATCCAAGAAATGGAATATTAAATGCGAACTATAAGACAAAGGTTCAAGGAAGCGCAGGATCGCTAGATGAGTTATGTCGATGCGCATTGTGTCGACCGTAGTGTCAATTTGGCGATCGAGTATTCTTGCGGGGAAAACCACATAATAGTTAGATCAAGTTTGGAAGGGTTCTAAACTATATCCTAGGTTTGTGGAATCCTACAATATTGCGGATGGGAGAAGGCCCATGGCCTATTTGACTAGCCTTGCCTAATTCTTTGAGGCAGACACACGATGTTTTTCACGTCTCTGTTTGAGACATTATTTTAGTGATCCTACACATGTTTTGGCTTGAGTACCTTGTAGGTGTTGGATGAGCGTGCACTCACGGCTGAGCCAATCCACATCCTATATCATTGCATTTGACCGCTATGGCATCGAACAGTAGATCAGTTCAGGGTCCAATGGGACAACTATAGTCCGCACTCGACGACTTGGGAGGATGCACATGTTATCTGCCAACAGTTTCCAGTTTTTTTGATAGATAGACTTATGACACTGTGATACATATTATTTTGGCACTTATATACTGTGAAACTTCAGGATGAATTTTAGACCAAGAGGGCGTGCATGTAACATCCCTCTCTTGTGCGCACTAAGCAAACTTATTCTTTGAGGACACTTGCTTGTAAGTGATCCAGATTATTATACTATTCGGCATTTGATTATGATATTGAGGCATTATGGATATGATGACATGTTATTTTGACGTATTGATATAGACAGGTTCTATTGACTCGGTTCTCCTGAGTGTCCAGAATTTTGGACCTCGAGGATGCAGAGGCATCAATGAAACCCTTGGACTCTGGATCGAGTCAGGTAGTGGACTATTGGGGTTTGATTGTTGTATATATGACATATGTGCATCTGATTAGATGTTATGATTATGGATTTTATTTCTGACATGATTGGTTGATGATGCAGGCTAATGATAGATTTCTGACCAGATTCACATGTGGAGTAGAGGGGTCACACACGACTACCAGAGATGTTGAGGGAGAGGTGTGGACAACATCCCTGCCACACCCTATTAACACTCATGTCGTGGCTCGAACTGTAGGTTAACGACTACCTAGTTCGAGAAGACCCACGATGTCATGAGGGAAGACTACAACAGTCGCTCATGATGATTCTAAGGGGTGCGCAATAAGGTGTGGGCCTTATTCCTTAGAGGCCCTTAGTCTCCCATGAGATCACCTGGTGGAGTATTGCTTCCAAGGGTTTTTGATGTCTACCAAGTCATTCAAGAGGTGAGTAGCACCCTTGGAGCACGTAGTGCATCCTGAAGGGCACATCGCGCAAGAAAAACTGAATGAGGTGAGTAGCACCCTTAGAGCACGTAGTGCATCCTGAAGGGCACATCGTGCAAGGGAAACATAATGAGGCGAGTGGCACCCTTGGATAACCTAGTGCATATTCAAGGGCACGTCTCATTGTTAACTAATAAGAGAATAAACCTAGATGGCCTTAGAATGAATAACGTGATAATAAGGTTTTAAAAACAATTTCCCTAATAAAATGTCACCCAGCCTCGAAAATTAAAATCTAGGTCTAAAGTAATACTTGTAGTAAAAAAATAAAAATAGTAATAATCAATGATCATCATTAAACATGTGACAAAAATGCGGTAAGAAACTTGGTTAAATTATTAAAATGAAATTATTGAGGGATTTAAATTTTTAAAAGGGAAATGATTGTTTTGTTACACATGCTAATTAAAATTTATTAATTAAAAAGAAAAAGGGGAAAAAGATGATTTTTTACACTTACTAATTTGAGTTTAGATAAAAAGGGAAAGAGGGAAATTTAAAAGAATTAGGAAACTAAGGGAAAAGGGGGGGAAACATAAAGAAAAAGAGAAACATAAAGAAAAAGTAGAATGACCAACTTAGCAAGGAATATTGCCTTTAAGAACTTTCTAAATTGAACTCAACTAGTAATTTAGTAAGGGGGGAAGTCATTAAATTGTGTGAGGGAATATGGGGACACCTAGGAGCGATTCTAGGAATGATTTTAGGTGGGTGAGGGAAATAGGANAATTATATACAACTAGTAGATAACAATCAAAATAAAGGGGCAACTATGTATATTGATGGAAGGCCAAAAGCTACTGGAAACATTGTGGGCTTTATAAATAGTACACGACCAATGGCTACAACTAAGAAACCAAATTCCATATTTGAGGGATGCGAAGGAAATCGTATATTTGTATGTGCAACAAAAACAATAGTTCTAGGTGAAGAGTTGTTGATCGATTACAACTTAAATCGAATAGATGGAGGGGGTGMAACTATGGGGGTAAATATCTTACATACCATTCAACTCAACCTTTGATCAATCATTGTTAAAATTTATCACTGTAATATTTCAGTTTTTTACTGCATATATTTCATTTTTCATTATTTATTTTATGATATTATTGCAATATTTCATTTTTTTAATGTTACAATTACTTTCATAACTCTTGTTGATTAATTTATTGTGTCAACATCTATCCAGGGTGACTATGAGATATCACAGGCTACATCTCTCTAGGGTGACCATGGAAAGGCACCCATTGTGCCTCAGCAGGTAAATGTTAAATACAGTAACAACTTATGACTACAACAACTAAATTTCAGAAAATTCATTATTTTTTTCTGGTATTATTGGAATATTTCATTTTTTTAATGTTACAGGTGAATTTCATAACTTTTGTTGATTGATTTATTGTGTCAACTTCTATCCAGGGTGACTGTGGTAGAAAATCACCTGCTACATCTGTCCAGGGTGACCATGGAAAGGCACCCGCTATGCCTCAGCAGGTAAATGTTAAATACAGTAACAACTTATGACTATAACAACTAAATTTATGAAATTTCATTAATTTTTTTTTTTCTGATATTACTGCAATATTTCATTGTTTTAATGTTATAGGTGAATTTCGTAACTTTGTTGATTGATCTATTGTGTCAACATCTGTCCAGGGTGACCGTGGAATAAAATCACCCGCTACATCTGTCCAGGGTGATCGTGGAAAAGCACCTACTGTGCCTCACCAGGTAAATGTTAAATACAGTAACAACTTATGACTACAACGACTAAATTTCTGAAATTTCATTATTATTTTTTCCGATATTACTCCAATATTTCATTTTTTAAATGTTACAGGTGAATTTCATAACTTTTTTTGATTGATTTATTGTTTCAAGTTCTCTCTAGGGTGACCATGTCTGAAAATCACCTGCTACATCTGTCCAGGGTGACCATGGAAAGGCACCCGCTGTGCCTCAACATGAAGATGTTAAATATAGTAATAACTTATGACTACAATAACTAAATTTCACAAATTTTAAAGTTCATCTCATTAATTTAATTCATCAATGTATTGTGGCATGGTCAACGTGGGAAGGCTCCCACTGAGGATATTGGTGAGGAGGAAATATTTTATTCCACTGACACAATGACAACTGTAACGAAGGCCTTGAAGAAGGCTAACATAGAATATCTTGGTTTTCTTAGAAAAAGACCCCTGACACAAGAGGACAGAGCAAGAATTGTAGAGCTACAAAATACAATAATTAATTTTGGGGTAAGTGGCATCTTCACATATTTTTATCAGCTATGACAATTTCATATCTGTTTTTTTGTTTTCTATTTTCTACATGATCTGATAAAGTAACGTTTTCCGTTTGTAGGATTTTTTAAACCTCATGCGCTAGGAAATTATGGATCCTGCAACTGCTATAGGTAGCAGTGATGGTCCAATGCAAAACAAATGTCGACATAGCAATGTGCAAGTGAGGCTTTTTGAGCCGCCTAAGCTTCCCCTCGAATCCATTGATGAGCGCAATGATTTTGACCAACATGACACGCCGGAGCCTGGGACTCCACATGAATCGAGAGAGGAACATACTGTAGATGGAGAGGAAATTATTTTGCATGGAGCAGAATGAATTAAAAGCACCAGGTCACTAGATGTTACCTTTCTGGTGGATGACACATGTGTTCCGATCA
>JZKD02S2090419.1:0-25674 GCA_000966675.3 Picea glauca
TTATTAAATGTATCACATTTTATTTTATTTAAAGTGCAGTTATATGGTAGGGCGCAAAAAGGAGGGGGCTGGGGCTAAGCCCCAGCCTGTGGTCGCGTAAAACACATAAACCGGAGGGCGCGGGCACCATATGCACAAGAGTTTTGGATAGGGATTATCCCTTGGTCTCGAGCGGTTCCATGTAACTCGGGGCTTGTTGATTGGGTTGTTAGTGCAGGGTACGGGGCACGGTCCTATACCAATACAACATGTGACCATATATTTTGAGATAAGGGGCCAGTGCACAACCCTATGGGCTGGCGCTTGGCCACATCAATACATGTGACCGAGCATTTAGGGGCATGCGCTTGGTATAAGGGGCTTATGCCCATATTAAAGCTAAAGTGGGTTTTATTATATAGTTTATGGATTTATATTTGATTTTTATGCCTATAATAGTGGATTTGGGCCATTTTTGGGAGATATTGGGCATTTTTGGAGGCCAGATTTTGGGAGGAAGTTGGGGAATGATAACCAACTTCAGATCTATAAAAAGTAGGTCTATTTGAGGCCATGGAGGAAAATCAAAGAAGAGTTATGTTGAAGGGAAGCCAAGCCAAAGCCATTTTTATGCAGGGAAGCTGTTGAGGAGCAGATGCTTGCGGGCCATTTTTGGGAGCTCTGATCATCCATTTTGCGTGTCGTTTCTTCTGCTGGGTTCTAGAGATCTAGAAGAACATGACCAGATTAGTCTTGTAGCCTAATGGCACTGCTGCGATGTACTTTTGAGCTTTGAACAGAAATAAAGAAGCCTCCCCCATTGAGACAAAGGCCCGGAGGCGTAGGCAATTTTATGTCGAACTCTGTTATCACTTCTCTTGTTATGGTTTGTTGTTCTTATTGCTTCAGTTCAGATCTGTACACTATTTTATGGCTGCTATGTTTCTTCATTAAATTCATCCTCTTTCATTCAACTTCTTAAATGGTTAATTAATGCATGCAATTAAAAACTCAACCACAGTCATTAAAAGATCTTTCTGAATCATCAGGGAAGGTCGCACCTTCCGCCATCTCCCAAGTAGTAAAAGTGATGAGGATCAGGAGCCAACTGAAGTGAAACTCATAACCCTGATACTGAGCTTCACGAAAATTCAGGTCGAGCTGGTTAACTAGGTACTTTGCCTAGTTCATTAGTAGGCCTTCCACGCATTTCCCAGCGAGGTCAACAACAAACCCTCTAACCTGCGTGGGTCTATTCTTTCTTACTAGCGTTCCTACAATTAATTGTCATGCTAGGCACACTGCACCATTCTGGATGGAGGCTACCTTTTAGCCTTGCATCTCCTTCTCAACATTGCCATATGTTTCTTTAATCGTCTGTGCCAAGGTGTGATCTCCATCTTTTCCTAGGTAGAAGTCTTGTGGGTCTGGTCCCTGCATGCTCGGTCCGATGATCCTATGGATCAACACCAGATCGACAGTTATACGTCTGTTCAACCATAGATAGCCACCGTGGAATCATGACAGTAGGAGCTTAACGTAGGCGTTAACCTCCTGTTGCCTTCCAAAATGTGGAATCTTCATTACATTCAAAAGGGTGGACTGCACGAGGTTCATGGTCCACAGCCGAGGGATGATATTCATATTATTTCCCTTCGTCTTGGTCCAATATTTTTGAGTTGAAAGCATGCCATAGCTCTTACGGTCTCCTAGGTTGTAGTCGCTAATCTTAAAGGTTGGAATCCTCTCTAGCTATGGTCTGATTGCGCATATGCCCTTCGAGAGATACACAGTGATGACGGTGTAGTCGAAGTCCCTAGGGACACTGTCACGACTCACTACACTGGCCAGGGGTGGGATTTACTCAGGTATGATGGATGGTAATAACTTTGCATTCACCAAGTCATCTCTATGCTTGGTTCTTTTCTCAGTCGCGACTCGAGATGGTCCGGATTCGTGAGTAGTTGACGAGGAGGCTTGCACTCCTCTCGTTGATGAAGCTTGTATGCCCACAAACATTACCTTTTCATTCACGAGGTCGATGAGTATCTCAATCACATAATCTTTGTCTGTGCTAAGTTCTTCGGACATACACGCTCGTGGTTGACTATCTCGGCTTGGAGAGAAACTACTCAATGCAACGGGATGGATGGCGATCAGGGATGATTTTAGGGGCTAAATTTTGCTCATGGGCTAATTTTCCATGGTTTTTACAAAAATGAGATTCATTATTTTAAAAATGATTCGCCCAAATTCTACAAGATAAAATTATTTTACCTTAAAAATCGCCAAAATTTTATAAAAGCTATATAAAATACTTAGAAATTTGAATATTTTTTTAAAAATATCGCCAAACATTTATAGTTGACATATGAAGGATTAGTAATATTTGCCAAGGTTTCTACATTTTAAAATACATTTCCATCCTTAAAATCATCCTTGATGGCGATAGCTCGATGATCACTGTGCGAAATCAAATAATCTGTGAATTTAGATAATCACGAGTGGAAAAAGTGTTCTCGGTGCAAGGCTCGATGGAATAAGTAGACAACTAGGTAACATATCTTTCCAACGGGCGTGAAGCCTTCATTAATGCAGTTCTATCCGTTACGGTGCGGTCCCAACGGTCTGATGGTGAGATTTCTTGCCAGAAATGATGTTCTAACCATTCAGGTCATCGGGATAATGGTTATAATGCCTCCAATGGTCATATTTCTTCGCCATGGCAAAGTGCCATGCTGTGCTGTACTAGTATCCTGACGAAGTTCAGATTCTGGAATCCTTCCTTCTGCGCAGTTTCTTCTGGAACTTTCTGTAACTTTTCTATCTTTGATTTTTTCTTATTGATATTTCTAGCGTTCTTCCCAGTGATCTTCGTCTCGATATTCCTCTTTTCATTCTGATTCTGATCTTCTTTGGGCATAATAACTTCGAACTATTGATGGTATTTACTAGGGTTCAAGGGAAATACTTCTTCTCTGTCTGGTGTAGGGGCTCTATTCTCCTGTACAGATAGGTGTCTCAAGTCCTCATGTGTCCTTTCAACTTTGACATCCAAGTTTATGGTTCTAAATAACTTCAACCTATTCTGCTATTCTTCAATCAAATGTGTGATCCTCCTAGTCACAAAATCTTTTAATTCTTGCTTCTTCTTCTCTAAGACTTCCTCTTCTTTTCTTTTGGCTTGATCCTTTTCGATCCAAGGTTTTCCTAGTAACATAGAAAATGGGGCGTTTTTCTCAATAAATTTAACAACCTCAAAATCATCTTCTGTCGAGGTTCCATAAGCACTCATAGATATCTGGGTAAGTCTTCCAAATAGGGTTATCAACTTTCCTCTAAATAATCCTATTCCTCCCAATGAAGGAATCATAGTAGGCTTTCCTAAAATTTTCCAAGTTCTTTCTGTCATGATATTCACTTGTGTTTCCTCATTCAGAACGCAGTCAATGTCGAAGTCTCCTATTCTTGTTTCTACGCATTCTTTTTCTTTGAAGATCTTTGGTAAGTTGATGTTTCTGTGATCATTCAAGGTTTATTTCATTTGCAATAGTACAATTTCTGATTCTTTCTGGGGTTCTGCCATGATCTTAGTTTC
Organism: Picea glauca; assembly: GCA_000966675.3. Classification (NCBI taxonomy): domain Eukaryota; kingdom Viridiplantae; phylum Streptophyta; class Pinopsida; order Pinales; family Pinaceae; genus Picea; species Picea glauca. Next base: position 3,578 of record JZKD02S2090419.1, read on the forward strand.
TTAACCTTCCTCAAGGTTTTCTTGTTTCATATTCATTATTTCAACCTTAGAAATCATTATAGGGAAATCCAGAACTTCATGATCCATAGCTTTACAACAAAGACAACTGGGTCTTCTACCAGGGCATTCCTTAGAAAGATGTCGCGGTCTTATGCAACTATAACAAAGATTTAATCATCTCTTTCTCTTAAATGATCCCCATCCTTTCCTATACTGCGCACTAGGATCATGGTAGCTAACCTGAAAAAAAATCTTTCTAGGATCCTGCATCCATTTGTTAGTCTAAACATTCTTTCTATGCATAGGAATAACATATCTTTCACTATTCTTATCAGATCTACTCATATCAAATCTTCTTTCTTCTAGTTGTGCCCTAGTTTTCAGACTAGGGTAACATTTATCAAATATACCTAGATCCATATTTTTGAAACAAAAATTTCCACTTATCTTACCTTTTTGAATCAAAATTTCTCACTATTATTACCTTTTTTGGAGCACAAAGCTTCAAGATCTTACCTCTTTTCTTCAGATCAGACTTCTCTTCTTATCACAGAGTTTCACAATCCAAGTAGAGTATTGTGCACCAGGGAAACAGATCTACGCACAAAGCTTTCACAGTTTCAGGTCATATCTTCTCACAAAGCTTCTTCTTCCTCAGTTCCCAACAATCAAAGTTTCAGGTCCGATCTCCGCACATGGCTTCTTCTTCCTCAGTTCCCAACAATCATAGTTTCAGGTCAGATATTCACACAAAGCTTCTTATTCCTTAGTTTCCAACAATCGCAGTTTCGGGTCCCGACAACATAACCATTTGTTGGCCCAGGGGCAGACCTGGGGTTCAACACTACAACAACGCACCAACAAAACCCTAACTACCATCCCTTTCGACAACACCTTCGAAGAAGATGAAGTCTCACTCAAGGTAGAGACATGGGTGGTTGCAGGACTCAGATGTCTACAACCTTAGTTGGGACACATATATGTGATTGTAACACCTTAAAAGATCACTTAGTAATTACAGTTCGTTAATATTCAGCCTTAGTTCACACCGCAGCTAAACCCTAACAATAGATCAACACAACATTCACATAGATCCAATAGATTCAAGCACTAAGCATACCAACAGAGATTAGATCTAGTATTAGTTCACATTATTCAACATTAACCTATCATATCAGATTCATCTATCATCTAACAACACACTAAGCATTGAATCACACAAACAAGAGAGAAATCCTGAAGCACAAAGCATTCATAACACAGGATATACGTGGTTCACCCCCTCCCTGGGGATACGTCCACCAACTCTTCGTCTTCTTTATTAGCTTCTTTCAATCTTCTTGCATGCACAAAGCCTCCAATTCAACTCTGTAGAGGACATGAAATCTGTGCACCTCGCCTGATCCTCCTTCCCTGAGTAGATCTAGGCACAGAGCCTTACACAATCTTTTACAATCGCTTGCACTTAGCCTTGCAAGTCTCACATAGTGCGCACAAAGCCAAATCACACAGATCTACTTTTGCACTTAGCAACAATGGCTCACACTGACTAGTCACTACTTCTTACATTGCCTAGATTTCTATTTATTCATTACAAAATAGGCCTAAGCATGGGTGAACCCATGGGTCGACATCCACATAACCATTACATAAGCCCAAAACCCAAAAAGCCCTAAAAAGGGGTCGAGATCCCGCGATCTCCACTTCAACTTGAGCTCCGCCTTCGACAACCTGTCAAAGTCCTAAAATGGTTAAAAATGACCAAGGGTCCTCAAAACTTGGTCAAGGGCCAACAGATCCCTACATTTACATAGTTTTCATCTACATCTTCCGTTTGCATAACCATCTATAACTCACCTTCATCGGTGGACCGGGCTGCAATCGGTGAAACCAACACCAACAATGGCTGCCAAGACATAATCTGGATGGGTTCCCTATTCCAAACGGTGGGAGGTCCAATTGGGAATTCTTATCAGGGAGAACCCCTTACTGTTTTCGGGCGAATTTAGACCCATCAACATAATTGGCACTAGAAGGAGGGTTGGACGACAAGCTTGATACATAATCACTAGTATTTAATATCTCTCATGATACATAGTCACTAATCACTAGTATCTCTCAAGTATGTCACAATCAATCAACCTATCTCCTCAAGTTGATTACTAAGGTCTAACATGGACCAAATTAACAAAATATAATCAAATTCACTCTAAAAATCCATATTCTCTAGCTACAATGGAAAGTAAATGGTAAGTGTGCATAATTGAATATATCAAATCAACAATTCAAGAACCATTATTTACATACATACATACATACATAATATGATACATACATACATAATTTCACCATTATTTACATACATACATACATACACAATTTACAAAAAGATCCATTACCTACATACATACATACCTACATAATTTCACCATTAATTTAATTTCCTAAGTCCTTGGTATTAAGCTAGCTCTACTTGCTTAGGTGGGTGACACGACTCTTATTAGGTGTGTTTAGCCACAAAATCAACAACTAGACTAACTGGCGAAGCTAAGTTGCCATATAAATTACCGTGAATAGTTGTGGTTCCTTTTCAACTTTTGTTCCATTCAAGCATTGTTGATTGGTTTAGCCACTAGGAGTTGCTATGGGGAAATTCCCCCTAAACTGGTTCTAAGGAATAGGCAAAGAAGTAACTCCTTTAAAAGACTAAATTATCTCTAATCTACCCCAAAACAATCTAGACTAAGTGATAAGAGAAAGAGAGAAGAGAAGGTTAATGAATGCACCTTGAATCCTTACGGTTGATATAGACTGTTGGCCCTAGACTAAGTTTTGAGGAAATCTTGGTCAGGTTTGACCACTTTTTGGACTTCGACACAATGATTGAAGTTGGAGCGCCCAGGCGGAGCTGAGATCGTGGATATCACTTGTTTTGTGGGATTTGTGGACCCATCATGGGGTTCTTAGGGTTTTGTAACGGGTTATGGGATGTGGGCCCATGGGTTTACCCATGATTAGGCCTTTTTGTAAATGTAAAAGTATAAATAAGAAAAGAATGTAATGTAGTAAAAGGGGGATGTGATGGGGATGTAAGTGGCTAAGTGCAAGAGGCAAGTAGTTCTGATTTTCTTTGTGCAACAAAACATGTATGTAAGGCTTTGTGCTTGATAGAGGAGTTGGCTCTATGCCTTAACCTGATTTTGGGAAGGTGGATCTCGTGCTTAGTGTGCAGATCACTTGTCCGGTGTGAAGATTGGCTCTGTGGCTTAGTGCACATGAGCAGATGAATATAAGAGATTGAAGCCTAATAAAGAAGAAGAAGTAGTTGGTGGACATAGCCCCGCACTGGGGTGAACCACATATATCATGTGTTGATGGTTTTCTTTGTGCTATGATGTTTATGCTGTGAATCTGCTTAGTGCATTGATTGTTATATATGATAGATAGATCTATGGATGCTTAGTGCTTTATTTATGTTGAATGTGCTAGATCTAACTTCTAATGCTAAGTGCGATGTGTATTTGTCATTGTTATTGCACCGATCTATCCTTAGGATTTGTTCTGCGATGTGAATGAAGTTGATAAGCTAATGCATGTTATCTTCTAAGTACTTTGCAAAGTGTTACAATCATAGATCTATGTCCCATCTTAGTTACAGACACCTTAGTCCTGTACCCCCCCTGCCTCTACCTCGGGTGAGACTTCGTCTGCTTCGCAGGTGTTTCTGAAAGGGCCGATAGTTAGGGTTTTGTTGGTGTGTTGTTGAAGCGCTGAACCCTGGGTCTACCCCTGTGCCAACATAGACCTCTTCCACTTGTTGTTTCCTCCTAAATCACATATATCCTCCTAAACCTGACCTGCAAGGGGTTAAGAATATAATACAACAACATATACAATCTCTAGTAATCACTTAAAATCCTAAATATAGATATAAATGCTCAAATTAAAAATACCATGTAGATATAGGGTTTTGGGACAAAGATAATATCTTTTATTCAAATTCAAGATGAAAGGTTACAACCTTTTCTTGCAAACACTGCTCTACGAACCAAGTCTGGGCTCCTCTGTCATGGCTCCAAGTGGATCAAACCCACAAAGAATTCTCAAAAACAACATACCATCAAGGGAAGGAGGAAGGGTTGCATAGGGAGAATGGCTAGAGGGGAAAGCTAAAGCTAAAACTTAGAGCAAGATGCAAAATTTGGGCCATTAGAGGGAAAGGATTTTGGCAGATTTTTCTTATTCTCTCACTCATCTTTCTAAATGACTCCCCAAGACCTCTTTTTATATGATAAAAATATGGTTATTCGGTTTGGGGATGGGCTACAAGGGGTAAAATGGTTAGGAAACCATCCATAGCTTGTAAACTCCACAAGATTCCACACAATTTTATATTTTTTTCAACTTTTGGAGGTAAATGTGGGCTACCTAGCATGCAACAAGCGTATGTATGTGGGAAAACTAGCATGCAACACGCGTGTGTACGCATGCTATTAGTGCACCAGGGTGTGTACACTATCTAAAAAATGTGTTTTTAGAAGGAAACCTCAACAATATGTTTGGAAAAGTATGCGAATGGATGGGAGAATGTCTTGGATTCATAGATGTATCATTTTTGGACTATAACAGATGCCCCCTAATGTGTGAGGTCAGAAGAGAAACTGATGGCTGAAATACATTACAATATCTTTACATAGTGGGAAGGCACAGAGTCCAGCGAGCCCGAGACGAGTGTTTTTGAGCGTTTCATCTGCACAATTATAATATCTCAGAGGCGGGCATTCCCATTCTCAGGATAAAATAAGCATGGATGAAAATCAAGTACACTGCAGATCCATGTCATATAAAATAATCACGACTACGAGACAAATATGAATTCCTATACAAAGTGTAGCTGCGAACAATACACACCGGATCTACGTCCCAAAAATAATTTGAAGATATACAAGTACAATGTGATATGCATCCTCAGGAAGCATCAATGCATGTGGCTAGAGATGATAACTTCATAGCTAGAGAAATATCTTCAAGGTATTCAAAACTCAGGTAGGAGTACAATAGGAGTGTAAGACTCGCTACTCTGAGGTCTTCGACATGCTTTCGGGGAAGGACTTGAGGACCTCAATCATCAGGCACAAAACTTCATTGATTCTGAATCTGAACTTGAATGGACTCTAGGGATGGCCGACTCATGAAATTCAAGAGATCAACTGCATAATGGCCGACTCAGTTTGGATAAAACTTCCCTTGGACAAAAGCACAAAAAAATGATGAGACTTACGCTACATATTATTGACATAAGTTTGTGATACAAGAGGCAAGACAAACTCTTCATATGTTTGGAAGAGTAACCAAATGGAGGAGGACACAACTCTATGTAACGAGAACAACTTCCTAAGGTCATACTAGATCCCAATGTTTGCATAACAAACAAAAGAATGTTCTTTGTCCAAGGGCGACTATCTTGCTTCCGATGCAAGAGAATGTATATCCCATCCCCTCTTTTTGGAATATTTGATTTTTTTTTCTTTCTAAATTTTTAAAGATCTTAAAAAAGAATAAAATAATGCTACGTTACAAAGGAGGAACGAGTGTCACGTGAAAGAAAACTAGTTCCAAGCGTATGGAACATATTGATGCACAGTGTAAGGAGACATGTGCAGGATAAGGACACTCGGGAAAATTCCTCCATGGGACAAGGTGTCAGATCGTAGGGGAAAAAGGTGCTACAAGGCTTTCATCTAAGGAATGGTTTAAAGGTTTAGTAATAGAAACATGAAGCCGACATTAAGACAAAGATGAAAGGATGAGACATGCAACGCGATTAAAACATGACACACCAAGACTCCTTCCATGTGAATTTTTACAAGCCCAGAGAAGGTAAGCTCGGTGTTTTTTCACATTTAGAGAGTCTGAAAAAAACTGAAAGAAGACTCCAGATTGTTCCTTTTTCATAATTAGTCTAGTTGGTTCGAAAAAGGGCAACACTATACCGAAAGGACGTATCTTCAAAACCATTTTAACGAGTGTAACATAGACAATATCACTCGGCTATATTTTCAATTTTAAGGAGTCTGAAAAGAGCTTAACTATGGACTCACAACCTTTTTCTAAATTTAGTCCCCTAAGCTCGAAAAAGTATAAAACTTAACTTAGGATAAATCTTTTGGTGAGACATGTCTCCCAAGGCATACCTTTTTCCTGGATAATCTATTTGGTCAGAAAAATGGTTCAACTTATGCCAAATAGATATTCCTTCTGGACCAATTAATGAGTGTGAAAGGAACAAGGTTACTCGACAATATTTTCATATTTAAGGAGTCTGAAAGGAGATTAACTATGGACCTTGAGGGGGTTCCTTTTTCATAGATAATCTCCAAGGCCCAAAAAAGAGATAAACCAAAACCAAGGAGAATGGCCCATTTTCTCCAATTTAGTCCCTCATGCCCGAAAAAGGGTTAAACTTACACCTGGGAATACTCTCCTAGCAAACCATAGCTCCTAGGGAGTACCTTTTTTGTAAAAATAGCCATCCGAAACGAAAAAAGGGTAAACTATCACTGGACATATGTGCCTTCAAATTTTAGTTTGAAAAGCGTGAAGGGAAACAAGATCGCTCAACAATCTTTTCAATTTTAGGGAGTTTGAAAAGAGCTTAAAGGAGACTCCAAGGGGGATCCTTTTCATATGTAATCTATGTGAGGCCAAAAATGATAAATAATCTCTCGCTAGATGTCACTTTCACGGTTTAAGTGAGCTTGAAAGAAGACAGACTATGCTCTAGGGGAGTCCCAAGGGTATAGGCCAAACAAATGATGAAGAAGAAGGATGAGGCTTCAATACAAAGTCATGGTGGGACTAAAAGGACTCCCATGCCTATGAAGTACTTCGACATGGGAACCAAATGGAAAAAAATGCTCTAACTAGGATTCCCATGGAAGGAAGGCTCTACCAAATAAGTTATGACACACTGATCAACACAGAAGGTTAGTGTTGCAATTCAATGGGGTCGATCCTAAGGCTAAATGAAGCAGGAAACAGACAATGAAAAAATGCAAGTAGGGAAAAATCTAACCTATATGCTAGTTTTGAGGTCAACGCCTGTCAAAACAGATCGATACGACGAACACATGTGAAAAAAAACCCATCTCCAAGATCCTTCATATAAGTCCAATAAAACTCATCCAAAAAGTTAATAGATCCAATATAGATAGAAACTTTGGAAAATAAGAGGTGCTACTGAATACAAAACTTGAAAACAACAAACCTGGACTGTACAATATGGCACAAAGCACTGTATAGTCTTACATCTCATGCATAGTACTGGTTCAGGTAGATCCCACTGCTAGGCTCTCACCAAGAGTCTCTTGAATAGTCAACCTGGAAAGTCTCCCAAAAGGGAAGAAAACACAAACCACGGTGTAAGTATTCCCACGATATAAAAATCATAGTCATGGCTTCAAGGATAGCCTCATACGAAGACAATTCAAAATATGAGAAATCATGCGAACGAGGAGGGCCGACAGTCCCAAAGGGCGAAGGAAACTGACCATATTCCATATGACGATGGAGGTTCTAGTCAGGACTAGCATAGTCTATCAATGAAGAATCACACGCACAAGGGCTTGAGGATCTACAAATAGAGAGATCAAAATCAAAAGGAAACTCAAGATCACTAGGACTAAGAGGGGGTAGCAAGGGCTCCCATGCCCCCAACTGATCAATTGATGGGACCATGTCTTGAGAGAGAAAACATGATTGTACATGTTCCTTCTCGGAAGCAATTGAACATCGAGGATAAGACACCACATAATTTATCTATGGCAGGGTAGAGTCTACACGAACACTAGGAACATATAGAGGGGTAGCCTAAACTAACACCGAATTAGGATGGTGATTATCAGATGCCAGCTGGTCAATAGTGACAATGCTTCCATTGTGAGGGAAATACATCACTCGGAAGAGCGTAGACACCACATCATTCATAGCATATACATAATCATGCCCGAGAAGCATATTAAAATCTAACGGGCCTTACACCAATATAACATCTATAAGGACAATATTCCCACTTAACGAGATAGGCAACTGAGGAAGAATCCCCAAATATTCACTAGGACGTCTATCAAAAGCCAATAGCTTGTGCAAAGGAGACACAAGATTGGGAGAACCCAAAGCTTTCCAATATGAGGAGGATAAAATACTTGCATAGGCTCCTTCATCTACAATACATTGGTAAATGTTTTTTGAATTAACTTCAACCCTTATCTGAAAGGGTACAAAAGAAGGAAGATGAGGCTCAACAAGGTCATTCCAATAAAAGGAAACCATCCTAGGACTTGGAGGGGGTGTGCTCGTGGTGAGTGGAATTCCCCCTTGTTATGAAAGTACTGAATTGGAAATGATAAAATCATAGTCAGTAGACACATCACTCCCAATCATAATAGTGGGATCAGCCAAATATTGCATCAACGTGACCACTTTGGTAGAATCGACACTTTACAAGAGAAGAGTGGGATCAACCAAAGATTTCATTGGCACAACCACTTTTCAACCAATGACTGAATACGATTCAAGACAACATGGTCTGAAGGTGCATCACCCCCCAAAAGAGGAGTGGGATCGGCCGAATATTACATCGACATGACCACTTCATCAACCAAAAAATGAATAGATTGCAGGGAAAACTCAAAAGACTTAGAATAAGAAGAGATTGTAGACAAGGACCACAATCATCATGCCTCTGGAAGGCTAGGGCATAAATGAGTAAGGTGATCTCCCTTGCAAATATTACAAGGGAACTTAGGCTTAAATCCTATCCATATATATTTCTCAATAGAATCAATGCCCCAACATGACTAGCTGTGGTTTGTTTCTTGTCCTCAACATGACTAACAGAGGTTATTGACAACTCCCCAACATGACTAGCAAAGGTTGGTTGTTGAACTCTAGTATGACTCACAGGGACTAGGTTCGTGCCCCCAACACGACTTACAGAGGTTGGGTGCTTTCCCCTAGCATGACTTGCAGAGGCTAGGTGTTGGTCTTAAACATGACTTTCAGAGGCTGGCGACCTATCTCCAACATGACTCGCAGAGCCAGAGATTTCTTCTTCCTATTCTTCCTCTTTCTATTTCGTTGAGACTTCTGGTTACTAGTAGCTATACTTTCACTAGAGAATGAAAAAGGAGGAGGAGAATACTTTGGTGATGAAGTAAGATCAACATGATGCCCATTACATAAGTTTCTTAACTGAGAAGTGTCAAGAGCATTCAGGACATTTGGAATGGTACCCAACCAAACCAATAGTCCCACATTCAACCCGAGAATGTACAAAGTGGCCATCAAAGGGACACAAACATTTTTGAAGAAAGGAAAAGCACAAGAATCCCCTTGTGAAGGGGTTCCTTGGTTGGTATTGTCAAGAAATTTGGCCATGAATATCTTATGCACAAGTTCTTCCCTTGCGGGATCATTCGAGTCCATAAAATTCTAACACAATGACTTTAATAAATCATTGGTTTAAAAATATACGCATATAAGGAGGTGGCTCCATGTTTCTAAGCGAAAGACCAAAAATTCCTCATGACTGACGGAGTGGGATATCTACCACCTTTGGTCAGAGACCCAAAGTAATGACTGACTAACTCGCTATGGAAAACTAGGGAGAACAGAACACACCACTAAGAAGAAAATCCTAAAAAGATACAAGCCAGACAAACGACCCTTCTAAATGCTTCCAACCCATGGAGATGAAGTCCTCATCGTCCAAAGCATTATTAAAGGAAAACGATTGGCCAAGAGAGGCAATTACCCAGACCTCTTACCGACGATCCCTTCAGGTGTTGCCCAGAGAATACAAATTTTTCATCTGGTACCGCGATACATCCCTCAAAGTCACCTGTGTGTCAACCTATATAATGGAAAATAGGGCATCAACTCATAATCAACAACCAAGGGGGTACAGTCGACAACCGGGCGAGTGGATGCGTAGGGTAGCTAAGCCCAAAGATCCTCCTAAGGCCTGAAATGCAACAAGGCCAGAGTCACTCTTAGAGTACCTTGGGAGGATCCAAGTGTCTCAGAGGTCTGCCACAAGTTGGGCCAGTAACGCTAAAAGATTCACCCCCAATACACACTCTCCCAAACTTTTTGTTGGGATTAGAAGTGGATATCTCTGTCACCATCCTCCACACGACCTCATGTTTGATTACTGTGTGAGAGGAGCTTCCCAGATTGAGTAATTACAAGGTGGATTTTTCACACCCTAGCACAAACACCTAAGTTAAGTTTTGGTTGGCCTTGGAGAGTTTACCTCTCCACATCTAATCCAAGGCCCTAGCCTAAGCTATTGGTGAACCCTAGAAAAAGTGTTACTAATATATTTTAGATTAGTGCGTTCGTTTTAGGGGCTTTTCTTACTCAAGGAACGAAAGTGCAACTTATTTTGTTTTAGACTCTTGCAAGAATGAAACTTATTAGAACACTGACAAAGAAGAATTTACACTAATTCTACAAATGAAAAAGAGATTCAAGCAAAAAAAATGAACAATTTTTCAAACATAAAGATGTGATCTTTTCTCCTTTCCATGCAAAATACACAATGCAACTTTCGAGTGAAACAAAAGAGCAAATGAAAGGATTTTCTTTCTTATTTTTCTTTTGAAATGATTTCAAGATGAGAATAAAACACAACCCTATGCTAATTCTTTTTCTTTTTCAAATAACAATGCAAAGCAATACAAAGAAAGAAAGAGACCTAACTAGTATAAAAAATAAGTTTTCTTTTTATATTTTCTTTCAATAAAATCAAAATTAACAAAATATGTTAAAATAAACTGCATAATACACGATTCAACACATTTTTCTTAAAATTCAAGCTAAAAATAAGCCAAAAATGCTTGGAAACACAGAGGGACAAGAGGATTTTTATTTTATTTTATTTTATTTCATAAACAATCTGAGCCTGCAAACTGTCTAAACCCCAAACAACATAAGCTTATGGATGAAGACGTGGGAACCACAAGTTTCCTGTAGGAAAAGGAAAATATTTTGAAAAAATTATCCAAAACAATAGAGATGTGTGTTGTGCACAACCGACTTGCAAATGTACGTGGTCTGTATATAATGCAGAACATGTATGTACGCGTGTTGTATATAGAACATGGTCTGTACACCTTTGTAAATTTTTGAAACAAGAAAAAGTTTGGATTGAAAACTTGGGCAAGGGAAGTTGGTAGGCACTTGGAAGGTGACCAGAGACCCAACATGAATCAGAACACTTAGAATACTAAAAAAAAACTAAAACTAAAACTAAACCAAGACCTCCCACTAAGACCCTAGAGAGACTCCCTTGTAGAGTCGCCAATTCTGCTATGTGGAAATTCCCCCTAAATTGGGTCTAAGGAATAGGTAGAGTGATAACTCCCTTAAAATACTGACTTATCTCTAATCTACCCCAAAACAATCTAGACTAAGTGATAAGAGAAATATAGAAGAGAAGGTTAATGAGTGCACCTTGAATCCTTACGGTTAATATAGACCTCTTCTACTTGTTGTTTCCTCCTAAATCACATATCTCCTCCTAAATATGACCTGCAAGGGGCTAATAATACAATGCAACAACATATACTATCTCTAATGATCACTTTTAAAGCCTAAATATAGATATACATGCTCAAATTAACAAGAACATGTACATACACGGTTTTGGGAAAAAGATAATCTCTTTTATTCAAATTCAAGATGAAAGGTTACAACCTTTGCTTGCGAACATCTCTCTACGAACCAAGTCCAAGATTCTCTATCGTGGCTCCAAGTGCATCAATCCCATAGATAATTCTCACAACCAATATACCATCAAGGGAAGGAGGAAGGGTTGCATAGGGAGAATGGATGGAGGGGAAAGTTGAGGCTAAAACTCAGAGCAAGATGCAAAACTGGGGCAATGAGAGGGAAATTATTTTGGCAGAGTTTTCTTATTCTCTCGTTCATCTGTCTAAATGACTTCCCAAGACCTATTTTTATATGAGAAAAAGATGGTTATTCGGTTTGGGGATGGGCTACAAGGGGTAAAATGGTTAGGAAACCCTCCATAGCATGTAAACTCCACCATATTTCGTGCAATTTTATATTTTTTGTAACTTTTGGAGGTAAACGTGGGATACCTAGCATGAAACAAGCGTATGCACATGAACGAACTAGCATTCAACATGCATGTGTACGTAGGCTATTAGTGCAACATAGCCCGTACATTATCCAAGAAATGATTTTTTAGAAGGAAACCTCAACAATATGTTTGGCAAAGTATGAAAATGGATGGGCCAATGTCTTGGATGCATAGATGTGGCATTTTTGGACTATAATAGGAGTTTAAAAGTTGCTTCAACCCTAGCCACATGAATCGAACATTAGAGCAAACAGGGGCTATGGTTGATGACTAAGTTTCCCCATAACCTACAAATGATCCCGCAAAGGAAAATCCATGTCTATTCAAATTATTGTGTCCAATGTTTTCTTTCTTGCATTCAAAATGATATAAGAAACAATAGTTCACTTTGAATATAAGATAAATGGGGGAATTGTAGTAAGCATTTATATAAATTTATCTTCAAGCATGCAATTGCATTTCAATACAATCGGGTTATAATGTTATTTATATTGAACTATTGTATTAAAAAAAGAGAGAAAAAAAGAATTCTTACTAGATTTATACACAACTTCACAATAACTCACAATATTATCCATTACCCATTAATGCAGATTATCTATTGTTCATCTATGCAGGTAGATTCTCTGTTGTTTATTTGTTGCAGGTTTGTGTAAGCCATGCCATAGACGTTGTTGTGACCATGGTGAAGGGAATGACATCAATGGCCTTATGAAGGTGATGCCATCCAAGTTTCTGCAAGGTGTTGGCATTTGGCATCCACACATATAGAAATTAGGGGATAATGAAGGTATTGGAATTCAACATCCACACATATAGAAGTCCAAGGACAATAAAGAAGTAGTAATGAACAAATTTCATCAAAAACTTAGACGATTAAAGTTAAGAAAAAATGTAAAAAAATCTAATGCTAAGATGTTATGTAACATTAATTAACCTTAGACATATTTGTTTTACTATACTATATAACATTATAGAATAATCATAAGTTCAAATTTTTTATTTCATAAAAACCAAGATTATGCCTCCATATAAAACTAAATAAAAAGATGTTATGTAACATTAATTAAGCTTATACATATTTGTTTTACCACACTATATAACATTATAGAATAATCTTTTTTATTTCATAAAAAACAAGAGTATTTCCTAGATATAAAGATAAATAAAAAGAAGTTGTTGATTAATATAACAAAAAAGAATTTGTAGCATAGATAATGTTGATTAATTCGACAACGCATATTGTATAAAACTTACGATAAAAATTTAAAAACCATATCAATTACTAYATCAATTTATGTGCAAAATATTAAAAGCAACACCAAGCTAATTAATAAAATCTTTGTAGCATGAGAGACCGGAACTAATAATAACATTACAACACATACYTACAAATAGTACCTACAAATAATACCTACATTACAACGCATACCTACAAATAATACCTACATTACAACGCATACCTACAAATAATACCTACATTACAACGCATACCTACAAATAATACCTACAACTCATTCTGTTACTATAGTTCGCTCCTAGCTAGGATAGGGTAGAATAGGATTAGATTGGATTTCTGCATCTACATAGTTTTCATCTGCATCTTTCAATTGCATAACCATCCATCACTCACCTTCATCAATGGACCGGGCCACAACTGGTGAAACCAACACCAACAATGGTTGTCGGGGCAGAATTCAGATGGGTTCCCTATTCCAAACGGTGAGAGGTCTAATTGAGACTTCTTATCAAGGAGAACCCCTTACTGTTGTCGGGCGAATTTAGATCCCTCAACAAAATTGACGCTAGAAGGAGGGTCAGATGACAAGCCTGATATGCAGTCACTAGTATCTAGTATCTCTCATGATATGTAGTCACTAGTATCTCTCATGATACATAGTCACTAGTCACTAGTATCTCTCAAGTATGTCGCAATCAATCAAACTGTCTCCTCAAGGTGATTACTAAGGTCTAACATGGACCAAATTAACAAAATATAATCAAATTCACTCTAAAAATCCATATTCTCTAGCTACGATGGAAAGTAAAGGGTAATTGTGCATAATTGAATATATCAACAATTCAAGAACCATTATTTACATATACACATACATAATTTACATACATACATACATGATTTACATACATACATACATACATACATACATAATATCATACATACATACATACATAATATCATACATACATACATACATAATTTCACCATTAGTTACATACATACACAATTTACAAAAAGAACCATTATTTGCATACATACATACTTACATAATTTCACCATTAAATTAATTGCCTAAGGCCTTGGTCTTAAGCTAGCTCTACTTACTTAGGTGGGTGCCTCGGCTCTATATTGGGTGTGTCTAGCCACAAAATCAACAACTTACTAACTATCGAAGCTAAGTTTCCATATAAATTACTGTGAATAGTTGTGGTTCCTTTTCAACTTTTGTTCCATTCAAGCATTGTTGATTGGTCAACCCTAGCTACTTGAATCGAGAAATAGAGCAAGTAGGGGCTATGGTTGGTGACTAAGTTGCCCCATAACCTGCAAATAATCTTGCAAAGGCAAAGCCATGTATATTCAAATTATCGTGTCCAATGTTTTCTTTCTTACATTCAAAATGATATAAAAAACAATAATTCACTTTGAATATAAGATAAACAGGAGAATTGTAATAAGCAGTTATATAAATTTATCTTCAAGCATGCAATGGCATTTCAATACAATCAGGTTATAATGCTATTTAGATTGAACTATTGTATTAAAAAAGGAGAGAAAAAAATAATGGCATTTCAATACAATCAGGTTATAATGCTATTTAGATTGAACTATTGTATTAAAAAAGGAGAGAAAAAAATAATTCTTACTAGATTTATACACAACTTTACAATAACTCATAAGATTATCCATTGCTCATTAATGTAGATTATCAATAGCCTTATGAAGGCGATGACATCCAAGTATCTACAAGGTGTCAGCATTTGGCATCCATATATATAAATTAGGGGATAATGAAGGTATTGACATTCAACATCCACAACATCCACACATATAGAAGTCCAAGGACAATAAAGAAGTAGTAATGAACAAATTTCATCAAAAACTTAGACGATTAAAACTAGAAAAAATGTTAAAAAAACTAATGCTAAAATGTTAACATATTTGTTTTACTACACTATATAACATTATAGAATAATCATAAGTTCAAACTTCTTAATTTCATGAAAACCAAGATTATACCTCGATATAAAGCTAAATAAAAAGATGCTATGTAACATTAATTAACCTTTAACCTTTAGACATATTTGTTTTACTACACTATATACACTATACAACATTATAGAATAATCATAAGTTTATTTCATGAAAACCAAGATAACCAAGATTATGCCTTGATATAAAGCTAAATAAAAAGAAGTAGTTAATTAATATAAAAAAAAGAATTTGTAACATTCATAGAATAATCATAAGTTGAAATAGATTATGCCTCGATATAAAGCTAAATAAAAAGAAGTTGTTGATTAATATAACCAAATAAATTTTGTAACCTAGAGAATGTTGATTAATTCGACAAAAGTATATTGTATAAAACTTACTATAAAAATTAAAAAGCCATATAATTACTATATCAATTTATATGCAAAATATTAAAAGCAACACCAAGCTAATTAATAAAATCTTTTTAGCATGAGAGACCTGAACTAATAATAACATTACAACGCATACCTACAAATAGCATTACAATGCATACCTACGCATTTTAAAAGTGAGAGAGGAATTAGTAATAACATTACGATGCATGCCTACACATTTTTAAAAGATTTGAAAATGATTTTAAAGTTATATAATTTCCCCCTTTTAAAAACACCACCGGTCNTGACCATATTGAGATGATACACGTTTCATATAGATATGACTAACCAGAGCACTATTTCCCCTTCAACGTCAAAAATATTACATGATATATTTATCTTTACCTTTAATTGAAAGATCTATCATACTATATTTATTCTCAACTCTAACACAACCATCTTATCATTAATTACAAAGTCAGAAAAGCAATAACCTTATCATTAATTACAAAGTCAATAACCTTTTCCTTCACACTCAGATTTTACATACATCATAGAATCCGATTTGATCATAGATTTGCTTTTGGGTTTAGATTTACATATATACGTCACATGTTCGTCGTGCCTTCAAGGGAGACATTAACGCGGCTTCAAACACGGACTTGGACATCCAGATTCACATAACGCGACACCTCTTTATGAAAAACAGTTTCAAGGCTGAATGGAGCCATATTTATTATTTTAAAGCTATATCTCATTCATAAACTATTATTTTTCTCTGTTAAGCTGTAATTTAATTCTTCTATTTAGGTATCAAATTCTCTGCTCTCATCTGCCTCAACGTGTATTCAAGCCACCTGTGGACTTCAGGAAGATCTAACCGCACGTCAGACATTGCTGACGGTTTCATTAACGCCACCTGTACTGGCCATCTCTCTTATAAATCTACTGCCACACATCCCTTGGAATCCACATCTCATTACGTGCACAGAGAGCTTTCAAATTCATCAAACTGTAAAGATCCTTTAATCATAATGGGTAGCTGCAGCTCCATGTCTTCCAGAATTCAATGCCAGACAACAAAAATAATATTCTCAGATGGCAGTCTAAGAGAATTTGGGGAGCAGATCAAAGCAGAAGAGATTATTCTACAAAATCCAGACCACTTCCTCTGCAATTCGGATTCTCTGTACATTGATCGTTACATGGTGTCTGTTAATCGAGACGAGGAATTGGAGATGGGCCAGCTCTATTTTCTTCTTCCACTGCGTAAACTGCAATACGTGCTATCGGTGTCCGACATGGCTGCGATGCTGCACAGAGCTAATTCGGCCATCAGGTCGACAGGCTGCCGATATAACTGGAAAATCCCTACTCCCCACCAAAAAGAAAAGGCCGACTGGGCTGCAGGAGGATCAAGGTCTCTGGGTTCTCTTAGGAAGGCAACAGTCAGATTAAGGCGGCTTGAAACCATCCATGAAACATTCACGTCCTCATCATGAACATTAACGAATGCAATTTTGTTTTTGTAAGCTTTCAAGGATCACTGTATATATAAAATGGAAAAATCAATGGTAAAATTCGGCCGCTAGAGACTTTCAGAGAGTTTTTCCTCAATTGCAGAAATTTCGTTTTCAGATATGTTAAGCTGTGTGAACTAAGTTTGTTTTTATGTCATATTTAATCTCTTTACATTTAAGTATTTTTGCAATTTGTAATTTGTTTTCCCATTTTTAAAATCATGCATATGCTCTCTGTTATGCTTGTCGTATGTATATTGGCTGTGTTCTAAGAACACTGTTCTACATACTCAGCCATTGGCACCATTGACCAATGGATGTAACCATGTCAAATACCATGGATGAAGTATGGTAAATGTTTCAAAATAACATGCATTAACATAACAATTTGTTTTAATATTGAGGGCTACAATTGTGATAGGAAGGTGGTTATGTATAGGATACTACCTTGTTTTCATTGAAAAATAATTATTTGGAATAGTTGTTTTCATTGAAAAATAATTATTTGGAATAGTTGATGAGTTTTTGTTTTCGAAAGGATTGTTTTTTTTTTTTTTTTTAAGGTGGTAAAATTTATTATAATTTAGTTGTGAATTTCCAATGAGAACAATCATCATTGGTTGTTATTTATGAATGTTAGTTGATTTATCAACTTTATTCAAGGAAAACCACCAACTTAAAATAAAACAAGCTCTAAGTCTTAGGTCTTACTCTAAAAGACCAAAAAAGATTTCAATTTAAATAGTATCCACAAGAAAATCAATATTGAAAACTTAGCATAAAAGTAGTTACCAATGCAAGTCATTGTTTCGGAACTTAATAATTCCTTTAAGATATATTAAAAATATTCACATAATTACATAAACGTATTTGAAGTATTGTGATTGAAATATATTAAATATTATTTATTGTTAAGAGTGGTTTTTGGTATTTGAAGTATGGTGAATGGAATATATTGAATATTCTTAAGAGTGGTTTGTGGATATATGATGGTAGAGGTTATTAATATTGTTATTAGGGGTTAAGTCTCTCCAATAAATATGCGATCATAATAATTACTCAGAATTACTTAAGTGAGGTCTAAGTTCAAATATTGTTGTCGAAATGTCTAGGGACACATCTACAAGTATTGGGGGAGAGTGTTCATAGTGGAATATAATTCACTATTGTTAATTAGTTGACTATTGGAAGGTGACTGTGGGGGTATATTTTTTGCAAATGTAAATAAGTACCACCTCCACTGTAAATGTGAGGGTGGTAGTGGAGAGATTAAGGTGTGCATAAGTTATAGTCTTAGGTGATCATGAGTTTTCTCATTGGAGGTCAACTGGGGGAGTAGGGTATGTACACCTCTGTAAACTAGGAAAATTAGGGTATGTACACCTCCATAAACTACAAAATTATATAACTAATAGAATTTCATAAAAATCAATCTCCAAACATACTAACATGGATTGAAGGTTACCAACTAATAGAATTTCATAAAAATCAATCTCCAAACATATTAACATGGATTGAAGGTTACCAGGGGCTTAGCCTAGAGTTCTATTAGTGAGTGCTAAGCCTTAAAATATAGTAGATGAGAGCACGGGATAACTAAAATTAAAAAACCATGGATTATGAGTTTTATTAATCCATATATTCTTGAACTAATACCAATTTATCTAGGATAGAAATTAAATAACACAACCATAATACAACCATGGATTATGAGTTTTATTAATCTATCTATTCTTCAACTAATTCCAATTTATCTAGGATATAAATTGAAATCCTCCCTCCTTGCCCAATAGTTGTGAATTCCTTTATAAGATGGCCAGTATTTAATGGGGCAACTATGGATGAAAACAAATATGAATGAAATGGTTCAAGTTGAAGCTATACAAGTCAAACATGACTATAATATTTATTTTTATTTGACAATAATCAACCACATATTAAGTCCACCTTGGTGAGATCTTCTTGAGATATATTGGATATCCTTGGAATAATAAATATGGAGTATTTTATATTATCACTACCTCTTCTCATAAAAAAATGAATCTCATATTTATTGTGATCATAATGGATGAGGTTCTCCATAATCTCAATGTTCCACTAATTTAACATTTTTTAACCTCTCAAAATAATGAGAAGGGAAATCGATATTTTTTGTCGAAAATCCAACAAGAATTATTTTAAATTGATGGAATTCACATATATTAATTGTTAACATTGAAAAATCATATTTAAATTGGGGTATTGGAGGGAGATGAATCCATTTTTATATTGAAAAGAATTATTTCAAGGATCCAAAATTGCAACTTCAACAAATATTTTATGGTTAAATTTCAATGAAGACAAACCAAATATATTTTTTTCCATGTATTTTCCTTTTATGTCACTAAAAATTCATTGAAAGTATGAAGTGTGAGTATTTCTTGGATGCATAATTAATTTTTAAACATGTAATGTGATAAATTAATATTATTGCTTTTTACACTTAAAACTTGTTTTAATTAATAATGTTCAATTTTCTTATAAGAATTTCTCTCAAATTTATTGAAATGTATGTCTATGTCAAAATATGCATTTTAATATAATGTTGGTATAATGGTCTTATAATAATAATAACGTTGAATTTTCTTATAAGAATTTCTCTCAAATTTATTGAAATGTATGTCTATGTCAAAGTATGCATTTTAATATAATGTTGGTATAATGGTCTTATAATATTAGTTGTACATGTAATAAATTATAATTTTTATTAAAGATTTTATATAATTTAAAATATTTTAGCACTATATCATTAAATTATGCCTGCACAAGAATTTGTATTTTTTAATATTATTTTAAATCTTTATCTTGTAACTTTACATCAAAGTAGTTTTTTCCAACAAAAAATCACAATATCTATTTCATTATAAAATGAAAATCACTTTATTTAAGTGCTCAAAACACAACACAAAGAAAAGTAAATACATACATAGAGGTTACACTTACAATAGTGTAGATATTTTTTTTTTCCATGGGAAAGTTTCTCGATTATATACAACAGTATACAATGTTTTTACATAGCAGCATTACAAAATCCATCCCGGAGACTCAACAGGGTTTGATCACAAGACCTCCTCCCAACACTTGGAGAAAGGTACGCTTGTTTACCATCTGCGTTGTCTCACGGGACCATCACACTGTCTAGTGTAGATGCACACTGCACTTAAAAGTAATGTAATAGTGTAGGTGCACACTGCACTTAAAAGTGAAAATTACATAATAATTGTACTTTCCATAATTCTCGAAGCTTAGATCACATAATAAATGTATTTCATAATTTTTGTTCTTTAGAAAATAAGATTAGATCTTTCCCTTTTTCCTCTTCTTCTTTTTAACCTCTTGCCACTCCACTATCTAAATTAGAGGTATCAATTTCATTTAATGTCTTTTCATTCCACCTAGAGAGACTTCAACTACCAGTACCTCCCTTGATAAGGAAATATCTGTATCCATTCCTGCTACTCTATCCCCCAAGAAAGTAGGGGATTCCCCAATTAGCACATTTCATTTTTAGTATCTGAACTCGATTCCTCTAAAAATTTCCATATCTTTCATCTTGATTTATTCACTTTTTCCCTAGGAGGATGTATCATTAATGAGAAAAAATAGATTCACCTTCACTAGATAACCATTTTGTGGCATATACTCTTATTATTATTATATATTTTCCTTAGGAGGCCCATTTCAAAGCTCAAATTGATTCTAATGATTTGTAATAGGCGTAGGAGGGGGGGGGAGTGAAGATGTGCATTTGTAATAAATATACACGTGCATGAGGTGAAGGTATACATTGTGACTGAAACACCATACACCCCACCTATTAAAAATGCACACCCCTCATGAGAAGGGGGTGGAGAATTTGTAATGGGTGGGGTGTATGTTACAAACATACACCTTCATTTGACACCTCCATGGGGGTGGGGTAGTGTATTTATTACAAGTGCATACTTCCACTTAATACCCTCAGATCGCTCTTGCACCCTTATTAGAAATGCAAGCCTTATCCCTCAACCCCATATGCGCACCTTCACTTTCCATTGTCACCCTTAGTTTGGGGGGTTGCGGGGGAAGTCCTACCCCCACCCTTAGTGGGAAGGTGTGCATTTGTTGAATATGGGCTAGTGGGAGTGAGTGAAGGTGTGGACTTGTAATAAATGCAAGTAACATGGATATCAACCCAAAAATATCTAGCATGAATCATATAAGAGAGTGGACACTGACAAGAATGACAAGGTGTTTAAGGATCCCATGATGCACTTTCCTTGTTAACCTTAGATTTCAACCTAGGAGACCCCAACACTTTCACTAACTTAGAATTCACATGATGCTCTTGATCTCAACCTCAACATTAACGAGGATGGATCTACATCCGCTAACCTTGATTCCCACATGCAACCCCTTGAAGAGGTTGCATTTTTCCATAAGGAGAGAAAGATAGAGGAGGATGATTAATACTCCCACTTGATCTCTCTCCATCAATTTTTTTTCTTGATTCCAAAATATATTTTTCAAAAGTAGGGACTCATGGAGGAGTAAAGATGTGCATTTGTAACATATATTTCCCCACACCTTGTGAAGGTGCACGTTTGAACAAAACACTCCCCCCTACTTTCCCCACTTCATGAGGGGGGAAAATCAAGGAGTGGAGAATTTTTGATAGGTGGGGACTTGTTTGGGGGGCTGGGATTTGAGTTAAGGTGTGCATTTGTAATAAATAGATCTTGATACCAAGAGAAGGTGTGCATTTTTCACATATACATCCTTCACCCCACTAATTACAA
>JZKD02S2090419.1:25684-49385 GCA_000966675.3 Picea glauca
AAATTTTCCGAAAATCTTTCTCTTCCTAAGAAAGCCCTTCTTCTGATGCCATCTTCTCACTGTGAGAAGCTCTCTTTCTCAATCCAATTAATGGATTCTCTGCAACAAGCTCGTCTTCACCATGTTGTATCTTTTCCCTGGTTAACATGCAAAACTCAAATCCAAACGTCAACTAGCTCTGATACCACTTGATCCAGAAAGATCTTTTAATGACTATGGTTGAGTTTTTAATTGCATGCGTTAATTAACCATTTAAGAAGCTGAATGAAAGAGGATGAATTTAATGAAGGAACATAGTAGCCATAAAATAGTATACACATCTGAACTAAAGCAATAAGAACAACAAACCATAACAAGAGAAGTGATAACAGAGTTCGACACAAAATTGCCTACGTCTCCGGGCCTTTGTCTAAGTGGGGGAGGCTTCTTTATTTCTGTTCAAAGCTCAAAAGTACATCACAGCAGTGCCATTAGGCTATAATACTGATCTGGTCATGTTCTTCCAGATCTCTAGAACTCAATAGAAGAAACGACATGCAAAACGGATGACTAGAGCTCCTAGAAATGGCCCGCAAGCGTCTGCTCCTCAACAGCTTCCCTGCATAAAAATGGCTTTGGCTTGGCTTCCCTTCAGCATAAATTTGCTCTGATTGTCCTCCATGGCCTCAAACAGGCCTGGTTTTTATAGATCTGAAGTTGGTTATCATTCCCCAACTTCCTCCCAAAATCTGGCCTCCAAAAATGCCCAATATCTCCCAAAAATGGCCCAAATCCACTATTACAGGCATAAAAATCAAATATAAATCCATAAACTATATAATAAAACCCACTTTAGCTTTAATATGGGCATAAGCCCCTTATACCCAGAGTGTTCCCCTAAATGCTYGATCACATGTATTGATGTGGCCAAGCGCCAGCCCATAGGGTTGTGCGTTGKCCCCTTATCTCGAAATATATGGTCACATGTTGTATTGGTATAGGACCGTGCCCCRTACCMTGTGCTAACAACCCAATCAACAAGCCCTAGGTTACATGGAACCGCCTRAGACCAAGGGCTAAGCCCTATCCAAAACTCCCACGCATATGGTGYCTGCGCCCTCAGGTTTATGTGTGTTATGCGACCACGGGTTGGGGCTTAGCCCCAGCCCCCTCCTTTTTGCGCCCTACCATATAACTGCACTTTAAATAAAATAAAATGTGATACATTTAATGAGTAACAATGTGGGCGCATTGGTGTTGGGCCTCTCCATAAAACTTTGCCCCTACGAACAGGTCGTGTGGTCTAACCCCAAGAGCTCCATAACATTTTTTTAACATAGTAAAAAATGACGGGGTGCCACATGGCAGCCCATGCCTGGGCCACGTGGCACAACCCCATTTTCCTAATGCATGCCATGTGTCAATCAACAGTTGGTCCACCATCAGTTGTACGACCCATTGTACCTCTGCCACATGTCATCTTCAGAAGCTTCCACGTCGGCAATGATGAGGTGTCTTTGGTGATTTCATGATGTCGTCATGCTGACGTTAGCATTGACTTTTGCCAGTTTGACCCTTTCACTTTTTACCTGTTTAGGTTTTCGATCAGAACGCGATAACTTTCGCATACAGAGCCCGTTTGAGGAAGTAAATATACTATCAGAATCAATGCGACAAGACGGACGCAATGGCACCATTTTCATTCCATTCTAAGAACTTTCATTTTGAGCCTTATTAGGCTTCTAGATCTGATTCTGGATCACCTGAGATCGAGCCATTCGAGCCGCTTGTTGCGAATTTCACCACACTCTAGTATTCGAGTGATATGGGAAATATGTGGCAGTGAAACGCAGTATTTCATACCAACTACTTGCAACTTAGGAGGGCTATTGATTCCTTCCTTCGTATGATGTCAAACACCCTGGACAAGTTTAGGCCTCTTATGAAGTTTCGCGCAGATAGGCATTGTATTTATATTACTGCACGCGTCGATGAAAGCAAAGAAGAACTTAAGGACTACTACAATCTCACTACATAGGACCTGGAAGAAATCATTAAAGACTGGCCTGCAAAAATCCTTATCCCTGCTGACCCTTCAACGCTGTCTGACCTAGACCTCATTGGAAACCCGGTGGTTACTCGTGAAGAGTACGATGCCCCAAGAAGTAGCAGGAAGAAAAAGAAGAAAGATATACAGAAAGTACACATCACATCAAAAGAGACCGCATCTAAGTCACCTAGTGGAGGAGGTGATGATGAAGTGAACAAAGAGGAAAAAAAACAAGAAGAATATAAGAAAGGCGAAGTAACACGCCACAGAACCTCCCTAATGACACCGATCCATCTAAGAAAAGGAAGGTATCCCCCACGAAACCTTCATTGCAGAATAATTCCAAATCCAATAAACCAAAGATGCAAAATGCACTCACGGTCAACAACTTTGACTTCATTATTTCAGCTATAGGAGATGCCTCATAAGATATTTTGCAAAGAAACGAATCAAAAGAAGAAGCCATGTACGATAGAATTGAAGTAGAACTAAGAGGTGTACAACAATCCCTTTATTCAAGTTGCGCAGTGTCTACTGCACCCCCACCCTCAAAAGAACCAGAGTTGGGAGATGAGCTTTCTCAACTCCGTAGACTGGCTGATGTGACTGAAGCCCACCTTCATCGAGCACAAGCTGAGAAAGACCAGGCAATAGCGGCCCTGAAACAAGCACAGGAGGAAGTTATAGAGAAACGCAGGATTGCGCAACAAGAGGAGGATGCTCTTCAAGCAAAGTTTGAAGAAGAGAGAGCGCAGATCTAGCAGGAGAAAGAAAAGTTGCTTGCAGAGCAGGTTGAAGTAAAAGAAGCATTCAACATAGCACTTTGCTTTGTGACGGGCTTGGAGTAGAAGGAGGAAGAACAAGTAGAACACCAAGTAGCGTAGCTCGCAGAAATCATCCAATAACTTAAACAGAGAATCACATATCTGGAGCTAAGAACAGTGCCCATTACTTTGTAGGATGTGTGAGATCAAAGAGAAGCGACTGCTCGAGGCACAGTCGAAAGAATCAAGGGCCTCGCCATGGAATGTAGACCACTGATTGATCGAAGTTCCCAAACTTATGAGCAACTCACTGAGGATCTTGAACTGAAGGTACTAGAGTCACATCTCCAGGAGGTGAAGCAACAAGCAGAAACAATACAGGTGCAATTGAAACCTCTGTCAGCCATTGAGAGGATGAAATGATCCCAAGAACAATGCATTGCCCAACAGCAGGTCCACACCATTTAGAGAAGAGTCATGGAAGTAACTCAAAGGCTCCAACCAATACAGGACAAGGCTTACCAATTATTCACAGATATCAAAGGCCAAGGAGAAGAACTAGAGCAAGTCGTCATTGCAGTTGAACAACGCTTAGAGGGACCTATCAATGAAGCAGTAATCCAAGAGTTCGCTGAGCAGGAGGTCGTGGCACAGTAACAGGTCGAAGTCGCTTGATCCAAGATTGAGGCTTTTGAGGTAGAGCTACCCATATCAGAGTGACTCGAGATGAGTCACAGGTGAGTGTTGGCCCTTGACCAAGTTTTGAGGACCCTTGGTCATTATTGACCATTTTGGGACTTCGATAGGCTGTTGAAGGTGGAGCACAAGTCGAAGTGGAGATCGCGAGATCTCGTTCCCTTTTTAGGGATTTTTGGGTTTTTGGATTATGTAATGGGTATGGGGATGTCGGCTCATGGGTTCACCCATGCTTAGGCCTATTTTGTAATGAATAAATAGAAGTCTAGGTGATGTAAGAAGTAGTGACTAGTCAGTGTGAGCCATTATTGCTAAGTGAAAAAGTAGATTTGTGTGAATTGGCTTTGTGTGCACTATGTGAGACTTGTAAGGCTAAGTGCAAGCGACTGTAAAAGACTGTGTAAGGATCTGTGCCTAGATCTACTCAGGCAAGAGGATCAGGCGAGGTGCACAGATCTCCTATCCTCTGCAAAGTTGATTTGGAGGCTTTGTGCATGTAAGAAGATTGAAAGAAGATAATAAAGAAGACAAAGAGTTGGTGGACGTAGCCCTAGGGAGGGGGCGAACCATGTATATCCTGTGTTATGAATGCTTTTTGCTTTATGATTTCTCTCTTATTTGTGTGATTCAATTCTCAATGCATTGTTAGATGATAGATGAATCTGATATGATAGCTTAGTGTTGAATAATGTGAACGAATGCTAGATCTGATCTCTATTGGTATGCTTAGTGCTTGAATCTATTGGATCTGTGTGAATGTTGTGTTGATATGTTGTTAGGGTTTAGTTTCATTGTGAACTAAGGTTGAATATTAACGAACTATAATTACTAAGTGCTCTGTTAAGGTTTTACAATCACAAATCTGTGTCCCAGCAAAGGTTGCAGACATCTGAGTCCTACAACCACCCCTACCTCTACCTCAGGTGAGACTTCATATTCTTCGCAGGTGTTGCTGAAAGGGCGGGTAGTTAGGGTTTTGTTAGTGCATTGTTGTAGCGTTGAACCCTGGGTCTGCCCCTGTGCCAACAGGATCCAATATAATCCTAATCTACCCTATCCCATCTAAGAGAGAACTATAGTAATAGAATGAGTTGTAATGAAACTAAACTATATATAAACTCCAATCAGATAGCTATCATGAAGGCACACTGTTAGAAACACATGCATACAAATCTATAACCAAAATAGTCTAAGTCACGTTTTTGCATACATTCACAACTCATTCACTCAGGACACATAATATAGGAAAGAGTAACAAAACTGCAAGAAGACATATATTGCATCATAATACTCCATAAACAAGCATGCTCTTACGGCCCATGTGAACAATAAACATTATTCTCGAAATAGTTCGCAGCAAAACAACGAAACATGTGAGTCCTCTCTATCAAAAGTTGGCCCTAGGGCTTCTCCGTATTAATTGTTTCGGCAATAGTACATGAAAACTCTAAGGACAACTCTCCAATTTTAGTTGACATTGTATTACCAAAGTAGTTCAGAAGTGTACAATATTTGAAGATCCATAATCCATTTCTTTATTCTAGTATTTATTGAGGTTCAATTAGACCTTTGGCCTTTCATCTCGCTTTGTGACCTTTCATCTTCCAACGTTTTTCCTCATCCTCTTTGTGATGATGAGTAATAAGGACAATGATTACATTCTGAATTTGTCTCCTAGAGTTGGTGGGTCGTCATGGATTTCAACCATATGTGCCTTGTGCATCATGAATATTGGCCTTGGGTATGGGGGCATCTTCGTCATCTAATTTTGATAGTCGGTCATGGAGTTTCTAGATCTCTTCTTCATCAATTTGCTTGAGATTTTCTTCGCTCCTACTCCATCACTTCTACATCTTTCTTTATTGCTCCTTCATCGTCTTTAGTTGTAGATTTCATCGAGAGAATGGTGAGTGCAACCCTCCTTCGCTCGATACCTGGAAACATTCAACATACAATAGATGAGAGTAACTCCAAATAAAATATAAAGATTAATCATTTGAATGCAAATAAATGAGGCATTAAATGATTGAAATATCAAGTAAACTTCCCTGGATTAAATTCCTGGTTCTTCTACTCATAATTGAGATGAGGCATTAAATAATTGAAATATCAAGTAAACTTCCCTGGATTAAATTCTTGGTTCGTCTACTCATAATTGAGGCATTGTGTTCTCTGGGGCTGCCAACAAGATACCATATATTTATATTAAAACATTAAGGAAATATCTTAGTAACTTATTAAAACCTATAACTAGAAAGTTGTAGAACTCGGAAAGACCTTTCCAACCATATAAATAATGTGTGAAACAGACACCCGAGTCAAAAGTTACCACCATGAGTTTGAACGAGCTCCTCCAATTTGTGTGGGAGGCCAAGTCATGAATTCCGTCGGGTGTGAATCAGCGCCTATCTTGGGAACTATTCTCATCCATCGATGGAGATCAGACGACTAACTATGTTGTTAGGTGCATTGACAAGGATAGGGTGATTTTTTCTATTGGTAGGCCACTGGTTCGAGGGATATGGACTTGACAGTGATCATTGTGATACTTGAACTTAGCTTGTATTCTCATCATAGGTGTGTTGCATGTTGACTTCGTTGTGCGAAGGTTTCATGAAGGTTTGGTCATGGTAGTTTTGAAAAAAAAAGGGAAACATTTGTTATGAGAGTACCAAGCTTGATTAAATCCTTCTTTCATTAATCTTTTCATATTTCAACATCCCCTTATTTATATTATGCCAAAAATCTATTGAAACGATGACACCAATGTATACCTCGATCAGACACTTATGCTTCAAGGAGTACAGGGAAATGTTTCGTTATCCTTTCAGAATATGAAAAATCATACCAAGAGTGGTTCATGGCTTCTGTGCCATCATTGTTTCTATAGGATCCTCGAACTTGTATATATTTTCATCACATTTTTTGAAGCAGAGGTCCACTTTGTCGAGAAAATCTCTTGCAGACTTTCGTTTCTGTTACACAACATGATAGTCCTCTAGATGGAAACACATTTTGAAACAATTTGGTTGTATCTATCATAACTCGAGATGTGATCAAGGCAATCATTACTTAGACCTGGTATGGTTTCCAATTCAGTATAAGATATATCATCGATAGAATTCAAAGTTTCGGCTATGCTATCTACAAAGGAACTTGGTGATCTTAATTCTTCCATCATTCTCTTTCCTTCATCACTTTTGACATGGGTTCTAGGAGGCTCATCATCATATAAACCATATTTATTACTATAGTCTTGTGTAGACTTAGAGTATAAACGATATCTCCTCGCTATTCCATCCTGATCTTCATTGCAATGATCATACACAGGAGATCCCTTAAAACATAAACATAGGGCTTATGGATCATTCCAAAAATTACACCAACAATGATTTCATGTATACGATCATCAAAATTTTGGATTTATTTTCTTTTTCTAAGCACATATGTCGTATTTCCAACAAGTTTCGGAAAACTGAGGTCCAATTTTCCAGTTTCTATCTTATTAAAGGCTTCCTTTAAATGCCTCATATTTTCACCAACATCTAGGGTTTCTCCTTATGTATTATGTTTTATTTTTATTTTATTCTATTTTTTTTTGGCTATGTATTATGTATTATGTTTTATTAAATTTCATCCAAAGTGTATCTCAGAGTCGGCGCAATACCAACAGGTGTTATGGTTAACCCATCAAACGCTAGATGACGCTTTCACAATCCAAAATAAATCATAAAATCAAGAAACGCAAACTAATCAAGTTGGGACAATGTGCGCGATGAAAGCTACCAATGACACTGCAAACTATCCTGAGTGTAATATGGAGAAGGTGAGATACAGTAGGTGATCAATGACTGGCGTTATAATTAGGCGTGAAGAGCTTAGTCACCATAAATATTTAGGACACTGATCGACAAGTGTGGCAAGAAGTGTTCGAGTTGGGAGGGGGATGAAATATGCCTTAGAACGAAGGTGGGTCACGCTGACCTGATTAGCGTCGGTGAGAGGTAGAATATTGTTGTATACACGCTTAGTGACGAAAAGTGGTCGATGTCTTTATGTTGACGCATTGGCGACACGAGAGGGAAACTTGTCAATAGGTAGCGTGTTAGCGAAGAAGAGGTGAACCTCGTCGGTAGGTAATGTAACGAAGCAAAAGAGACGAAGTGTTGTCGATATGTGATGCATTGGAGAAAGTTGGTGAAAGACACGCGCACAATGAAGATAATCACGTGAACATCACCAATGTGCCGACATTTATCATGTGTACTTCGTCGGTGAGGAAGATGTGCAGCAGTGAATTTTAGAGGAGGCACGCATGCACGTCAATCAAGTTTGAAGGATGGTGGCCTATGTGTAGGAAAATAAATCAATGACACATCAATGCAAAGGTGGAAGAAGGATGCGTGCATCGGTACGCTATGTATGAGCACAAGAAGAGGGGACTCACCGAAGTGAAAATTATCGGGTATTAGTGATCTGAGGAGGAACTGGAAATGATAAGGCGAGGTATGGTGAGGAGAACTTGGGCATAGCTACTTGCACGAGGGAGAGAGTGTGAGAATTCCATTTGGAAGAAATGAAGGGGGGGGGAATTTCTTGTCTTGGATAAAGGCTAAGACAAGAAAATTGGGAGGTTGTTGTGCGGGTACAACATGTTCTTATGGCGAGGACTCCCCACGATCTCGAAAACCAACTAAAAATACTCAAGGATTTTTTCTCCAATATGGGTATGATTGTTAATACTAATAAGACTAAGGTCATGATCACTAAATCCAATAAGATCACTTATGATACCTTTATATATGATAACGACAACTTAGAGGAAGTGACTTGATAGCAATATCTTGGAATCAATATTCACCACAAGCTCAAATAGAATTATAGCATTGAAAAAAGGATTATTGGGGGATGGAAAGCTTATTATGGGCTTGAAAACAATTTTAAATCAGTCAATCTTTGGATATGTGATAAGAATAAACTCCTCTTTGATATTGATCNCTGCGCCCTCAGGTTTATGTGTGTTATGCGACCACGGGTTGGGGCTTAGCCCCAGCCCCCTCCTTTTTGCGCCCTACCATATAACTGCACTTTAAATAAAATAAAATGTGATACATTTAATGAGTAACAATGTGGGCGCATTGGTGTTGGGCCTCTCCATAAAACTTTGCCCCTACGAACAGGTCGTGTGGTCTAACCCCAAGAGCTCCATAACATTTTTTTAACATAGTAAAAAATGACGGGGTGCCACATGGCAGCCCATGCCTGGGCCACGTGGCACAACCCCATTTTCCTAATGCATGCCATGTGTCAATCAACAGTTGGTCCACCATCAGTTGTACGACCCATTGTACCTCTGCCACATGTCATCTTCAGAAGCTTCCACGTCGGCAATGATGAGGTGTCTTTGGTGATTTCATGATGTCGTCATGCTGACGTTAGCATTGACTTTTGCCAGTTTGACCCTTTCACTTTTTACCTGTTTAGGTTTTCGATCAGAACGCGATAACTTTCGCATACAGAGCCCGTTTGAGGAAGTAAATATACTATCAGAATCAATGCGACAAGACGGACGCAATGGCACCATTTTCATTCCATTCTAAGAACTTTCATTTTGAGCCTTATTAGGCTTCTAGATCTGATTCTGGATCACCTGAGATCGAGCCATTCGAGCCGCTTGTTGCGAATTTCACCACACTCTAGTATTCGAGTGATATGGGAAATATGTGGCAGTGAAACGCAGTATTTCATACCAACTACTTGCAACTTAGGAGGGCTATTGATTCCTTCCTTCGTATGATGTCAAACACCCTGGACAAGTTTAGGCCTCTTATGAAGTTTCGCGCAGATAGGCATTGTATTTATATTACTGCACGCGTCGATGAAAGCAAAGAAGAACTTAAGGACTACTACAATCTCACTACATAGGACCTGGAAGAAATCATTAAAGACTGGCCTGCAAAAATCCTTATCCCTGCTGACCCTTCAACGCTGTCTGACCTAGACCTCATTGGAAACCCGGTGGTTACTCGTGAAGAGTACGATGCCCCAAGAAGTAGCAGGAAGAAAAAGAAGAAAGATATACAGAAAGTACACATCACATCAAAAGAGACCGCATCTAAGTCACCTAGTGGAGGAGGTGATGATGAAGTGAACAAAGAGGAAAAAAAACAAGAAGAAGATAAGAAAGGCGAAGTAACATGCCACAGAACCTCCCTAATGACATCGATCCATCTAAGAAAAGGAAGGTATCCCCCACGAAACCTTCATTGAAGAATAATTCCAAATCCAATAAACCAAAGATGCAAAATGTACTCACGGTCAACAACTTTGACTTCATTATTTCAGCTATAGGAGATGCCTCATAAGATATTTTGCAAAGAAACAAATCAAAACAAGAAGCCATGTACGATAGAATTGAAGTAGAACTAAGAGGTGTACAACAAGCCCTTTATTCAAGTTGCGCAGTGTCTACTGCACCCCCACCCTCAAAAGAACCAGAGTTGGGAGATGAGCTTTCTCAACTCCGTAGACTGGCTTTCGAGCACAAGCTGAGAAAGACCAAGCAATAGCGGCCCTGAAACAAGCACAGGAGGAAGTTATAGAGAAACGCAGGATTGCGCACCAAGAGAAGGATGCTCTTCAAGCGAAGTTTGAAGAAGAGAGAGCGCAGATCCAGCAGGAGAAAGAAAAGTTGCTTGCGGAGCAGGTTGAAGTAAAAGAAGCATTCAACATAGAACTTTGCTTTGTGACGGGCTTGGAGTAGAAGGAGGAAGAACAAGTAGAACACCAAGTAGCGTAGCTCGCAGAAATCATCCAATAACTTCAACAGAGAATCACATATCTGGAGCTAAGAACAGTGCCCATTACTCTGTAGGATGTGTGAGATCAAAGAGAAGCGACTGCTCGAGGCACAGTCGAAAGAATCAAGGGCCTCGCCATGGAATGTAGACCACTGATTGATCGAAGTTCCCAAACTTATGAGAAACTCACTGAGGATCTTGAACTGAAGGTACTAGAGTCACATCTCCAGGAGGTGAAGCAACAAGCAGAATCAATACAGGTGCAATTGAAACCTCTGTCAGCCATTGAGAGGATGAAATGATCCCAAGAACAACGCATTACCCAACAGCAGGTCCACACCATTTAGAGAAGAGTCATGGAAGTAACTCAGAGGCTCCAACCAATACAGGACAAGGCTTACCAATTATTCACAGAGATCAAAGGCCAAGGAGAAGAACTATAGCAAGTCATCATTGCAGTTGAACAACGCTTAGAGGGACCTATCAATGAAGCAGTAATCCAAGAGTTCGCTGAGCAGGAGGTCGTGGCACAGTAATAGGTCGAAGCCACTCAATCCAAGATTGAGGCTTTTGAGTTAGAGCTACCCATATCAGAGTGACTCGGGACGAGTCATAGGTGAGTGTTGGCCCTTGACCAAGTTTTGAGGACCCTTGGTCATTATTGACCATTTTGGGACTTCGACAGGCTGTTGAAGGTGGAGCACAAGTCGAAGTGGAGATCGCGAGATCTCGTTCCCTTTTTAGGGATTTTTGGGTTTTTGGATTATGTAATGGGTATGGGGATGTCAGCTCATGGGTTCACCCATGCTTAGGCCTATTTTTTAATGAATAAATAGAAGTCTAGGCGATGTAAGAAGTAGTGACTAGTCAGTGTGAGCCATTGTTGCTAAGTGAAAAAGTAGATTTGTGTGAATTGGCTTTGTGTGCAGTATGTGAGACTTGTAAGGCTAAGTGCAAGCGACTGTAAAAGACTGTGTAAGGCTCTGTGCCTAGATCTACTCAGGAAAGAGGATCAGGCGAGGTGCACAGATCTCCTATCCTCTGCAAAGTTGATTTGGAGGCTTTGTGCATGTAAGAAGATTTAAAGAAGCTAATAAAGAAGACAAAGAGTTGGTGGACGTATCCCTAGGGAGGGGGTGAACCATGTATATCCTGTGTTATGAATGCTTTTTGCTTTATGATTTCTCTCTTA
This sequence comes from Picea glauca, assembly GCA_000966675.3. Taxonomy (NCBI): domain Eukaryota; kingdom Viridiplantae; phylum Streptophyta; class Pinopsida; order Pinales; family Pinaceae; genus Picea; species Picea glauca. Next base: position 37,166 of record JZKD02S2090419.1, read on the forward strand.
TTTGTGTGATTCAATTCTCAATGCGTTGTTAGATGATAGATGAATCTGATATGATAGCTTAGTGTTGAATAATGTGAACGAATGCTAGATCTGATCTCTATTGGTATGCTTAGTGCTTGAATCTATTGGATCTGTGTGAATGTTGTGTTGATATGTTGTTAGGGTTTAGTTTCATTGTGAACTAAGGTTGAATATTAACGAACTATAATTACTAAGTGCTCTGTTAAGGTTTTACAATCACAAATCTGTGTCCCAGCAAAGGTTGCAGACATCTGAGTCCTACAACCACCCCTACCTCTACCTCAGGTGAGACTTCATATTCTTCGCAGGTGTTGCTGAAAGGGCGGGTAGTTAGGGTTTTGTTAGTGCATTGTTGTAGCGTTGAACCCTGGGTCTGCCCCTGTGCCAACAGGATCCAATATAATCCTAATCTACCCTATCCCATCTAAGAGAGAACTATAGTAATAGAATGAGTTGTAATGAAACTAAACTATATATAAACTCCAATCAGATAGCTATCATGAAGGCACACTGTTAGAAACACATGCATACAAATCTATAACCAAAATAGTCTAAGTCACGTTTTTGCATACATTCACAACTCATTCACTCAGGACACATAATATAGGAAAGAGTAACAAAACTGCAAGAAGACATATATTGCATCATAATACTCCATAAACAAGCATGCTCTTACGGCCCATGTGAACAATAAACATTATTCTCGAAATAGTTCGCAGCAAAACAACGAAACATGTGAGTCCTCTCTATCAAAAGTTGGCCCTAGGGCTTCTCCGTATTAATTGTTTCGGCAATAGTACATGAAAACTCTAAGGACAACTCTCCAATTTTAGTTGACATTGTATTACCAAAGTAGTTCAGAAGTGTACAATATTTGAAGATCCATAATCCATTTCTTTATTCTAGTATTTATTGAGGTTCAATTAGACCTTTGGCCTTTCATCTCGCTTTGTGACCTTTCATCTTCCAACGTTTTTCCTCATCCTCTTTGTGATGATGAGTAATAAGGACAATGATTACATTCTGAATTTGTCTCCTAGAGTTGGTGGGTCGTCATGGATTTCAACCATATGTGCCTTGTGCATCATGAATATTGGCCTTGGGTATGGGGGCATCTTCGTCATCTAATTTTGATAGTCGGTCATGGAGTTTCTAGATCTCTTCTTCATCAATTTGCTTGAGATTTTCTTCGCTCCTACTCCATCACTTCTACATCTTTCTTTATTGCTCCTTCATCGTCTTTAGTTGTAGATTTCATCGAGAGAATGGTGAGTGCAACCCTCCTTCGCTCGATACCTGGAAACATTCAACATACAATAGATGAGAGTAACTCCAAATAAAATATAAAGATTAATCATTTGAATGCAAATAAATGAGGCATTAAATGATTGAAATATCAAGTAAACTTCCCTGGATTAAATTCCTGGTTCTTCTACTCATAATTGAGATGAGGCATTAAATAATTGAAATATCAAGTAAACTTCCCTGGATTAAATTCTTGGTTCGTCTACTCATAATTGAGGCATTGTGTTCTCTGGGGCTGCCAACAAGATACCATATATTTATATTAAAACATTAAGGAAATATCTTAGTAACTTATTAAAACCTATAACTAGAAAGTTGTAGAACTCGGAAAGACCTTTCCAACCATATAAATAATGTGTGAAACAGACACCCGAGTCAAAAGTTACCACCATGAGTTTGAACGAGCTCCTCCAATTTGTGTGGGAGGCCAAGTCATGAATTCCGTCGGGTGTGAATCAGCGCCTATCTTGGGAACTATTCTCATCCATCGATGGAGATCAGACGACTAACTATGTTGTTAGGTGCATTGACAAGGATAGGGTGATTTTTTCTATTGGTAGGCCACTGGTTCGAGGGATATGGACTTGACAGTGATCATTGTGATACTTGAACTTAGCTTGTATTCTCATCATAGGTGTGTTGCATGTTGACTTCGTTGTGCGAAGGTTTCATGAAGGTTTGGTCATGGTAGTTTTGAAAAAAAAAGGGAAACATTTGTTATGAGAGTACCAAGCTTGATTAAATCCTTCTTTCATTAATCTTTTCATATTTCAACATCCCCTTATTTATATTATGCCAAAAATCTATTGAAACGATGACACCAATGTATACCTCGATCAGACACTTATGCTTCAAGGAGTACAGGGAAATGTTTCGTTATCCTTTCAGAATATGAAAAATCATACCAAGAGTGGTTCATGGCTTCTGTGCCATCATTGTTTCTATAGGATCCTCGAACTTGTATATATTTTCATCACATTTTTTGAAGCAGAGGTCCACTTTGTCGAGAAAATCTCTTGCAGACTTTCGTTTCTGTTACACAACATGATAGTCCTCTAGATGGAAACACATTTTGAAACAATTTGGTTGTATCTATCATAACTCGAGATGTGATCAAGGCAATCATTACTTAGACCTGGTATGGTTTCCAATTCAGTATAAGATATATCATCGATAGAATTCAAAGTTTCGGCTATGCTATCTACAAAGGAACTTGGTGATCTTAATTCTTCCATCATTCTCTTTCCTTCATCACTTTTGACATGGGTTCTAGGAGGCTCATCATCATATAAACCATATTTATTACTATAGTCTTGTGTAGACTTAGAGTATAAACGATATCTCCTCGCTATTCCATCCTGATCTTCATTGCAATGATCATACACAGGAGATCCCTTAAAACATAAACATAGGGCTTATGGATCATTCCAAAAATTACACCAACAATGATTTCATGTATACGATCATCAAAATTTTGGATTTATTTTCTTTTTCTAAGCACATATGTCGTATTTCCAACAAGTTTCGGAAAACTGAGGTCCAATTTTCCAGTTTCTATCTTATTAAAGGCTTCCTTTAAATGCCTCATATTTTCACCAACATCTAGGGTTTCTCCTTATGTATTATGTTTTATTTTTATTTTATTCTATTTTTTTTTGGCTATGTATTATGTATTATGTTTTATTAAATTTCATCCAAAGTGTATCTCAGAGTCGGCGCAATACCAACAGGTGTTATGGTTAACCCATCAAACGCTAGATGACGCTTTCACAATCCAAAATAAATCATAAAATCAAGAAACGCAAACTAATCAAGTTGGGACAATGTGCGCGATGAAAGCTACCAATGACACTGCAAACTATCCTGAGTGTAATATGGAGAAGGTGAGATACAGTAGGTGATCAATGACTGGCGTTATAATTAGGCGTGAAGAGCTTAGTCACCATAAATATTTAGGACACTGATCGACAAGTGTGGCAAGAAGTGTTCGAGTTGGGAGGGGGATGAAATATGCCTTAGAACGAAGGTGGGTCACGCTGACCTGATTAGCGTCGGTGAGAGGTAGAATATTGTTGTATACACGCTTAGTGACGAAAAGTGGTCGATGTCTTTATGTTGACGCATTGGCGACACGAGAGGGAAACTTGTCAATAGGTAGCGTGTTAGCGAAGAAGAGGTGAACCTCGTCGGTAGGTAATGTAACGAAGCAAAAGAGACGAAGTGTTGTCGATATGTGATGCATTGGAGAAAGTTGGTGAAAGACACGCGCACAATGAAGATAATCACGTGAACATCACCAATGTGCCGACATTTATCATGTGTACTTCGTCGGTGAGGAAGATGTGCAGCAGTGAATTTTAGAGGAGGCACGCATGCACGTCAATCAAGTTTGAAGGATGGTGGCCTATGTGTAGGAAAATAAATCAATGACACATCAATGCAAAGGTGGAAGAAGGATGCGTGCATCGGTACGCTATGTATGAGCACAAGAAGAGGGGACTCACCGAAGTGAAAATTATCGGGTATTAGTGATCTGAGGAGGAACTGGAAATGATAAGGCGAGGTATGGTGAGGAGAACTTGGGCATAGCTACTTGCACGAGGGAGAGAGTGTGAGAATTCCATTTGGAAGAAATGAAGGGGGGGGGAATTTCTTGTCTTGGATAAAGGCTAAGACAAGAAAATTGGGAGGTTGTTGTGCGGGTACAACATGTTCTTATGGCGAGGACTCCCCACGATCTCGAAAACCAACTAAAAATACTCAAGGATTTTTTCTCCAATATGGGTATGATTGTTAATACTAATAAGACTAAGGTCATGATCACTAAATCCAATAAGATCACTTATGATACCTTTATATATGATAACGACAACTTAGAGGAAGTGACTTGATAGCAATATCTTGGAATCAATATTCACCACAAGCTCAAATAGAATTATAGCATTGAAAAAAGGATTATTGGGGGATGGAAAGCTTATTATGGGCTTGAAAACAATTTTAAATCAGTCAATCTTTGGATATGTGATAAGAATAAACTCCTCTTTGATATTGATCTAGAATCGGATCCAGGAGCCTGACAGGGATTAAAAATGCTCAAAAATGGAAGTTCTCATAATCAGACGAAACCAATTCCATTGCGACCAGATCGTCGCGTTGATTCCAGCCATATATTTACTTTCTAAAACGGACGTTGTATGCGAGAGTTATCACACTCTAACCATTTTTCCAAACAACTAAAAGGTCAACAAGTCAACTGGCAAAAGTCAATGATGATGTCAGCATGACGTCCTGCTGACGTCATCATGCTGACATCAGCAAAGTGACACATGGAAGCATAGTAACAGGGTGGCTGGGCAGTTTGACTGGGCACAAGACAGATCCACTCAGAGGATGACAAGCGGCATTTTTTCACGCCAATGAAGAGCTGCCACGTGGCACCCTATCACTGGTTGGCAGTGTAAAATATTTTTGGTGTTCGAAGGATTCGAACTCGCGACCTCCAATGGAGAGCCTACGCTTTGGGAGCTTGACCAAATGCCAACGCGCCAACACATTTCTTGATATTATTGACCCCTCTTTAATTGAAAATAAAGTGCATTTTGTTTAGCGTTTGGGCGGAAGGGGGCTGGGGGCTAAGCCCCAACCCACGGTTTTTGTTGTTGCATATAAACATAGGAGCGTGGGCGTTGTATATACAACCACCAGCGCGCATGGTAAGCACCCGTCCGCCAAAATATTCGGGGCCAAGACCATGACCCAAGGCTTAAAATAAGGGCGTGAACCCATTACCAAATTAACCATATGACCATTAATAGGGGGCGTGTGCCAGTCTAGAGGGCTAGGCCCTTTATTATTGTAGAAAATGGGTTTTTATATTATAGTTCTGGATTTTATATTGATTTTTATGCTTGTTATTGAAGATTTTGGCCATTATTGGGAGATATTGGGCTTTTTTTGAACCCAGATTTTGGGAAGAAGTTGGGGATGGATAACCAACTTTAGATCTATAAAAACCGGGCCTGTTTGAGGCCATAGAAGATAGTCAGAGCAAAGTTATGTTGAAGGGAAGCCAAGCCAAAGCCATTTTTATGCAGGGAAGTTGTTGAGAAGCAGACGTGGGCCATTTCTGGGAGCTCCGGACATTCGTTTTGTGTGTCGTTTCTTCTGCTGGGTTCTAGAGATCTGGAAGAACATGACCAGATCAGTCTTGTATCCTAATGGCCCTACTGCGATGTACTTTTTGAGCTTTGAATAGAAATAAAGAAGCCTCCCCCACTGAGACAAAGGCCCGAAGACGTAGGCAATTTTGTGCCAAACTCTGTTATCACTTCTCTTGTTATGGTTTGTTGTTCTTATTGCTTCAGTTCAGATCTGTATTTTGTATTATAGCTGTGATATATTCTCTCATCTTCATCCTCTTTCATTAGATTCTTAAATGGTTAATAATCACATGCAATTAAAAACTCAACCACAGTCATTAAAAGATCTTTTTGGATCAGATACTCTTGTTATACTTGTTATTTTATATGGATGTGAAGTTTGGGGATGCAATATCTCTCGTGAATCTTGGAAAAAGATAGAGCAAATCCAAGAGAATTTAATAACCTATCATCTCAAAATTAAAGGAAATATGCCCTATCCCATCCTCCTCTTAGAGGCAAGCCTTTCCCCCATTGAGAGCACAACTATGAATAGATACCTAATGTATAAGAACAAGTTAAACAACATGGAAGACAAGAGGCTTCCTAAAATTGCTTCAAAATCTAGTCATAACTACCTTTGACTCAAGTGAGGATAGCATAAAGAGGCCCACACCTGGCTAAGCTATTAGGGAATCATGGAAAGCACCATTTTACAGAAAAAGGATACTATTAAAAATATCAATAAATCAAAATTTAAGGAGAAAATGTGGTGTGATAAAGATTTAGAGGAAAAAAGAAAAATAAGGTATTATAAGGATGTAATCAACCCTAATCTAGAAGATCAAAATTATCTCTTTGTTTTGACAAGTTTAAAGAAAAAATAAGCCTTGCTAAGATAAGAACAAATTCTCACGAGCTCCATAGTGAAACTTGGAGTTCTTCAATTCCTAAAACACCATGGGATGAAAGAGTCTTTCACATTTTTTACACTAAGAAGGTTGAAGATGAAAAGCACTTTCTCTTAAATTGTCTAGCCTATACCCAAATTAGATCTCAATTTCAAACTATTTGTCACATTACCAACCTTCCTAAACTTTTAACTCATCAAAACTATGATGATTTTGGAAAACTTCTCTTAATGCTTTTAGAGCACATAAACAAAATTCTAAAGAATAACAAGTAATCCGTTATGATAGACCAATTCGGTCTGAGTTAATCATCATCATCATCATCATATATATATACGTGTTAAAAACATTTTTTAAAGGACATGTTTTAACTCAGTATTAAGGGTTGAAGGAATTACACATCTCCCTCATAAGAATAAGTAGAAAGCACCTATTAAGGAAATTAGATTTTTTTTACTTTCAATTACTCTATCTTTTTATAGAGTTGATATAAAATTATTTTACTTAAGATGGATATTGAAATATTTTATTTATGACCTACAATGAAATAAGTTTTTTTGTTATTAATATTTGTTTAAATGTCATTTTTCAACTCCATGTTGAACANTTGTTAGATGATAGATGAATCTGATATGATAGCTTAGTGTTGAATAATGTGAACGAATGCTAGATCTGATCTCTATTGGTATGCTTAGTGCTTGAATCTATTGGATCTGTGTGAATGTTGTGTTGATATGTTGTTAGGGTTTAGTTTCATTGTGAACTAAGGTTGAATATTAACGAACTATAATTACTAAGTGCTCTGTTAAGGTTTTACAATCACAAATCTGTGTCCCAGCAAAGGTTGCAGACATCTGAGTCCTACAACCACCCCTACCTCTACCTCAGGTGAGACTTCATATTCTTCGCAGGTGTTGCTGAAAGGGCGGGTAGTTAGGGTTTTGTTAGTGCATTGTTGTAGCGTTGAACCCTGGGTCTGCCCCTGTGCCAACAGGATCCAATATAATCCTAATCTACCCTATCCCATCTAAGAGAGAACTATAGTAATAGAATGAGTTGTAATGAAACTAAACTATATATAAACTCCAATCAGATAGCTATCATGAAGGCACACTGTTAGAAACACATGCATACAAATCTATAACCAAAATAGTCTAAGTCACGTTTTTGCATACATTCACAACTCATTCACTCAGGACACATAATATAGGAAAGAGTAACAAAACTGCAAGAAGACATATATTGCATCATAATACTCCATAAACAAGCATGCTCTTACGGCCCATGTGAACAATAAACATTATTCTCGAAATAGTTCGCAGCAAAACAACGAAACATGTGAGTCCTCTCTATCAAAAGTTGGCCCTAGGGCTTCTCCGTATTAATTGTTTCGGCAATAGTACATGAAAACTCTAAGGACAACTCTCCAATTTTAGTTGACATTGTATTACCAAAGTAGTTCAGAAGTGTACAATATTTGAAGATCCATAATCCATTTCTTTATTCTAGTATTTATTGAGGTTCAATTAGACCTTTGGCCTTTCATCTCGCTTTGTGACCTTTCATCTTCCAACGTTTTTCCTCATCCTCTTTGTGATGATGAGTAATAAGGACAATGATTACATTCTGAATTTGTCTCCTAGAGTTGGTGGGTCGTCATGGATTTCAACCATATGTGCCTTGTGCATCATGAATATTGGCCTTGGGTATGGGGGCATCTTCGTCATCTAATTTTGATAGTCGGTCATGGAGTTTCTAGATCTCTTCTTCATCAATTTGCTTGAGATTTTCTTCGCTCCTACTCCATCACTTCTACATCTTTCTTTATTGCTCCTTCATCGTCTTTAGTTGTAGATTTCATCGAGAGAATGGTGAGTGCAACCCTCCTTCGCTCGATACCTGGAAACATTCAACATACAATAGATGAGAGTAACTCCAAATAAAATATAAAGATTAATCATTTGAATGCAAATAAATGAGGCATTAAATGATTGAAATATCAAGTAAACTTCCCTGGATTAAATTCCTGGTTCTTCTACTCATAATTGAGATGAGGCATTAAATAATTGAAATATCAAGTAAACTTCCCTGGATTAAATTCTTGGTTCGTCTACTCATAATTGAGGCATTGTGTTCTCTGGGGCTGCCAACAAGATACCATATATTTATATTAAAACATTAAGGAAATATCTTAGTAACTTATTAAAACCTATAACTAGAAAGTTGTAGAACTCGGAAAGACCTTTCCAACCATATAAATAATGTGTGAAACAGACACCCGAGTCAAAAGTTACCACCATGAGTTTGAACGAGCTCCTCCAATTTGTGTGGGAGGCCAAGTCATGAATTCCGTCGGGTGTGAATCAGCGCCTATCTTGGGAACTATTCTCATCCATCGATGGAGATCAGACGACTAACTATGTTGTTAGGTGCATTGACAAGGATAGGGTGATTTTTTCTATTGGTAGGCCACTGGTTCGAGGGATATGGACTTGACAGTGATCATTGTGATACTTGAACTTAGCTTGTATTCTCATCATAGGTGTGTTGCATGTTGACTTCGTTGTGCGAAGGTTTCATGAAGGTTTGGTCATGGTAGTTTTGAAAAAAAAAGGGAAACATTTGTTATGAGAGTACCAAGCTTGATTAAATCCTTCTTTCATTAATCTTTTCATATTTCAACATCCCCTTATTTATATTATGCCAAAAATCTATTGAAACGATGACACCAATGTATACCTCGATCAGACACTTATGCTTCAAGGAGTACAGGGAAATGTTTCGTTATCCTTTCAGAATATGAAAAATCATACCAAGAGTGGTTCATGGCTTCTGTGCCATCATTGTTTCTATAGGATCCTCGAACTTGTATATATTTTCATCACATTTTTTGAAGCAGAGGTCCACTTTGTCGAGAAAATCTCTTGCAGACTTTCGTTTCTGTTACACAACATGATAGTCCTCTAGATGGAAACACATTTTGAAACAATTTGGTTGTATCTATCATAACTCGAGATGTGATCAAGGCAATCATTACTTAGACCTGGTATGGTTTCCAATTCAGTATAAGATATATCATCGATAGAATTCAAAGTTTCGGCTATGCTATCTACAAAGGAACTTGGTGATCTTAATTCTTCCATCATTCTCTTTCCTTCATCACTTTTGACATGGGTTCTAGGAGGCTCATCATCATATAAACCATATTTATTACTATAGTCTTGTGTAGACTTAGAGTATAAACGATATCTCCTCGCTATTCCATCCTGATCTTCATTGCAATGATCATACACAGGAGATCCCTTAAAACATAAACATAGGGCTTATGGATCATTCCAAAAATTACACCAACAATGATTTCATGTATACGATCATCAAAATTTTGGATTTATTTTCTTTTTCTAAGCACATATGTCGTATTTCCAACAAGTTTCGGAAAACTGAGGTCCAATTTTCCAGTTTCTATCTTATTAAAGGCTTCCTTTAAATGCCTCATATTTTCACCAACATCTAGGGTTTCTCCTTATGTATTATGTTTTATTTTTATTTTATTCTATTTTTTTTTGGCTATGTATTATGTATTATGTTTTATTAAATTTCATCCAAAGTGTATCTCAGAGTCGGCGCAATACCAACAGGTGTTATGGTTAACCCATCAAACGCTAGATGACGCTTTCACAATCCAAAATAAATCATAAAATCAAGAAACGCAAACTAATCAAGTTGGGACAATGTGCGCGATGAAAGCTACCAATGACACTGCAAACTATCCTGAGTGTAATATGGAGAAGGTGAGATACAGTAGGTGATCAATGACTGGCGTTATAATTAGGCGTGAAGAGCTTAGTCACCATAAATATTTAGGACACTGATCGACAAGTGTGGCAAGAAGTGTTCGAGTTGGGAGGGGGATGAAATATGCCTTAGAACGAAGGTGGGTCACGCTGACCTGATTAGCGTCGGTGAGAGGTAGAATATTGTTGTATACACGCTTAGTGACGAAAAGTGGTCGATGTCTTTATGTTGACGCATTGGCGACACGAGAGGGAAACTTGTCAATAGGTAGCGTGTTAGCGAAGAAGAGGTGAACCTCGTCGGTAGGTAATGTAACGAAGCAAAAGAGACGAAGTGTTGTCGATATGTGATGCATTGGAGAAAGTTGGTGAAAGACACGCGCACAATGAAGATAATCACGTGAACATCACCAATGTGCCGACATTTATCATGTGTACTTCGTCGGTGAGGAAGATGTGCAGCAGTGAATTTTAGAGGAGGCACGCATGCACGTCAATCAAGTTTGAAGGATGGTGGCCTATGTGTAGGAAAATAAATCAATGACACATCAATGCAAAGGTGGAAGAAGGATGCGTGCATCGGTACGCTATGTATGAGCACAAGAAGAGGGGACTCACCGAAGTGAAAATTATCGGGTATTAGTGATCTGAGGAGGAACTGGAAATGATAAGGCGAGGTATGGTGAGGAGAACTTGGGCATAGCTACTTGCACGAGGGAGAGAGTGTGAGAATTCCATTTGGAAGAAATGAAGGGGGGGGGAATTTCTTGTCTTGGATAAAGGCTAAGACAAGAAAATTGGGAGGTTGTTGTGCGGGTACAACATGTTCTTATGGCGAGGACTCCCCACGATCTCGAAAACCAACTAAAAATACTCAAGGATTTTTTCTCCAATATGGGTATGATTGTTAATACTAATAAGACTAAGGTCATGATCACTAAATCCAATAAGATCACTTATGATACCTTTATATATGATAACGACAACTTAGAGGAAGTGACTTGATAGCAATATCTTGGAATCAATATTCACCACAAGCTCAAATAGAATTATAGCATTGAAAAAAGGATTATTGGGGGATGGAAAGCTTATTATGGGCTTGAAAACAATTTTAAATCAGTCAATCTTTGGATATGTGATAAGAATAAACTCCTCTTTGATATTGATCCAGAATCGGATCCAGGAACCTGACAGGGATAAAAAATGCTCAAAAATGGAAGTTCTCAGAATCGGACGAAACCAATTCCATTGCGACCAGATCGTCGCGTTGATTCCAGCCATATATTTACTTTCTAAAACGAACGTTGTATGCGAGAGTTATCACACTCTAACCATTTTTCCAAACAACTAAAAGGTCAACAAGTCAACTGGAAAAAGTCAATGATGATGTCAGCATGACGTCCTGTTGACATCATCATGCTGACATCAGCAAAGAGACACATGGCAGCATAGTAACAGGGTGGCTGGGCAGTTTGACTGGGCACAAGACAGATCCACTCAGAGGATGACAAGCGACATTTTTTCACGCCAATGAAGAGTTGCCACGTGGCACCCTATCACTGGTTGGTAGTGTAAAAGATTTTTGGTGTTCGAAGGATTCAAACTCGCGACCTCTAACGGAGAGCCTATGCTTTGGGAGCTTGACCAAATGCCAACGCGCCAACACATTTCTTGATATCATTGACCCCTCTTTAATTGAAAATAAAGTGCATTTTGTTTAGCGTTTGGGCGGAAGGGGGCTGGGGCTAAGCCCCAACCCACGGTTTTTTTTGTTGCATATAAACATAGGAGCATGGGCGTTGTATATACAACCACCAGCGCGCATGGTAAGCACTTGTCCGCCAAAATATTCGGGGCCAAGACCATGACCCAAGGCTTAAAATAAGGGCGTGAACCCATTACCAAATTAACCATATGACCATTAATAGGGGGCGTGTGCTGTTGATACTGAGAGGGGGGTGAATCAGTATCAAGTACAATTTAAAACCTTTTTCAACTTATACTTAAACCATTCAATTATATCCAATGAGAAATGAACAATAGTATAAGA
>JZKD02S2090430.1:0-15490 GCA_000966675.3 Picea glauca
TTGAAAAATGAAGTGTATCCATGGCCTTTTTATAGCATTCCTTTGGGTTATTGTTCAACTAGTTTGTAGTGTGTAAAGAGGCTAATTAGGGAATTTCTAGGTCTTTGACTAGCCACCCAATCCAATCCAATCCATATTTGAGTGTCAAATCAACTTGGAAGCTGAACCAGAAGTGGGTGGGAGGCCAACCACTCTCATAAATGGACCGTTTCTCAAGTGTGTAGCTTTTTGCAACAACAGTCGCGCATTGTGCACATGTGCGCGGATCTTGCATTTCTGTTTTGCGCATGTGCACGCATGCCGAGTGTCTTCATAGAGCCCTTCAATTTTTTCACTATTTGTATAGTTTTTGACCCTTTGGGAATGCTTTTGTGTTAATTCAGGTCCATGGATGACTTCATAACTGTTTAACGATGTTGAATTCTTGTAACCCTTTGCGGACGAAATTTCAGTGATAACACCACCTTAGTTCCATCACTGTCTCATTTAAGACACCATACTCCTACGACTTCATTACAATGAATGATGATCCAGACCTAACTATGATCTAGAACTTCTTACACTCAACCATTTAAGGCGACCCTATCCACTACCTATACAAAGGCATGGCTTGGTTCTTATGACCTTACAACACAAATCCCTATAGGATCAGATTTCAAATTTAAAAAATGAGAAGGTTGGTCCCTCTCCCTCTCTGAAATGCACACTGATGTGCTAGAATGTTGGGGCGTTGTTGAGGTGGAGTGATGCTCCTGCATCATACTCCACTGCTAGGAAAATTATGATTTCCTGCTCATGAGCTCCTCTTCCTGAGCATTGAAATCCCCCTGGATCCCAAACTCTTCCTTGGGGTTTTCCTCTTTCTCCTCTCTAGCTATGTTGTTGTTGTTGTTTCTTATTCCATGTTGGTGTGGTAGGCTCTCCTCTGCTCAAATTCCTTTTGTTGAATTCTTCTACTAAACTCAACATCATCCTTCTTATCTCCTCTATCACCCTATCCAACTGCTCCAATGGATGRCTCTTCTTGTGCAGTCTTCTCTGTTGCACTTCCTCCTCAAAGGGAAGATTATTCTGATCCCCCATGGTGTCTTCATCTCCTCTTGTGGCACTAATTTTCCACTCTGCTACAGACTCCAGTCCTGTAGTCTCATCACTGAGTTGTTTCTCAGCTTCCTCCTCTGCCAGATTAGCTTATGCATCTCCTCTTGTGCTGGTATATCTCCAACTTCCTCCAATTGTTCTCCGAGTTGGTATACTCCATCTGTTTCCAACATAGCCTGTTGGATGTGAAATCTTTGCACCATCACCCTTCTCTTCTCTCTAAGGCTTCCAATTCTTCATATAGCTCAAAAAAATCTGTGTTGTTTGTTTCTCCTTCTGCTGCAAGCTTTAGTGTTGTAGTCATCTCCTGTTCAACTTCCTGGATGAGAATTTTGAGTAATTTTGTTGAATGCTCTTCTCCTTCTACTTGGGTAGACATAAATGTCTACTCCATTTCCTCTTCTTTGACAGTCTCTGCTAGTTTCCTTTCCTCCGCTGTTGCACTTTCATCATGTGCACTGGCCTCTACTTGGTTGCTTGTTAGGAATTCCTTGATCCCTCCAATAATCAGAATGCTCCTCTGATCTTCCTCCTCTATGATAGAAGTATTTAACTTCTCATCATCTTCATTCACATGGTCTACAAACCCACATGAATATTTGTTGGGCACGATATATGATCATTTTTATGATGGTTATTATACATTTTTTCTGCATGTACATATATGTTTTGCACGTTTTGAAGGAGCTTTCTGAAGAATTTTACGATAAATGGTATAATCGGCATCATGTACGTATAATTCATGTTTTTTGATTCAATCAAGTTTAATTTATCATATTTTATGGTTTCCAAGAGTTAATTCATGTTTTTATGCTATTACAGGGAAAAACACACCATGTTTCTTAGTCTGGCACTTGATCCAGCACTCGTTCCAGTACTTGATCCAGCACTCATTCCAACACCCAGTACTGCACAAAAACGCAAGGCAAGTTGGCGGTTATGGTATTGGCGGCCAATGGTGGAAAAATTGGGCACATGGGTTTTGTTTGTCATCGCCCCCTCCAGCTACTAAGCTCCAGACAACTCATTTTCAGTTGTCCAAAGAAGACGATTATTGGCTTACTCCGTTTTGACAGTTAGAGCATCATTTATTGTAATTTGCCTAATTTAGAGGTGGTTCGACCCTCTTGTGGTTGACCACTTGGTTTGTAAATATTATAAATATCACTAAGGTGGTCAGATGATTTTTAAGTAGAAGAAGCAAGTAGCATAAGCATTAGAATTGCCAGAAAAACGATTTTTCTCTGTTTGAGTTTTTACATTGCCAGAATTATGCCAAAACTACGCTTTTGGATTTTTATGGTGAATTCGGCCTGCTAAGCTCATGGTGTACTTTTAGAGAGTGACCATGACTTGCTAGGGGTCCCACCAGTAGTCTGGTAACTCTCTTCATGTTTATTTATGCATTTCTTAATTTAATTGCTCTATTTTTATTTTCTGTACATGCATGTTTTTATTATGCTAACTAGTTTGTTGTAGCTTAATTGTTTTAATTGTTTTGCAGGTTAGATGTTGATACAGATTAGCATGTGTTGATTTTATAGCTTAGAAAATGTTTTGCAAGACTCCATACTAACCCCAAGTATTTATATTAACCTCATGTGCATGTAGATGTTAAACTATGCTTCGAGTTATGGTTTTGTAATCAAGTTAAAACAAAGTTTTTATTAGATTAGAATAGAGTTTGTTTATTTGGGTTTTTTTTTACAAGAATTGATGGATAGATAGAATTAATTCCAGTTTTTGATTACAAGCTTGCTAATTTAAATTTCATATAGATCTTATTTAATTAGTTGTTGGTTAATGTAGTTGTCAGTTTGCTTTTCAATATCATAGTTTAATTTATGTTTTCAAGCACTTTCTTATTGTAGTTTGAACTTTGAATTATTAGAGTAGACATAGCATAGTTTTCTTTTACGCAATTTCCTTTCATAGATTAAAAATGCAATTAAATTTCTTAGTTAAATAATGATGATCCTGTTATGTTGTTGATGGTTTAATATGCAAGGTATTTAACATTATTTTTGTCATGGCTAAGTTTTCATTCAATTTTTTAATCCACACCTTCCATTTTGCCATTGAGATTAGTGTTGAGTTTATACCATTGGAATTGACCTTTGTTGTCAAGTGTCATCGAGATATCATCCGTCACCACCGAAGGAATTCACACAACCACCAGCATTATATTTGAGTGTTTCATAGATATAGATTCTTGCTTTCATAGCTTAGGAGATAGTCTTATTTGTTTCTATAGGATAGATAGACTTTGCTTGGATAGATTAGATAGCAGTTTTCTAAAGAATTAGTTGTTAGTCTTTCTTGGCTTCAATAGACTAGATTTCATTTCATGCATTGCATTGAGCATTTAAATTTTCTTTCCTGGATTAGAAATAGTTTTGCATTAGGCATTTAGTCCACTTGCCTCTTAGGCTAGGTAGTTGTTCAATGAGAAGTCTTTGCTTACTTGTCTATTTGCTTTCGTAGGTTAGTTAGTTTCCTTTTCTTGTTTGTCTTTTGCTTTAGTAGGTTAGTTAGGTGCCTTTGCTTGCTTTCCTATTTTCCTTAATAGGTTAGATAGGTGTTTTTTCTTGCTTGCTTATTTATTTTCTTTCATAGGATAGTTTCTCATTGAATGTAGGTTGGAAAGTTACAGAAGTTTGCTTTTGTCATTTGCTTATTATGCTTAGTAGTTTACCTTTGCTTATTGTCATGAACTAGTATGCTTTGAATATGGTTTTTACTTTCTTTCTTAGGAACTATCCATCAGTCCTTGGCCCATAAATACTTAGGTTACCTAGTTTCAAGTTGCTTAGTAGGGTTTTCTCATTAGATAGGTTTTCTTGAATAGATTAGTCTTAGATATTTGCTTTCATTAATTAGATTATACTCCTACCAGCCTTTTACCTTTGGCATATATTTTTCTACAACTCTAAGTTTACTTACCCTGGGTTGAAAATTTAATTGAGGGTAGTTTAGTGTATTTTTAGTACATATAAATCACCTAATATTTTGGCATTGTTTCTGGGGAGTTGTCTTAAGGTAAGAAGCAATTAGGAATTAGATCATCCTTAGAACTTATCATTATTTGGGTAGTGGGGCAACTTTAAGACGAAAGGTAAGAACCTGCGCATATGCTATAGCAGGTTACCCCAAACCCAATAGTATTTTTTCTTTTTGTTTTCTTTCATGAATAGACCTTGGAATCAAATGGTAGATTTTTATTTTTATTGTTACTTACTTTCATGAATAGGCCTAGAGACCCACAAGATAGATACATTAAATCAAAATCAAACCTTTCAACCAAGGTTCCTTCTGATCTCTTTGGGGGAAGGAACGTTTCCCTTATAAAATCTGCAGACCGATATTGAAAAATAGAAGCTAGCTCAACTCAAAGAGATAAAATAGTATATGAAGGNGTCATCGAGATATCATCCGTCACCACCGAAGGAATTCACACAACCACCAACATTATATTTGAGTGTTTCATAGATATAGTTTCTTGCTTTCATAGCTTAGGAGATAGTCTTATTTGTTTCTATAGGATAGATAGACTTTGCTTGGATAGATTAGATAGCAGTTTGCTAAAGAATTAGTTGTTAGTCTTTCTTGGCTTCAATAGACTAGATTTCATTTCATGCATTGCATTGAGCATTTAAATTTTCTTTCCTAGATTAGAAATAGTTTTGCATTAGGCATTTAGTCCACTTGCCTCTTAGGCTAGGTAGTTGTTCAATGAGAAGTCTTTGCTTACTTGTCTATTTGCTTTCGTAGGTTAGTTAGTTTCCTTTTCTTGTTTGTCTGTTGCTTTAGTAGGTTAGTTAGGTGCCTTTGCTTGCTTTCCTATTTTCCTTAATAGGTTAGATAGGTGTTTTTGCTTGCTTGCTTATTTATTTGCTTTCATAGGATAGTTTCTCATTGAATGTAGGTTGGAAAGTTACAGAAGTTTGCTTTTGTCATTTGCTTATTATGCTTAGTAGTTTACCTTTGCTTACTGTCATGAACTAGTATGCTTTGAATATGGTTTTTACTTTCTTTCTTAGGAACTATCCATCGGTCCTTGGCCCATAAATACTCAGGTTACCTAGTTTCAAGTTGCTTAGTAGGGTTTTCTCATTAGATAGGTTTTCTTGAATAGATTAGTCTTAGATATTTGCTTTCATTAATTAGATTATACTCCTACCAGCCTTTTACCTTTGGCATATATTTTTCTACAACTCTAAGTTTACTTACCCTGGGTTGAAAATTTAATTGAGGGTAGTTTAGTGTCTTTTTAGTACATATAAATCACCTAATATTTTGGCATTGTTTCTGGGGAGTTGTCTTAAGGTAAGAAGCAATTAGGAATTAGATCATCCTTAGAACTTATCATTAGTTTGGTAGTGGGGAAACTTTAAGACGAAAGGTAAGAACCTGCGCATATGCTATAGCAGGTTCCCCCAAACCCAATAGTATTTTTTCTTTTTGTTTTCTTTCATGAATAGACCTTGGAATCAAATGGTAGATTTTTCTTTTTATTGTTACTTACTTTCATGAATAGGCCTAGAGACCCACAAGATAGATACATTAAATCAAAATCAGACCTTTCAACCAAGGTTCCTTCTGATCTCTTTGGGGGAAGGAACATTTCTCTTATAAAATCTGCAGACCGATATTGAAAAATAGAAGCTAGCTCAACTCAAAGAGATAAAATAGTCTATGAAGGGAATAACACAGAGATAAATATAGAAAAAGAAATTGAAGCATCAATCATACTAGGACAAGAGGCAAGACCACTCAAGCCTTCTGCAGAACCAAACAATACAGCTTTTGCTTTTACACCACCACCAGGAAATCCTAGTTTTAAAGATATCATAGACCCTGAATAGGTGAATATTTTGTTTGGTAGCTGAACCAATGTAATTATCTCTCAAATTGACACTGAAACTTTGGCACCAATAATCTCAACCGACTCGAGTAGAGTCCCAAACATCTAATTAGTAGGAAGACCTTTTAATCAAAGGGAAACCTTGTTCTCTTCAAAGATAAAGCCACTTAGGTACTCTCTTTTTGGAAATCAATCCAATATGGATGATCAAGAGGACCATAGCAATGTAATACATAGAGAGGAAGAAGAAATTGGAAACCAAAACGAAACTACCTTCGGGTTTCCGATTTTAGACACCACTCTGAATGTCAACATGAAGAATATTCCTCTCTTAGCACTGCCTACCTTTTATGGTAAAAATAGTGAAGATCCAGACACCTTCCTATTTGAATTTGACATCTTGTGCAGGAGCTATAACTATGTGCAAGATGCTTAGAAATTAAAACTCTTTCTTGCCACCCTCAAAGTCTTTGCACTAAGATGGTTCATGGGGTTGGGAGAATCTAGTATTAGGTCTTTGGAAGCCATGAAAGACATATTTCTCAAGAAATACCAAGACTACTGCAAGACTAAAGAGTCTCGTAAAGACATCCTTAAAGTCCAACAGTTAGAAGATGAGACCCTTGAAGACTATATGGAAAGATTTGGTTATATCTCCCAGAAGTCAAAATACCATGACCTCCTAGAGGATGTAGTTAGGGATCTTTTCCTTAAGGAAATTTCAGTAGAATACTTAGAGATGACCCGATGGCATCAGGTGACATCTCTCATAAACCATTTTCTGAAATATGTGAAATGTGTAAAAATTACTCAAGGAGTAGAGCCAAAACAGGAAAGAATGTTCGAGACCCTTACAATAGTAGCTTAAAACTAGTTAGTTCAGGTGGTATCACGAGAGAGGATATTGGGAACCTTTTAGAAAACTTTAAGACTAACATCTTAAGAAAAATAGGTTCCCAATTGGATACCTTTAAACTCAAAAAGAAACAGGAGGATCAAAATGCAGCAATGAGCATATATTGCCTAAGATGCAGAAGGAAGAATTCCTTAAGGGAGTGCCCATTAGATAACATTTCAGTTTGTGGCTTCTGTACAAAAGACCATGTGATTGAAAAATGTCCATCATTGCCCAGTTTATTAGCCATATATAGGAGTGGAGACCCTGGTGATTCTTCTTATGCACCTAGGAGGTCATGGCAACCTAGGAATCAACCCACATACCAAGATCTATAGTCTCAAGTTCCACCCTATTATCAACAACAACAGTGGAACTCACCAAGCTGGAAAAACTGGTCTACTCAGTACCAACATCCTTGGATTCAAGGATGGAGGGGATGACACAACCAAGGAAACCCTCAAGCTCCACCTATACCTATGTACAACCATCCTTATCCTCAGTTCTCATCGAACACTCCGCAATTTTTACCAGGTTTTGTTCCACCACCTTTACCTCCTATCCCACAACAACAACTGCTACAATTTAAAAATGCAAGTTCCCTGAGACCGACACTATTACTGGCACAACCAATGCTGAACCCCAATAATAAGCCCCCTCAACCTCGTAACAATGTTGAGATGCAGGCCTTCCCGACATATGTCATTACTCTTGTTCCATTACAAGAAATTCAACTAAGATCGGGAAAATTTATAGATAGGTAGAGACCTTCAGTAGTCATCCAGGAATAAGAAGAAGAAGAAACCAATCAANGGTAAAAATAGTGAAGATCCAGACACCTTCCTATTTGAATTTGACATCTTGTGCAGGAGCTATAACTATGTGCAAGATGCTTAGAAATTAAAACTCTTTCTTGCCACCCTCAAAGACTTTGCACTAAGATGGTTCATGGGGTTGGGAGAATCCAGTATTAGGTCTTGGGAAGCCATGAAAGACATATTTATCAAGAAATACCAAGACTACTGCAAGACTAAAGAGTCTCATAATGACATCTTTAAAGTCCAACAGTTAGAAGATGAGACCCTTGAAGACTATATGGAAAGATTTGGTTATATCTCCCAGAAGTCAAAATACCACGACCTCCCAGAGGATGTAGTTAGGGCTCTTTTCCTTAAGGAAATTTCAGTAGAATACTTAGAGATGACCTGATGGCATCAGGTGACATCTCTCATAAACCATTTTCTGAAATATGTGAAATGTGTAAAAATTACTCAAGGAGTAGAGCCAAAACAGGAAAGAATGTTCGAGACCCTTACAATAGAAGCTTAAAACTAGTTAGTTCAGGTGGTATCACGAGAGAGGATATTGGGAACCTTTTAGAAAACTTTAAGACTAACATCTTAAGCACAATAGGTTCCCAATTGGATACCTTTAAACTCAAAAAGAAACAGGAGGATCAAAATGCAGCAATGAGCATATATTGCCTAAGATGCAGAAGGAAGAATTCCTTAAGGGAGTGCCCATTAGATAACATTTCAGTTTGTGGCTTCTGTACAAAAGACCATGTGATTGAAAAATGTCCATCATTGCCCAGTTTATTAGCCATATATAGGAGTGGAGACCCTGGTGATTCTTCTTATGCACCTAGGAGGTCATGGCAACCTAGGAATCAACCCACATACCAAGATCTATAGTCTCAAGTTCCACCCTATTATCAACAACAACAGTGGAACTCACCAAGCTGGAAAAACTGGTCTACTCAGTACCAACATCCTTGGATTCAAGGATGGAGGGGATGACACAACCAAGGAAACCCTCAAGCTCCACCTATACCTATGTACAACCATCCTTATCCTCAGTTCTCATCGAACACTCCGCAATTTTTACCAGGTTTTGTTCCACCACCTTTACCTCCTATCCCACAACAACAACTGCTACAATTTAAAAATGCAAGTTCCCTGAGACCGACACTATTACTGGCACAACCAATGCTGAACCCCAATAATAAGCCCCCTCAACCTCGTAACAATGTTGAGATGCAGGCCTTCCCGACATATGTCATTACTCTTGTTCCATTACAAGAAATTCAACTAAGATCGGGAAAATTTATAGATAGGTAGAGACCTTCAGTAGTCATCCAGGAATAAGAAGAAGAAGAAACCAATCAAMAACCCACRGATGACACTAGGTGGGAAGATGTTATTATCCCGAAGAATCAAGAACCCAAGCTTCCCCAAAATGAACCTTCACAAATTACGAAGGTCTCTCCTTATCCAKACTGATTGGTAATCGAGAAACCTACCACCCGATCGGAATTTGACATTTTGAATGAATTGAAAAATGTTTGTGTCAAGATTCCTCTTCTTCAAGCCATTAAATACATTCCAATCTAGAGTAAGGTAGTCAAAGAATTGTGTATTAAGAAGCCAAGTAGGAAGCAAAAGGACCCCCCTACAGTACATTTGGTAGGAGGACTCTCTGAGTACATATCAGAGCAGCCAAAGCTAGCAAAGTATGGGAATCCAGGAAACCCTATAGTGACCATAACCATTAAGGAGGTCTCCATCGAAAACACTCTAATAGACCTAGGGGAGTCCATTAGTGTTATGATTGCTACTACCTTGGAACAATTACAGTTATAACCTCTTCTTTGGCCTACCCCAACCATTTTGGAATTAGCATATAAGACTAGGGTTATTCCTGAAGGGATTTTAGATGATCTCATGGTTACTTTATCCTCATGGGAGTACCCAGTAGATTTCCTTTTCATTCATTCAAAGGATCCTACCAAATTCCATCACATTATTTTAGGAAGACCTTGGCTAGCCACAACCAATACATTTATTGGTTGTAGAGAAGGAGAAATGACCATATCGAATGGTTTCTCTATCTAGAATCTCACCATTTACCCTCCAACTCAACCTATTATGGAGAATATATGGTGGCTTGAATGCCCATACGAGAACTAGGACTAGGAATAACTTGTATTGCCTAGTGACCATGCAAGGGAACTTCAGGAACATACACCAGAGAATGTGCTAAACCAGTTCATTTCTGCTATCACATGTGTGGATTTTCCACGGTATTTTGCCCAATTTGAGTACATGTTTGGGGAATAATTTCAAGAACAATTAGACCCATCCATTTTGTCTTCGACGTCTTTTATTTTTGAAATAGATGAGTCTGTCATGTCTTATACTATGCCCTATGAGATTAGTCCAGGGAAATTTTTACATATAAACTCCGAGCTAGATACAGACCAATAGAAATAGTTAGTAGATATCCTTAAAGAACAAACAGGAGCATTTTCATGGGAATACACTGACATGAAGGGTATACACCCTGACACATGCATCCATCACATATCTACCCAGGGGGAAGTGACACCTGTTAGGAAACCCCAAAGAAGGATGAACCCAACACTCAAAGATATAGTCAAGGAGAAAATCCAAAAGTTGTTAAATGTCAGATTTATCTATCCCATCTCCGGCAGTAAGTGGGTATCCCCGCTTGTAGTGGTCCCAAATAAAGTGACCGGGAAATGGAGAATTTGTGTTGATTTCTGAGAACTCAACAAGGCCACTCTAAAAGACTACTTTCCTCTTCCTTTCATTGGCCAAGTTCTAGATACCTTGTCTGGAAAGAAGTATTTTTCCTTTCTAGATGGGTACAACAGGTACAACTAGATTCTTATAGCACCTGAGAACCAAGACAAGACTACCTTTACTTGTCCATGGGGAACCTATGCCTATAGGGTCTTACCATTTGGATTGTGTAATGGTCCTGCCACATTTCAATGAGCCATATTAGGGATATTTCCCAATCTTATTCATGATTGTGTGGAGGTCTATATGGATGACTTCACAATTTATGGAAACACTTACCAGGAAGCCTTAGACAACTTAGAAAAGGTCCTCATCAGATGCCAAGAAATGAACCTATCCCTAAGTCATGAAAAATGAAAAATGTTTCTAACTGAAGGAGTGGTTATAGGACATCATGTTTCATCTGAATGAATAAAAGTCGATCCTGCAAAGATTGAGGTCATTATTATACTTCCACTCCCCAAGACTCAGAAAGAGGCGAGAAGCTCTCTTGGACATGCCATATATTACCGGAAATTTATTAAAAATTTTACAAAGATTGTTGCACCTATGTTTGGATTATTGATAAAAGATGTTGATTTTGTTTGGACTTAGCATTGTCAAACTGCCTTTGAAACCCTGAAAGCCAAGTTGTCTGTGGCACAAATTCTTAGAGGGCTCAATTGGACTCTCCCATTTCATATATCCACTGATGCCTCCATCACCGCAATAGGAGGGGTATTAGGGTAGAAAGAAGACCAACAGTCATGTGCCATTTATTTTATAAGCAAGAACGTGTCCCCTGTCGAGTTGAACTACACAGTCACCGAGAAGGAATTCTTGGCAGTTTTTCATGCTATTAACAAGTTTCGTCATTACATTACAGGTTATGAAGTATTTGTACATACTGATCATTCCACCATTATGTTCCTCATGAATAAACCTATAACTAATGGCCGAGTGACCAGGTGGCTCTTGTTATTGCAAGAATTTAATATTATTGTGCTTGACCGACCTAGAAAGGATAATGTAGTAACTAACTTTCTTTCTCGCATAAAGAATGAGGATGATGATATCCCTGTAGATGATAGTTTCCTAGATGAGCATCTCTTTTCCCTCTATGTCAATACCCCATGGTTTGTAGATATGGAAAACTATCTGGCTACTAGGAAGTTACCATCTTATTTGTCACCTCACGAAAAGTGAAAAATTATTACACAGAGTGCTAATTACTCTTGGGTTGGTCATGATATTTTTTGCACATGTCCTGATTTGATTATTCATAGGTGTGTCCGAGAGGATGAGGTACCTGAAATACTATGAAGTTGTCATGATGGACCATGTGGTGGCCATTTCTCCGATAAACGCACAACATATAAGGTATTACATTCAGGTTACTATTGGCCTAGCATTTTCAAAGATGCTGCCAAGTATGTGAGAAGTTATGATAGTTGCCAAAGGATAGGTATACTTACGTCAGCTGACGAAATTCCTTTACAACCCCAAGTTATGATAGAACCCTTTGAAAAATGGGCCCTTGAATTTGTAGGACCAATTTCACCCATGTCCCGTAGGAAGAACTATATCTTAGTTTGTACGGACTATGTCACCAAATGGGTAGAAGCAAAAGCTCTATTTAGGGCCATAGAGAAATATGTTGTCGAATTCATCTATGAAGACATATTTACCCACTTCAGTGTCCCTTGTGAAATTGTTACCGACCAAGGCACTCAATTCACTTCCAAGATGATGAAAGAGATAACAGAGAAATATGGGATTAAACATTGTAAATATTATCCACACCACCCGCAAGCCAATGGTCAGGTAGAATCCACAAACAAAGTTCTAGAAGCCATATTGACAAAGACTGTTCAGTTACATCACTGAGATTGGGCTGATAGGCTCCCAGAGGCTTTGTGGGCATACCAAACTACCTAGAGAAATACCACTAGGCATACCCCTTATGATCTAGTGTACGAGAAACAAGTACTTCTACCAATAGAATTCCAAGTAAGGACCTTCCATATTGCCGCAAAATTAGGATTGAACCTGGATGAGGCTCATAAGCAACGAGCCTTACAGTTGAATGAGTTGGATGAAATCAGGCAAGATACCATCCAACAGATGATCTTAGTCCAAAAATGGAGGACCGAGTGGCATGACAAGTTTATTCAAAAGAAGCACTTCCAGCCTGGTGATTGGGATCTATTGTTTGATTCCCAATTCAAAACCTTCAAAGGCAAACTTACCACCTATTGGTTGGGCTCTTAAGAGATAGACATTGTATATGACAATGGAGCTATAAAAATTAAAACAATTGATGATGGACAAGTCTCCTTTGTGGTAAATGGACACCGACTTAAATTTTATCATAAGCCCATTTCCAGAGAAGATTTTCTACAGGTCATGACAGCTGACAGGGCATTGGCCTTAGTAGATGGGGAAGTTCCCCCTTGTTTTTGATTTTTTTTTTAAAGATTTTCTACTGTATATATGTAAATAGTTTTTGTTGATAAGGCAATTCTAAGAGGTTTCTGTAAGTATTTATTTTACCAGGAGTACACAGTTTCAAGAAATTTCTTCAGAACATTGTTATACTTGAATTTTGTGTCTATTAAAGAATCAAATGAATATTGACTTACTATAGTTAGCCGTATTTTTGCAAACATTCTCATTTTTTAAGGCATTCTAAAGTAGTTGCTCTTAAAACTCTTCACCACTGTATAAGGAAGTGATACCTTAACTATCAAGCCTAGAGGTCTCTCGTACAGTTTTTCCAAGAAACCTGAATAAGTAAGTCAAGTGTCTTTATCAAAGAGTAATAGGGAGGTATCATTAGAAATTAGTCATGGAAACATAATCATAATTACAAAAGAAGAAAGTGAGTTGAGCCTAGAGATACCTTTATGTTCTTTCTCGTTGGTACCATCCACTACACACTAAAAATCTTGATTATATCATATCTTTAGATAGGCCACGTTTGCTTAAGTACCCCTTACATCAAGACAACCACTACACAATATAACGAAGAGTCATCCTCTAACATTAATACCATCTCAAGTGAAAAAAAAAAGGAAGAAAAAGTTGTTTCAGAGCTATTCCCCCATCTTCTTGCATAAGCAATCTTATACTAAAATCTTAAAGGATGGAGGGCCAGTCTATGAGGGTTTAAGAGGCTAACCCATCAGGATACTAAACAAGTCTACTAGCAGTGGGTATCGGTCTATGGTATGACAAGGTAAACCCACTGGAGTACTGAATAGGCTTGCTGGCAGCGGGGCATTCTACCTAGTGAGGATGATGATCTGACAAAAATAAATAATAAATCTAAATTTGTCCTCATGTACGACATTACTTGCAGAAAAAGCTGACATGGATTATGTGTGGTCAAGCTAAGGTTAATGAATCTCATCAATTTTCCATTGGGAAATGACTCTAAGACTATCTTGAAACTCTCTTGCCTACCTCTTCTTATCTATATATAGGATATTTTATCCTATAGGTGGGGCCATCCCCTAACTGTCTCGTCGGACCAATCTCTAAAATTTCATCTTTACACTTGACATAGTGTAAATCTTCGGCTATTAGGGGATACTGACTAGTTTCCTATACTTTTGATTGTGAGGTGTCACAATACTTAAGTGTGGGGGAGGGGTTCATGAGATGAAAAATGATTATTGCCTAGAGAAAAGAGTCTTTGCAAGAATTTTTGTATTATTACCATGATACAGTTTATTACATTGATAGTCATGTTTTTTTAAATGCTTAACTTATGTGTGCTATACATTACTGAATTCATGCTTAATAGACCACTCTTATTTTTTATTCAACAGACCACTCCTTATCGGTTTATCGTTCATTACAACCCGTTAATTATAGGTTTTGACACTATATGTCATACACAAGAAGAATGAGTAAGCATGGAGCACTCTGCCTCTTCTCATTAACCACTATGGTTGTCAAAAACACTTCAAAATTGCAGGCTATCCATTATAAGAGGTATAAATGCACTTAATACAGGGGTACTGGATGAAGTACCGGATGAGGTGCCAGATGAAATGTTGTTTGAAGTGTCGTTTGAAGTGCCATTGAATTGCATACCAGTAACTATTCTAGATTCCAGGTATCCAGAATTCAATTCCATTCAATTATATTGGTTTCAGGCATTGATTAAAGATGGTTCATATGGTTATGATCAAATGTCCAAGTCAAAAGACTTGGACATTGATCTAAATACGCACCAATCCATTTCTTCCAAGCTTGCCATCGAATTCAAATCTCCCACACATGGCAGCTCATGCGCACATGTGGGCAATGTACTCCACCATAAGAGCATCCAAAATCAGTTTGGCCACTCTATTATTTCATTTTCCCTTGCAAATTTCTCTCCTCTACGTTAAGGAAATGCGCCCAACCTCTATCGAATTCTCCCTCTTTTCTAATCACAGTTAGACTATGTTAAACCCGTGCCATTTCTTGGCCTATTTTCACCCTTGCTTGGTAAAATTTTCCCTCTATTCCAATTGCACTCAGACCGTGCCCAATTTATGTCTCTGTGTGGCTTGACTTTTCCCTTTCTTAGTGAATTCAAGCTCTGTCACAATGCCCAAGCGATACAAACCATCCTCCTATGCATACTTGTTTTCCATTCCAGAATTCACATAGTGCAGGGAAGTGTTGATTCGGGGCTATTTCTGTTGAGTTTTCAATGCCATGATATAGTCTTTCTATGCAATTTGTAGTTGGTTTTGATGGTAAGACAACACATGTAGGGTCTCTCAACTTTTCAATCACAGAAGAGTCAATTGTTGCTGCAACAAAACTCCCAAGAATGGAAGATAGATGGTTCAAGAATCATCAATTTCCATGCTCAAGTTACAACAGGGTGTTTAAGCCCAAATTTGAGAGAATTTCAGGAGAGAAAGGGTATCCTAAGGAGTGGATAAAGCTAGAATTGGTTAACCCCCTCATCATCATCACAAGGTTAATTACATGTGAAGGTAGATACTCCACCTTCAAAGCTTGTCACTTTAGATTGTTGGCTCA
>JZKD02S2090430.1:15500-49385 GCA_000966675.3 Picea glauca
CTCTCTCTCTCTCTCCCTCTCTCTCTCTCTCTCTCTCTCTCTCTCTCTCTCTCATTTACAAAAGAGGGATCTATGAGATTATCCTCTCTACTACCTTAGTTCCATCACTGTCTTATTTAAGACACCATAATCCTACGGCTTCATTACAATTAATGATGATCCAAACCTAACTACAATCTAAACCTACTTACACTCAACCATTTAAGGAGACCCTATCCACTACCTGTAAAAAGGCATGGCTCGGTTCTTACGACCTTACAACACAAATCCATATAGGATCAGATTTCAAATTTTAAAAATGGGAGGGTCGACGCCTCTCCCTCTCTGAAATGCGCATTGAAGTGCTAGAATGTTGGCGCATTGTTGAGGTGGAGTGATGCTCCTGCATCAAATATGAATTCCTGAAATTAATCACTAACCAAGAATTAGCCTCTTTTTTCTAAAACAATAATATACATATTAATAAATCCACTTATGTTATCGGAGTTCATAGTAGAAGTAGGGTATAGGTACAAAGAATTCAAGGGAGCATATTGGTGTTGAGTGAACAATACCTGGCTTCATGGGAAATTACTAAATGGAGTAATGTGCAGTTTTCGAAAATTGAGAAAGCCAATGGGAATCTAGAGATAATGGAAATGGATTCCAAAATGTTGATGGTTCAGATGGTTTGAAAATACTACAATGCTAGAATATTGAATGATATGAATTGCATCATTCCAATGTGCTAGAAGGTTACAAAAATGTAAGATTGGAACATGATTTCCCAAGTGGAGGTAGTGACCAATAAGGCATATTGGTTAGAATTTAAAATGGACTAGCAGAAATTGGCTCGAAAAGGTTTGTATTAGGAGAGAATTGGATCACAAATGAGTGTAATGATAGAGCATAGGGCAGCAGGAATCTACAAGAATTCAAGGAAAACCATCTACAACAAATAAATAAATAAATATGCATTGCAGTGCATAATAGAAATGATGAACGATGCATACAATAAAGATAGAGTGCACGTCCATGAAGTGGGAATAATGATATTAAATACTTAATGCATATTGATGTGCATTTGTGGAATGATTGAACCTACTTGTGGAATGCTTATAGATTGAGAGTATTTTTTGTTATACATGAAGTAATGATGTCATGATAATTGAATAATACTAATGATGGATCATATATCTAGGAAAAATGTTTATATTATGGATGAAAATGATGTGAATGATTCTTTTTATATACATGAAATCCATACATATGAAGACAAATGAGGATGGTGGGAACACTGCGCAAGAGGTTGATGAAGGGATTTTGAAAGCTTTTACCAAAAAAAACATCAGTTGATAAGGTAGCATCAATAACTATAATAACAGCCATGCATGTATACATTTTGGGTTGTTTATGATGCATAAATGTTGAAGGGAATTGAGGTAAGAATTCCTTTAGCTAAATTTTCAATATTTGAATTGATGTAAAGGAAAAGGACCTTGAGTGTACATATGTTTTGTAGTGCTTGAATTCAACTATATGAAATTTAATTGTATGACATGTTATGTTGGTTATGAGAACATAACCAAGTCAGGTCAGAAGATGTATTTTTGTTATAACAATGGCTTCCAACAGAGCTAGCCATGTGTGATACCATGATGTGGTTGGATATGGAAATTCCATAACGCTATACAAGTTCTCAATTGGTATTCCTAGTTATAATCGATGTTTGGACCGCAACCTCTTTGCTGACACTCAAGAGAACTAGAGGATTATATTTTTGATGTTGTGTATGGGTTGAGGATGAATCATCCAAATGATCGAACAAGTAATTGGGAAGAGTTTGGATAATGTGTTAAGGTGATGTCTAGACCTTCCAACTCACCATGGTGGAATACATGAAATGGATATGTGGTATTCCAGATTTAATTCAAGGATGAATTGTGTGGACATGGCCATAGGTATTGACACATCAATTTGTTGATAATGTTTGATTACATTATTAAAATATTGGTATGCTAGATAATGCATGTGGAAGGAATTATAGTTTCATTCCCTTTAATATGAATAATAGTTGAAAGTGATTGAATTTTTAGATTAATATAATTTTGAAATCACTTCATGGGATGATTGCAAATGTGCAATGAAAAGATAAGGTGCATGAATACTGACAATTGTTTGGTTGAATGGAAGATGAAGAAATTGCAAGAAAAATGGTCTTGGATATGGAAATGGTGTAAGCCTTGTTGGGTTGTTGTTTTGATATAATTTACACTATCAAATGACTTCCTTTTTTTACTATTGTATCCCATATTTACACCTGTCAACCATTTATTTTATGTCTTTCCTCATATTTTCAAAGTTAAGTGCTAATACGGGCTTAAGAGGTATTTTGTTTCTAAATTCATTAATTTCCCTTATTCTTTGATGAATTATAGAAGCATTGAATTGATTTCCCTAATTACGGTGTTTTGACAATTCAGTTCTAGTAACCCTTATTCAATTTAGGTACCCAACCTCCATGATTGGCATATTCGCGCACCTCCAATCAAGATTTCTCCACATGGTTTTTTTTACAGGAGGTCCCAGCATGGTTTTGCATTCATAATATCATGTTTACCTATAACATAGAAAGAAAGAGCTCGTAATCAACAATCCTAGTCAACCATATGAAAAACAGATGTGCCATCCAAGGATGATATCAAGTTAGATGATGAAGACCATTCTTAGACATTTTTTGATATGGGGATATTATCCAAATAGATCACATTCTATATTTGATAGAAATCAACCCAAATTATAATGAAATGATGTGAATATCATGCAATTGAATGATTGTGGCAACTCCAATATTATCACTCCAAGGCTATTGAGTAATTCCTACAAGAAAACCAAGGTCAAAATCATGGATTCCAAGAAGGGGTGCACTAAAAAAGGCCACAATCCATTAAATTTGATTTGGGAAATCCAATTGAATATTTTGTAACAACTAAACGTTATTCTATGGATGAATTTTAGATCCATAATATTGTACATATAATTTCTTGGATTTATTCATAGAGTGGAGGGAGAACCTCATGGGATTCGATGATATACTTTTGGAAGTTGATTCCTTTGTTTTGTAAACACTATATATGATACATATCACCATAGTGGGGGGGGGTGATGATAGTCATGTTTAGTGTAAAGTGGTTTTATTAATCATATAGGAGGTAGAGCTACATAAGGGTTGGAATCTCTTTATAATCATGTGATTGGATGCTCAAATAAAGAGTTCTTTTGTTGTAGACTTCTAACAATGCATTATAGTTCTCTTGTAGAGTGTGCTAGAAGAGGAAGGGCCCCCTCTCTCTACTATACTTTGTGCATTTGTCTTCTTATTTTATTTAGATGTATTTCATCACATTTCATAGATTCAAGTATGTATTTATATGTGTTATTATTTCTTTGATTTATTTCATGAAATTTTTATTGAAATTCTTCCATTACTTTCATTTAATTATGCTTTCGATTTCTAGTGTGAAGAGAAAGTGTGTGTAAACAAAATTTTGATAGTGTGTGTGCTTGGTTTATAACTAGAGATCTTGACATTTCTAACCCAGGAATCTTGGGAAAACTTCAAAGTTGCACAACTTGAACTTAGAACCTTGAGACCTATGGATTCGATTTATGACTGCATATTTCTTTAGTTTGCTACTTCGTGGAGCTATGAGAATCGTTTAAACTATTTAGTGAACTATAAAATGGTACATGAATATATCTGAATAAAGGTAAAAAAAATTAATGAGCATATATTCAATATTGATTCTTGTAAATGATCCATTAAGTTGGTTTCCCTTTTTAATTTAGTAGAATTAGTTTAGTTTCCTAGTCTTCCATATATTTTGTTGGCATCTCATAAGTTTACGAGCTCTCGGATTGATATTTTAATTCTCATCAATTTAATTAATTGAATTGACCGAAATGTTTTGGTGTTATTGTYGAGAAGATACTAAGGGGTTAGGAATTGGTAGTTTRGTTATTTATCTCTTTCATTTTTGTTGTGCCAAAACTTACAACTAGGAGGAGAAGCAGTAAGATGTAAAGACGACCTCATTATAGAATTTGTGCAGTGTAAAATATCGATGCATTCACTTTAGTGAGTTTCTCCAAGACCTCATCATGTTAGTACAATGCACTTTCTTTTATTTTTAATGATTCATGKAAATAAGAATCTAACTCATGTCAAAATAAAAATTGGTGACAATASGGTATTAGTAGCATGAGAGCATTCCARTACATGATTAGCTTTGCGTGGTGTGTTTTTATTTCATTTCATTTATCCAATATTTATTATTATTTACAGGTGTTGTAAGAGCTTTCACATACTAATCCATTCATGAGCATGAACTCTAGAACAAATAGAAGAACTTAAAGAATGCTCAAGAATTTGTTGAGCAGGGGAGGATGTGTTTCTACATGGATTTTCTCAAATCCTTGTCCAAAGTTTAGTTACTAGGGGCGAGTCTGCACCTCTTGAAGAAGTCAAAGAACAAATGATTTATGAATATATTCCACAAGAAAAGGACTTAGAATTTTCTTATAATCCTTATTAGCAAGAAGACGATATCAATGAGTCATGGATAATCTCTAAGGAGGAGTAGAGACTAGAGCCATAAATTGAAGAGTTTCTTGGATGCTTTTCACCAAATCCCTTGTGTACTCAAGGATATGATGATCAATTTTCTAATGAACTTCATGACATGAAAACCATAGAAAACCAAGGAAACAAGGATTATATTGAATATTGGTATCAATCAGTCATCAATTTGTAGCATCACTCCTTATTTCAACAATTCTTGTCACCATCTCCACTTAAGTAGTTGGCCCCTCATATCATGATGTTAATTAAGGTACACTTTTCAAATTTGGATATGAGTTTTACTGATATATTGTTGTGTAAATGGATGCATTGGAAGTATTCCTAGAATTGAAAGAGGTTTTTCCTCTTTAAGAAGAGTAGGATATTTTAGAAGAAATAAATTAATAAATAAAATTGTAAAGAGAAAAACAAGTCTAGTTGTGAAATCTAGGTCACTTGTGATACTAGGCATGAGTTTTTCTTGAAAACCAGGTTCCTAGCTAGTAAGGCTCACAATAAAGTTATGCAAGTTAATGTTGGTTCAATTTTTATGGTTCTTAAAATCAATTATATTCTATGATTGTGTTAGATGATGTGGGATTCCTTAAGTCCCTCCTTCTAACAATATTGTCCCATCAACTTCAACACCTTATTTGGGATCAATATGAGATATTTTATAGTTCCTTGGAGCTTGTATACATCAATGATAGTTTTCCTTGTTAACAATAATGGGAATTCATTAATGTCTCGTGACTGTCAGATTTTGCAGGTGACTCAACTTCAATACATTTATTTGTACATAGAAGGATGTACTAGAATACCTTGAAACTCATTTTGATCAATGGTGAGTTGTCTTGCAATGGTTAATGACATACATTAATGATCGGTAATCCAATGCATTTCATCCATGTTTGACTTTAAGAACATCTATTCACATGAATGGAATTGTAATAATGGATTGAGAATGAATATTTTGAAACTAAAAGATAGTGATCTCTAACAACATGAAATGTTCATATTTTTCAGATTCCTTGTTTGTATTTCAACAGTTGGTATTTATATAGTAAAACTTTATTTTTTGTAGAATAAGAAGGTATAGGGGTTTCATTTCCAATGACACTTTCTATTCCTACAATAAAGAAAAAATGTGATTCCAATTGCACAATTGGATATTACTAGATCTTCATGTAGTAGTCTATATCATAAAGAAGATCATTTATCCTTCTAATGACCCATACTCCTTCAATTACCATATATATATAGTAGTTACCAGAAGACCTATAACTTGCTATTTTATTTTTTTCATGCTCTAAATAAGTTTTAATGGCAATAATTACCAGTTTTACAGTGATTCAATAGTTCAGGTATTTCCTAGCCTCACCCATCCAAATGGATTCTACTCAGTATAAGTATGATTATTTAAAGTTCCACCATTGATCACAATACAAATTCTTCCTAGCAACAATTTTCAACATCTTTGTTATGGTTTACTCTCCACGTGCTTTTCAGCATATCCAAGTCTTCCTGTAAAATGATTTAGAGTCTAGCCTCTGTAATTACCTATTCAAATGATCATGTAAAAGTAACCTAATGTGAGAACATTTTTATCTTCCTAATTCATCTGAAGATATGGGAAAATGATGTAAAATAAACTACTTAAGCTTACTATAATAATGATTCTATCAATTCATGTTTATCTCTATTCTTCCATATTGCAATCCATCTTTTGTCATTATGAATTTTCCGTTATCACCCTATCATCACCCATATCCTTTTTTCATTTGACCATAATTGGTAATATATTGGATCAATATATGGCATCATCTGAGACATAATTATGATTCGAAAACCCTTCCAAGCTATCATGATTTTGTTAAATCATTTTGAATCACTAGTAAGATTTGGGAAGAGTCTTATAAGAAAATGTCTCCCATAATATTTCTCTTTTCCTCCATCCAAAAAACTTCCACTAACAAGTGTTGAAGTTCCAGGAATTTGAAATCCAACATCTTTGCACCCACATATTTTTACAAACAATGCATAGAAAATATGAGGAAAATTGCAGAGAAAGACCAAGAAAAATCTCCCCAATCATTGATGCCCATCACTCAAAGATTTACATGAAGCATGGCCAAGTATATATTCATACAAAGTGTTAAATATTTAGTGCTAGTTCCTCAACAAGGTGTAACAAGGCAGACACCAATAAACTCAAAGCACCAGGAGGGGGAGTCGAGAGAACCTTTAGATATTTTCAAGGCACCTAGGAAGATGAGAACATAGTTCTCATAACCACACTAATGTTCACCCTCTATATCAGAGCATGTACAATATATTGATAAGGTTGAGCATGAAACTCTAGTGTTTTATGATCTGAACATTGAAACAGGAAATGAGATACCTATAAAGCAAGCAATGTCCTCAAATTCCACCACTTATTTAGTCTCCATCAAGATGAGAAAGAAGAATAAGGCGATTAAGAAGTTAAAAGAAGATCTCTAGGAATTTATTAGTATGAAAGGATAAGGAAAGGACCAATAGCAACATACTCATAGATGTTTCTATACTCCTGCTAAGATGAGTAAAGTTAATTCAATTTTGTCCAAGTTTTGCAAAATCCACCAGCTGACTTTATTTGCACGAGGACATGCAAAAGTTTAAGTGTGGGGAATATGTTGGGCCAATATTTTGGTATACTTTGCACTATCATATGGCTTCCTTTTAAACTATTTTATCCCATATTTACATCTGTCCACCATTCCTCTTATGTATTTCCTCATAATTTCAAAGCTAAGTGCTAATATGGGCTTAAGAGGTATTTTGTTGCTAAATTAATTAATTTCCCTTATTCTTTGATGAATTAGAGAAGCATTGAAGTGGTTTCACTAATGACGGTGTTTTAATAGTTCATTTTTGACAACCATTATTTAGTTTAGGTACTTGACCTCCATGATTGCCTTATATGCGCACCTCCAATCAATATTTTTCCATATGGGTTTTGTTACAGGAGGTCCTAGTATGGTTCTCTTTTCATAAGATCAGGTTTACCTCCAACATAGAAAGAAAGAGATCATGGTCAATTCTCCTATTCAACCATTTTCCAAATAGATGCGCCAGCCAAGGATGGGATGAAATTAGGTGATGAATATCATTCTTAGACATTTTTATGATATGAGAATATTAGATCCAAACATATCACATTCTATCTTTGATAGAAATCGACCCAAATTGTAATGAAATGATTTCCATATCATGAAATTGAGTGATTGAGGAAGCCTCAATATTATCACTCCAACGTAATTGAGTAATTCCTACAAGAAAATAATGGTCAAAATCATGGATTCCAAGATGGGGCACAGTCAAAATAGCCACAATTCGTTAACTACAATTTGGGAAATCCAATTGAACATTTTGCAACAACTCAACACTATTATATGACTACATTTCAGATCCATAAGATTGTACATATAGTTTCCTTTACTCATAGCATTGAGGGCCAACCTCAAGGAATTCATTGCTATCCCATTGGCAGTCGATTTCTCTGATTTTGTAAATGTTATATATGACATAGATTTCCATATCGGGGGCGGGATAGTCATTTTCAGTGTAAATTAATTTTCTTAATCAGACAGGGGATGGAGAATCACATGGGTTGGAATATCTTTGTAATATTGTGATTGGATTATGAAATAAAGAATTATTTTGTTGTATACTTCTAGCAGAGCACAATAGTTCTCTTACAGAGTGTGATAGAAGAGGAAGGCCCCCCTCTCTCCAATATACTCTGTGTATTTGTATTCTTATTTTTTGTAGGTGTATTTCATCACATTTCATAGATTTAGTTGTGTATTTATATATGCTATTATTTCTTTGATTGGTTTCTTGAAATTGTTATTGGAATTATTCCATTACTTTAATTTACTTATGCTTTCAATTTCTAGTGTGAAGAGAAAGTGTGTGTATAGAATTATGTCAACATGTGTGTTTGGTTTGTCACCAGAGATCTTAACATTGTTAACCCATGAATATTGGGAAAACTACAAGTTATAGGACTTGAACTCACAAGCTTGAGACCTCTCGATTTGATTTACAACTGTAGATTTCTGTAGTTTTCTACTTGGTGGAGTTATGGGAATCATTTAAAATATTGATTGAATATAGACTGCAACATAAATATCTATGAATAAAGGTAAAATATTCTAATGAATATAGCCTCAATATTGATTCCTGGAAATAATCCAATAAGCTGATTTCCCTTTTTAATTTAGTAGAATTAGTTTAGCCTCCTAGTTTTTCATATATATTTTTCAGCATCTCACAAGTTTACAATCTCTAAAATTGATAATTTAATGTTCATCAATTTAAGAAATTGAATTGACCGACAAGCCCATAAGGAAGAATGATTCCTTCTATTGCAAGAACCAAACAATTATGAGAAGGGATCTCATGCATCGGAAATTGGATTTCCTATATGAAATATATTTGAAAATTGTTATGATGATATCTCATGATGCATGTATATGTGTGATATAGATAAGATGATGGTAATTGAAAATGAAAGATTTATAAGAAGGATACTACTAGGACATTGGAACCCTATGATTGCCACAAGTTACAAATTCCAGTGAAAGTCTAATAGTGATTTGGCACTCCCATTGTGCAAGAACACCTTGGAAAATGATGGATCACCCAAGGGACTGTGTAGTAGTGAAGGGGATGATTGAGCATAGAGGGTGAGGATGGAAAGGGAGAGGGAACTAAAAAATTCATATGACATGGTGGTTGGGATCATGAGGGGGTGTCAGATAGGACAAGAAGTTGAATTCTTGGCATAGGCACTTGTGAAATAGAGAAACATCCATATGCATAAGTGATCATGTTCATTGTGTTAATTACATTGAAAGATGGGTTAATCATTGTATAGTGCATTCTATTTTTTTCCTTATTCACTATTGCTTGTTGTTCCTGAATGACATTTTTTCATACATGTTTTTATGTTACTGAATTCTTTTGTATGTGTGTTTAATCCCTTCTACGTATGTTTAAGATGGTTGTGTTATGCTTGTTAATTGTTATGGTTAGATGCATGAGATTGCATGTCATGTTGTGTATTTATTTCCATCATAGTTTTGTTAAGATGTTGTGTGGGAAACAAATTTGCAACTATTTGAAATTTTGGAGATTCCATTGTCATAGTTGGAGTTCTTAGAGCCACAAATCAAACACTTCTTACTCAATCTTGTGCTAGAGCCCTGGAAGGTAAGTGATACATCCTGAGGGAATATGATGCAAAGAAGGGGGTACACTTCCTTGGGTTGTGCAGGTTAAAAGGAACAAGAGTTTATTGGTTGGAATTATTGTGGGAATAAACAAAGTATGAAAGATATTGTAGCTGGAGCTAGAGGAAAGAAATGCAGACCATGAATAATGGGAGACTAATGGTTGGAACTACTTCCAAAATGATCATTTGTGAAATCATTTTGCATGATTCGAGCCAAGGTGCCTATGTATCTATGGTTTTGGGTTGGAGTTCCTATGCAGATACATGTCTCGGGCTGAGGTTCCTATGTATGTATGGTTTTTTGGTCGGAAGGCCTATGTATTTATGTTTCTGCTAGAACTCTTGTGTGATATTAGTATGAAGAACCTATATGTTTATTAAAGGCTGGGAAGTCTAGTATTCTGGTATGTATGTACACCTGTATGGTGTTGTGCATGGAGGATAATGAAAAAATAAGAGGGAGGGGATGTAACATCTCTAATTTTAGTCCCCGAAAAATATAATGTAATTGTATAAGTGTGGTTTAGGATGTTGAGTCGATATTTTTGGGTGAAGATCCTGTATCGTTTAATATGGATGAGGGTCGAATTTTGTATTATGTGTATTGAAATAATTAATAAAAATAATAATCATTGGATATGATGCAAGAGGGATGGTAATGATGGGGGGATATGATTCCACAAGAGAGGGGGATCAAGGGGGATCAAGGGGAAACCCATGCTTTTAACTTAAGTTAATGTATATTTACCTTTTATTTTTCCTCTTGAGTGTATGAAAGATCAACCATTGAATTCATGTAAGAGGATGAATGTGAAATATCACATCCCTTATTTATTTAGATCATGGGGTTGAAGTACAATCAACATTGGGGACTATGAGAGTCAAATTGTTTGGTCTTTATTGGGAAAAAAATAATTTTGTATGGGAAAAGAGGTAAGTTTTTACATGTTGATTTTGGGTAGAAAAAGAGGAGAAGAGTGTTGGGAAGAGAACTAACCATGTTGTTCTTGAAGGAATCCATTATTGAGCTATGTATATGCTATAACTGTGGCATGTGTTCTTGTAAAATGGATTGTGTGCTTGTGGAACATTTTCCTATTGAGGAAATTTCTCCAAATCCTTTTGAAGGTTGTTGTGAGCACTCCTTGAGTAGTTGTAATATTTCTGTTCAATTGGGTGCATTGGATCCCTAAAAGAAAGTGGGAAGTCCTAAGGGATTATGTGTAGTGAATTGGGATCCCATTCATTGGGTTGTGAAGGTTGTGGGGAAGAGAGTAAAGCATGATTTTTTTGGCTACTAAATGTGGAGAGTGGATAACCAACCAGGAAAACAATCTGTGTGGAGTCATAGCCTCAGCTTGGGGGTGGCTTGTTATTGAAAGAAAATGAACAACAATCCTATGGCTAGGAGTAACATCCTTCATACTTACCCATTTGGTTATTTTATAGACAAATAAGTATTTTTTTATTTTATTATGTCATTTCATTGTCTAAATGGTTTATATGAATGTTGTGTGTTTTTTATTTCGCTTGGATAGTTATATTCATGGGTTTATATTGTGTTATTAGATGCATGTTAAATTATGAGTCTGTTTCCCCTTGGTTTATTTTATATGTGTGGGGAATTTTAAATTTCATGTTAGCAGGTGGGTGTGTTACAATCTAGTATCATCACTATGTCAGGTCGTCTTTTGTAGTAAGGTGGATTAACTTGGATGTTAGGTACATTACAAATTCGTATTAGAACTATACCAGGTCATTTTTGTTGTAAGGTGGCTCAGTTTGGATGATGGGTATGTTACATATGGAAAAGGATTACACACATACTGTTGTATATGATGTGCTTCTCTTTTGTTTCATTTATGAATGTGAATTCCATGCATACATGGATATTCTCCTTGTTTATAAATCAACTACAAGGATAGAATCTAATGATACCAAATCTACACTTATTTTTTATAATATCACTGATGGTCATGGATATGTTTTCAAAAGATAATTCCCCTTTTAGTACTTTGACATAAACATAGATATTAAATATTGGGTTTTCCACTTGAAACCAAACAATTATGTGAAGGATAATTGGTTTTGGTTGACGGGGAAGGTGGAAAAAAGAATCATACTATGGTGCAATAAGTGGTTGTCAAGAGGAGGTCATTTAGTTTTGGTTAAGCCTATTTTGAAGGCTATTCCTGTGTATTGGAATATGTTGGGACATATCCCAAAAGGAATTATGGAGAAGGTCAAGATATGTTTATTCAATTTTATGTGGCAAGGAAATAGTGAATATAAAGGCACTCACTGCATTAATTGGAGAAAAACTATAGCTTGAAAGTCTTTAGGAGGTTTGGGATTGAAGGATAGACATATGTTCGGACATGCACTCATTGCTAAGTATTTGTGGAATATGATCACCAAAGAGAGTCTATGGAGGAGGATTTTAATACAAATGTGTGATGCTCTTGACAAAGTATTGGAATGGATTATAAAGGAAAGGAAAAACACCCAAAATGTATCGAATCAACGGAAATCCCTAATATTGTCTTTCCCAATGACCGGACCCTTTATGGCATGGAAAATTGGTAATGTATATCAAGTTAGGGTAGGTTTTGATTCCATTATGGGATTTGATGGAAGAATATTTCTTTTTGAAGATATAATTTACTATTTTCAAATGTAAGGAAAACTATTTTAAACTTAATGTCAATTCCTGCTACTACCACCATTTGGGAATAAGGTTAGTTGAATGATAATGATTTAAATATAGCAAGGGATTGGGTCATTGAATGGACCAATTTCACAAAACCACTTCAAAGGGATCATGTTAGACTTATAAAGAGTGAGGATGAACTTTTTGGGGGAAGAATTGTGATTTGAGGAAACTACTCAATCAAATTAGGCTATGATTCTCTTTTCAGTCCTAGGGAAAATAATGAGGTCAGGTGGTGGAAGAAACTTTGGAAGGTAAAATATCCTACAAATTCTATTAGATTTA
The DNA here is from genome assembly GCA_000966675.3 of Picea glauca. NCBI lineage: Eukaryota > Viridiplantae > Streptophyta > Pinopsida > Pinales > Pinaceae > Picea > Picea glauca. The sequence goes on from JZKD02S2090430.1 coordinate 28,377, forward strand.
TGTGGATTTATATTAATAACAAGGTTCTAACTTGAGATATGCTATAGAAAAGGAAAATATAAGGGCTTGGCATTTGTCTTTTATGCTACAACAATGAAGAAACAACACCTCATACTTTTCTTACCTATAACTATATCAAATTTAGTGAAAGATTGAAATTCAATTGGGTCTCTCATACTTATGGACAAGGATACTATTATTGGTTGGTTCACTAACATGGATTTGAAACCTATCAGGGTTGTTGGCCCTCGACCAAGTTTTTAGGAAACATTGGTCTTGTTTGACCATTTTGGGGACTTTGACAGGCTGGTTGAAGACAGAGCGCTCAGGTGAAGTGGAGATCACTGGATCTCTCCTATTTTGCGGGCTTCATGAGATTTTAGGGTTTATGTAATGGGTATGGAATGTCGTCCCATTGGTTTTACCCATGTTTAGGCCCTTTTGTAAATGTATGAATAGAAATCTAAGTGATGTAAGAAGTACTAGAATAAGCTTAGTGCAAGAGGTCATTGGCTTAGTGCATGAATAGAATATGTTAAGACTTGCAGAGATGAGTGCAAGTGATTGTAAGAGGATTTGTGCACAGACTGTGTAAGGATTTGTGCCCTGACCTAATTTAGGGAAGGAGGATCTCGTGAGGTGCACACAGATCTCATGTCCTTTGTGGAGTTGGCTCTATGGCTTTGTGCACAGGAGCAAAGGAATGTAAGAGGCTTGAATACTAATAAATAAGGAAAATAAGTTGGTGGACGTATCCCCACACTAGGGTGAACCACGTATATCATGTGTTGATGTGCTTTGTGCGTTGTTGTTCATGTTATTTTTGTGTGTATCTTTTTAGTGCACTAATTTTTATATATGTTAGATAGATGTATGGATGCTTAGTGCTCTATTGATTATAAATGAATACTAGATCTAAGTTAATGCTATGTGCTAAGAAGTTGGAGGTGTGCGATATGCTCATTACTATGTTTTTCTGTATTTGGGGTTTAATCTACGATGTGAATGGATTTTATGAACTAACAGATATTGATTAGCTAAGTGCTTTGTTAAGTGTTGTAATCACAAGTCTGTGTCCCAACTAGGTTGTAGACACCTGAGTCCTACAACCCCCCTGCCTCTACCTTGGGTGAGACTTCATCTGCTTCGTAGGTGTTGCCGATAGGGCCGGTAGTTAGGGGTTTGTTGGTGCTTTGTTGAAGCATTGAACCCTGGTTCTGCCCATGTGCCAACAAATGGTTTTGTTGTCGAGACCTGAAACTATGAATGTTGGGAACTAGAGAAAAGATAAATCTTTGTCCGTAGATCTGTTGCTGTAGTGCACAGTATTCTACTTGACTTGCAAAACTCTACGCTAAGAGAGAAGTATGATGTAAAGAAAATAGGTAAGACCTTAAATATTTGTTCTCTGGTAAAGGTAAGATAAGTGGAAAATTTTTCTTCGAAAGTATGAATCTAGGTATGTTTGATAGACTTTGTTCTAGTATGAAAACTAGGGCAGGGCTAGAAGAAATTATTGATCTGAATAAATTTTATAGAGATAGTGAAAGATATGCTATCCCTATGCATAGAAATAATTTTTGGACTAATAATTGGATGCAGGAACCTAGAAAGAATTTTTGCAGATTGCAGGTCCATCGTTGTGATTCCATTGCGCAGTACAGGAAGGGTTGAGGATCATTTAAAAGAAAGAGAGGATTGACACTGTGTTATAATTGCAAAATACCGAGACATCTTGCTAAGGAATTCCCTGGTGCAGGCCCTATTTGTCTCTGTTGTAAAGCTATTGGTCACAGAGTTGAGGATTTCCCTAGAATGATTGCCAAAGTTGAAAACATGAACATGAGACAAAAAAACTATAAAGAAGGTCAAAGGACTAATAATATGTTAGAGAACTAGAAAGAATCAAAGACTATATTATTACAAATGAAAGAAACATTGAATGACCACAGAGACATCAATTTACTAGACATATTAAAAGATAAGAAGTGCATAGAAACAAGAATAGGAGAATTCAACATAGACTGTGTCCTGGATGAAGAAACACATGTGAATATTATGCCATCAAGAACTTCAGAACTTTTGGGAAAGCCTGCTATGATTCCTTCATTGGGAAAGATAGGATTGTTTAAGGGAAAGATGATAACCCTATGTGGAAGAGTTACTAATGTACCTATGATGGCCCATGGAACATCGATCGAAGAAGAATTTGAAGTCATTAAGTTTTTTGAGAACAACACTCCTTTTGCACTTTTGTTGGGAAAGACCTGGATTGAGAAAGATCAGATACAAAGGAAAGAGGGGGAGGAAGCTACAGAATAGAAAAAACAAGAATTAAGGGACTTCATGGCTAGGAAAATAGCGCGACTAATAGAAGAACAAGAGAATAAGTCAAAGAAACAGAGGACCAGAGAATTAGCTGTCGAAGTTGAAAGAACACAAGAAGTCTTAAAGAAGCTATCCATGCAGGAAAGAAGTGTATTCACCCCAGAAATAGTAAGAGAAGAGGTAGTACACTCAAAACCTTTGCAAGACCCTCAAAAGTGCGAATTTACTATGATAAGAGAAGATAAGAATAAAAATGGAAAGAGGAACCTAGAGACTCGGATCACAAGAAAGAAGACAAGAAAGCTCAATATTAAAGTTAGAAAAACTGCAGGAAGTTCCAGAAAAGACTTCGTAGAAGGCAAGCTTGCAACACTTGGATTTCATCGGAATAGCAGAACAACGCAAAATGGGACTTCGCCACGATGAAGCTATATGACCATTGGAAGCATCCCGACCGTTAGAATGACGCTCCATAACAACTAGAAACACAGTTGTTGCTAGAAAGATCGTCGTTGGTCCGTTGAGACCGCGCCATAATGAATGGATTTGCCTTGATTGACCCATTCATACCCATTGGATGAATCCATTATGACATTGCCTATTTAATTCATTGGATGTTGCGTCAGGACCACTTTTTGCAAACTGAGATATTCGAGCTAACAGAGAATTGATTGCATACTGAGTTGTGATATCTAAGACCTTGTTGTCCATTTGATTACCCTGTATGTTCATTCTCCTATTCGATCTCCTTGAGTACAAGTGTGAATGTCGGTCGAGCATAGCGCAATAGAGAAGTCTGCAGAGGAAATTCTTGTATAACTCATGACTGAGAAAGTCATGTCTGTAGGTGTTAGCAACATTTATTGTATAGGGGTGTTCTCCTCTCTGATTTTAGGCCTCTAGTGTAAACGCATAGAAGTGGGGTTTGAAAACTGGTCGAATGTGTTTTAATCAAAGGCCATAGCCATAAGCGTCGAGCGCAGCTCATAGAAGAAGTCCATTTTGGGCTTAAAATCGAGTGAGCGAGCAGTCTAATTTCAACGACAAGGATCAATTGACGAAGCAGATCGATGATCATTGGGATTTCGGGGCTACCAAGTTTCCCAAGATATAGCACGAGAGATAGCACCTATATTTCAAGAAAAATCTGGGTCGATCGTCCATCTAAGGGACACGCAGCACACATCCGTGCTTTCGCAATCTGGTAAACCAAGAATTTGAGGAAGAAATGCATTTTGAACTCTCGGTGCAAGAAATCCCGAGAAGATCGGGACCATTGATCAGAAAGACACGTGACACAAGATCTGAGCCATGGGTGGGGCCTTTCGGGATTTTCATAGTGAAGCCGCCAACGTCATCTCGGCCATTCGATCCAAAGGACGCGTGGTGCAAGATCTAGTCGCGTCGGCATTTCGGCATTCAAGAGTTCAAAGGGTAAGGGCTCCTCGTCATTTCACATCTCGAAACCCCGAACCATGAATCACCAAAAGCGCCCAGAGTCGGGCCCATGGTTTTGGTGCCTGCTCACAAAGGAACAGGCCTAGAGAAGGGGTGCTAACGTTTATCACGTGGCAAGGCAGGTCCCGAAGCACCGAAAGCATCTCAGCCATCCATTCCACAGGGGCACGTGGTGCACGATTATGCTCTTTTCCTTTTCACCCATCATGACTTTGAAACACAAGGAGCATCCCCCTCCCAGCCACGAAATGCAAAATGATGAAAGCGCCTTTGAATCTAGGCACAGGGTCACAGCCCGCAGTCACTTGGGGGGCGATAGAAAGAACTGCGCAAAGGGTCGAAGTGTCAGGTTTAGCTGCATAATGGATCACCGCGTCCTCCAGAGACTAGTTCAGCTCGGCCTCGATCTTGATCCTCGCTAAAAATAAATGAAGGTGGATGGAGGTAGTTGAAACCTTAGCTTGAGTCATAAATGGAAGGTATGGGAGGCCTGGAGAAATTATCCCGTGGTACCCTTGTGGGCAGGTCCCCCCTGCAAGATCCATGTTGAGTTAAGGTGGCATCTGACAAAGGAGTTCAGACCAGACTTGAATGAGGAGACGCCACAGCTTGAAATTCCTGAGATGCCTCTACTGGGCAAAAGGGGAAGAGTATATGTAGGCATTTTTGCCATTTTTGTAAGCATCGATGGTAGAGTGAAGCTACGGATTGTAATGTTTTAATACATTCTAGTTCTCTGGTTATGCATATGTATGTAAGACTTCTTGTTTAATATCAGACATTCCTTCTTTTCCTGTCTAATTTTTCATCTTATACTAAGAGGGTTCGTGATCGACTGATTCGCACGAATTATGGCAATTATGTTGTGATAAAGGATTTATTGTAGCATTATTGTTTCCTCTGGTTTTCTGGGTTTGAAGGTAAGAAGATCTTGCATTTAAATGTCTTCTTCTGCAGTCTGTTAGGAACCTGATGTTTACAAAATACCTTCGCATCTCTCTTACACAAGTCTTCCCCCCACTCACCCTTACTACAACTCATTGTCTGAAGTTATCTAAGACCTCACTTGTCGATGCATGCCTGGCCTAGTTTCGGAGTTAGAACCACATCATTTTGAGTTAACCTCCATTTGATCACCCCATGAAACAAATCGTGACATAAACTGATGGGCGTTGGGCTCTGCTCCTGCTACAATCCAGGAGTTACTTCCGTCGCCAACATTTCTGGCGCCGTTGTCGGGGAAAAAGTTGAAGATTTTCCCTGGGCAGAATGACATTGAGCCTCTAATTATGAAGGTGCATAAGACATCAGAGCCCTTCAATATTGCTACTGTGCACCTAGTGACTCCACTGTGGAAACTCCATTGTTTCCACATCATTGTTTCAGCTGTGGCTACTGTTAGCACACCTGAAATCTAACCCTAAGGAGCTTTCTCGAGAAGGTTTCAGCAACTGCTTTCTCAGCCTGAGAAACTTCCTAGGGTAACAACAACGTTAAGATATGGCCTTTGATGGTGAACAAGGACCAGACACATTCGAAGCTGTAAATCTTTCACCAGGAGACTCCATGATTCAAGGATCAATCAACGAATCCACTGGTTCGATATGGAGAAAATCTTAGCTAAAAGGTTTGCTTTCTATGACTTTTCCCAGATAGTTGGTTTTCCTAATGCACTTCCTAATAGAGACATATGGGAAAATTTCCTCCCTAAATTTCACGCAAAGAGTTGGGAGTTACTAGCTAAGCATTTACTGGACTTTCATGAGGATAATCATCGACTTAATATCATGCATGAAGATGTCCAGATTAAGCTCTTCAGGTATTCATTGAAGGGAGCTTCTCTTGAATGGTGTCGGTCTCTTCTTGTTGCAAGCATCCTCTCTTTAACAGGTTTTCATACAACTTTCAATTCATTTTGTAAAGACTACTATCCAGCTGATTGTTTGTTTGAAAACTATTGTGAGGAGTTTTCTTTGCTTCATGAAGCCTCTGTTGGCCCTGAAGACCGTGTCCATGATAAAGCCTTTACTGTGGAGGAAAGAATTTTCCATGAAAAAATAGAGGTGTTGAATGACATTAATTGTGTTAGCCCTAGAACGGAAGCATCTGAAATTATTTCAGATGCACCTGTTCTTTTATATGTTCATAACGATCAACATGCCTCTTGTAGAAATTGCAATTTTATGGAGAAAATGTGGTCTATGGTAGATGGCTCACCGGGGTATCGGGTTGAAGTAGATGTTCCTAGCTGCCCTGCTTATGACGATGAAGACCTCCCCATTTTTAAAGAAGAGATGGTTGTGGAGGAGGATTTTTCTCTTTTCCTTCAAGCGGTTTCTCACGATATATTTTTACTTGGGATTAAAGAGAAAAAAATTATGTATGAACAACCAGAAGCAGCAGATACCACTGTCCTTGAAACATATATTTTTGACGGGATCACTATTCTGGAGGAGGAATATAGAAATGAAGGTCAACCCATTTTTGATGAATATTATAGTGATGATGAGAAATAAGCTTATCCTACATTTGATCACTATGAAGACCCTGCCCGACATGACATCAAGAAGATCCATCCCATGGTCCCTATTTATGATGAATACGAATCTGACTCGGGGGAGAGACAACTAGAAGAGGATAAAGAACTAGAGGAGCAGAATATTTCCTGTCTAGAGCCATTCAGGGAGCAACCACCACCTGAGAGAAATGAGCCTACGTTAGTTGTCCACCAACCTGTGCTTATCAGAGATATTCAACCACATGTGAACAACTGTGTAGTAGAGGAGGTTGTCTATCGCCTATTTTCTAGAATTCGCCACTCATTCTATGACCCTATCAGCAAGTACATGGAGTGGCATTTCCTCTATGCCTTAGAGTTGCCCACCTTCATCTTCACAGCAACCCTTGAAGATGAATCAAAGGATGTAACCATTCTGATCTCCTGGTTACATCGTCTGTTATCCATCATCAATAGAAGGAAGGAGCTTCTATTCAGGAAGCTGCTTGAATGGCTATGGTGGAAATTTGCTTTCACCTAGCCCCATGTAAAGGATTCTGATAGTTTAGGACTGTACATAAATAAGATCTTTTGAGCATGTATCTTTTTTTGTTTTACTTTTACTTTTTAGCCTGTATTTTCAGTAGGGGGTGTTTTGAGCTTGACTCCATAGCTCAACAGCAAGGCACTGAAACTGCAAAATGAGTTCTTAGAGCATCACAGGGACGACTCTATCCCCCATGGAGCCTAATGTTAGCAAAATTTGTTGTATAGGGGTGTTCTCCTCTCTGATTTTAGGCCTCTGGTGTAAACACATAGAAGTGGGGTTTGAAAACCGGTCGAATGTGTTTTATTCAAAGGCCGAAGCCATAAGCGTCGAGCGAAGCTCACAGAAGAAGTCCATTTCGGGCTTAAAATCAAGCGAGCGAGCAGTCTGATTTCAACAGCAAGGATCGATTGATGAAGCAGATCGACGGTCATCGGGATTTTGGGGCTACCAAGTTTCCCAAGATATAACATGAGAGATAGCACCTATATTTACCAACAAATCTGGGCCGGTCGTCCATCTAAGGGACACGCGGCGCACATCTGTGCTTTCGTAGTTTGGTAAACCGAGAATTTGAGAAAGAAATGCATTTTGAACTCCCGGTGCAAGAAATCTCGAGAAGATTGGGACCATTGATCAGAAAGACACGCGGCGCAAGATCTGAGCCACGAGTGGGGCCTTTTGGGATTTTCATAGTGAAGTCGCCAACGTCATCTCGTCCATCCGATCCAAAGGATGCGTGGTGCAAGATCTAGTCATGTTGGCATTTCGACATTCGAGAGTTCAAAGGGTAAGGGATCCTTATTATTTCACATCTCGAAACCCCGAACCCCGAAGCGTCGAAAGCACCCAGNCTAAGGAGCTTTCTCGAGAAGGTTTCAGCAACTGCTTTCTCAGCCTGAGAAACTTCCTAGGGTAACAACAACGTTAAGATATGGCCTTTGATGGTGAACAAGGACCAGACACATTTGAAGCTGTAAATCTTTCACCAGGAGACTCCATGATTCAAGGATCAATCAACGAATCCACTAGTTCGATATGGAGAAAATCTTAGCTAAAAGGTTTGCTTTCTGTGACTTTTCCTAGATAGTTGGTTTTCCTAATGCACTTCCTGATAGAGACATATGGGAAAATTTCCTCCCTAAATTTCACGCAAAGAGTTGGGAGTTACTAGCTAAGAATTTACTGGACTTTCATGAGTATAATCATCGACTTAATATCATGCATGAAGATGTCCAGATTAAGCTCTTCAGGTATTCATTGAAGGGAGCTTCTCTTGAATGGTGTCGGTCTCTTCTTGTTGCAAGCATCCTCTCTTTAACAGGTTTTCATACAACTTTCAATTCATTTTGTAAAGACTACTATCCAGCTGATTGTTTCTTTGAAAACTATTGTGAGGAGTTTTCTTTGCTTCATGAAGCCTCTGTTGGCCCTGAAGACCGTGTCCATGATAAAGCCTTTACTGTGGAGGAAAGAATTTTCCATGAAAAAATAAAGGTGTTGAATGACATTAATTGTGTTAGCCCTAGAACGGAAGCATCTGAAATTATTTCAGATGCACCTGTTCTTTTAGATGTTCATAACGATCAACATGCCTCTTGTAGAAATTGCAATTTTATGGAGAAAATGTGGTCTATGGTAGATGGCTCACCTGGGTATCGGGTTGAAGTAGATGTTCCTAGCTGCCCTGCTTATGACGATGAAGACCTCCCCATTTTTAAAGAAGAGATGGTTGTGGAGGAGGATTTTTCTCTTTTCCTTCAAGGGGTTTCTCACGATATATTTTTACTTGGGATTAAAGAGAAAAAAATTATGTATGAACAGCCAAAAGCAGTAGATACCACTGTCCTTGAAACATATATTTTTGACGGGATCACTATTCTGGAGGAGGAATATAGAAATGAAGGTCAACCCCTTTTTGATGAATATTATAGTGATGATGAGAAATAAGCTTATCCTACATTTGATCACTATGAAGATGCTGCCCGACATGACATCAAGAAGATCCATCCCATGGTCCCTATTTATGATGAATACGAATCTGACTCGGGGGAGAGCCAACCAGAAGAGGAGAAAGAACTAGAGGAGCAGAATATTTCCTGTCTAGAGCCAGTCAGGGAGCAGCCACCACCTGAGAGCAATGAGCCTACGTTAGTTGTCCACCAACCTGTGCTTATCAGAGATATTCAACCACATGTGAACAACTGTGTAGTAGAGGAGGCTGTCTATCGCCTATTTTCTAGAATTCGCCACTCATTCTATGACCCTATCAGCAAGTACATGGAGTGGCATTTCCTCTATGCCTTACAGTTGCCCACCTTAATCTTCACAGCAACCCTTGAAGATGAATCAAAGGATGTAACCATTCTGATCTCCTGGTTACATCGTATATTATCCATCATCAATAGAAGAAGGAGCTTCTATTCAGGAAGCTGCTTGAATGGCTATGGTGGAAATTTTCTTTCACCTAGCCCCATGTAAAGGATTCTGATAGTTTAGGACTGTACATAAATAAGATCTTTTGAGCATGTATCTTGTTTTTTTTTACTTTTACTTTTCAGCCTGTATTTTCAGTAGAGGGTGTTTTGAGCTTGACTCCATAGCCCAACAGCAAGGCACTGAAACTGCAAAATGAGTTCTTAGAGCATCACAGGGACGAATCTATCCCCCATGGAGCCTAATGTTAGCAAAATTTGTTGTATAGGGGTGTTCTCCTCTCTGATTTTAGGCCTCTGGTGTAAACACATAGATGTGGGGTTTGAAAACTGGTCGAATGTGTTTTATTCAAAGGCCGAAGCCATAAGCGTCAAGCGAAGCTCACAGAAGAAGTCCATTTCGGGCTTAAAATCAAGCGAGCGAGCAGTCTGATTTCAACAAAAAGGATCGATTGATGAAGCAGATCGACGGTCATCGGAATTTTGGGGCTACCAAGTTTCCCAAGATATAACATGAGAGATAGCACCTATATTTACTAACAAATCTGGTCCAGTCGTCCATCTAAGGGACACGCGACGCACATTTGTGCTTTCGTAGTTTGGTAAACCGAGAATTTGAGAAAGAAATGCATTTTGAACTCCCGATGCAAGAAATCTCGAGAAGATTGAGACCATTGATCAGAAAGACACGCGGCGCAAGATCCGAGCCATGAGTGGGGCCTTTTGGGATTTTCATAGTGAATTCGCCAACGTCATCTCATCCATCCGATCCAAAGGATGCGTGGTGCAAGATCTAGTCATGTTGGCATTTCGACATTCGAGAGTTCAAAGGGTAAGGGATCCTTATAATTTCACATCTCGAAACCCCGAACCCCGAAGCGTCGAAAGCACCCAGAGTCGGGCCCATGGTTTTGGTGCCTTCTCACAAAGGAATAGGCCTGGAGAAGGGGCACTAACATTTATCGTGTGGCAAGGTGGGTCCCGAAGCACCAAAAGCATATTAGCCATCCATTCCGTAGGGGCACATGGTGCGTGATTAGGCTCTTTTCCTTTTTTCCCACCGCGACTTTGAAACACAAGGAGCAGCCCCCTCCCAGCCATGAAACGCAAAATGCCGAAAGCACCTTTGAATCTAGGCACAGGGTCACAGCTCGCGGTCACTTGGGGGGCGATAGAAAGAACTGTGCAAAGGGCCGAAGTGTCAGGTTTAGCTACAGAAGGGATCACCGTGTCCTCCAAAGACCAGTTCAGCTCGACCTCGATCTTGGTCCTCACTAAAAATAAATGAAGGTGGATGGAGGTAGCTGAAACCTCATCTTGAGCCATAAATGGAAGGTATGGGAGGCCTGGAGCAATTAGCCCATGGTACCCTTGTGGGCAGGTCCCCCCTGCAAGAGCCATGTTGAGTTAAGGTGGCATCTGACAAAGGAGTTTAAGCCAGATTTGATTGAGGAGACGCCACACCTTGAAAGTCCTGAGACGCCTCTGCTGGGCAAAAGGGGAAGAGTATATGTAGGCATTTTTGCCATTTTTGTAAGCATCGATGGTAGAGTGAAACTCTGGATTGTAATGTTTTAACACATTCCAGTTCTCTGGTTATGCATTTGTATGTAATACTTCTTGTTTAATATTAGATAGTCCTTCTTTTCCCATCTAAGTTTTCATCTTATACTAAGAGGGTTCATGATCGACTGATTCGCACGAATTATGACAATTATGTTGTGATAAAGGATTTATTGTAGCATTATTGTTTCCTCTGGTTTTCTGCATTTGAAGGTAAGAAGATCTTGCATTTAAATTTCTTCTTCTACAGTCTGTTAGGAACCTGATGTTTACAACAGAACTTCGCATCTCTCTTACACAAGTCTTCCCCCCACTCTCCCTTACTACAACTCACTGTCTAAAGTTATCTAAGACCTCACTTGCCCATGCATGCCTGGCCTATTTTCGGAGTTAGAACCACATCATTTTGAGTTAACCTCCATTTGATCACCCCATCAAACAAATCGTGACATAAAATGATGGGCGTCGGGCTCTGCTCCTACTGTAATCCAGGATTGACTTCCATCACCAACAGTAGGAACACAGGCATCTTCTACCAGTAGATTACAATCATCCCCATTGACTAGATGACGTTCTAGCCGCGTTGTTGAGAAACGAAGCAACACCACAGTGATATAGCTAACCCGAAGTAGATCTCGTCGATCTTTCCAGACTACATCCCTCCCTTGACTGGCATGGTAAACCACGACAGCATCCCACATGACATTGAGTACATGTTGATAACTGCATACCTCCCAAAGGGGATACACATAGTCGGACCTTAGTTGGTATTGATCCTAGCTCTCAAGATCAACGACTTCAACATTGGAGACCAAAATAACTATGTGATTCTCACAATGCATAGGTACCTGACAAAGATGACTGGGAAGAAGCCCAAGATAGTTCCCTTGTCGTGGATTAAAGAGATCGCGATATTGAAAATCCTGAACGTAATGAAGATCCCCCACTTCGAATGACATTAGGAGATTAACGCTTGTGTTAAACTCCTCTTGTCGTGCTACCATGGAGGTTATATTTGGTTAGATAGGCGCATCACTATGGATCTGATGGTGATCCACCTTATCACTGGACTAAGCATGCAGGGACTAGAACCTCACCAGTTCTACCCAGGAAAGACGTCATATCGCTCCTTGGCCCAGTGTATCAAGGATGCCTATGGCGATGTAGAGAAGGGGAAGAAAGGCTACAAGGTAGCCTCCATCTAGGATGGTGCAATGCACATATCTTGTTAGCTTATAACTAGCAAGCTCATCCAAAAGAACCATCTGACACAAGTCACAGGGTTCGTAGTCAACCTCACAGGGAAGTGTGTCAAAGGAATGCAAATGAACTGGGTGAATTACCTCGTCAATGAATTGGAAAAGGAATTTCATGAAGTGTAGGACCAAGGGTATGAATTCCACTTCAGTTGGTTACTGGTGCTCATTGCATTTTTTTCTTGGAAAATTCTGGAAGGAGAAGCCTTCCTGGAAGTTAAGCCATCAAACCCATTGGTTGCGAGGTTCGCCACCCTGTGGTACACAAGTGATATGGAGAAGCAGTGGAAATCAAATGTCATTTTCCATACCTACTACTTACAACTAAAGCACGCCATTGAATCATTCCCATGAATGACACCGAATACACTCCATTAATACAGGCCACTAGTGAAGTTCTACGCAGAACAACACTTCATCTACTTCACCATGTGCAAGGATGAAAGTAAGGAGGAGTTGCAGTCTTATTATAAAATAAATAATGAAGATATGGAGGAGATAACCAAAGAATGGCCAGCCGAATTCCTTATTAATGGTCGAAGATGCAGAACTTTTTGACCCCGACATCATCAGAAGTCCTTTGGTCACCCGGACTGAGTATGATGGACAAAGCAACGCAAAGAAGAAGAAGGAAAAGGACGAAGTCCAAGACATAGAAACTGATGAGGAGGACAGTGCATCAGATGAAAGTAGGCTTGATTCACCTGCAGGAGGAAGAGAAGACGAAGTGAACCAAGAGGAAGGAGGGAAAGAAGGATAAAATCAAGACAAAGGTGAAGCAACACCACTGAAGGATCCCCTCACCACAACCGAAGAATCGCATAAGAGGAATTTTTCCCCCAAGAAACCTTCTACCAGAAAGAAGGCCTGCACCAACAAGCCTCAGTCGAATAATGTGCTCACAATGGATGACATTGATATCATCATCACATCCGTAGAGGATGCTTCAGAAGTAAGGCTCAGCTAGTCAGGCTCAATTGGTCGGGCTACCCTAGCTCTTGTCTCCCTCATTATTCAGAAAGAACAGGAATAGGATTTACATAGTTGGGCTACCAGACTACTGATACTTCTTATTCATGGTACCATGAATGTAGCTAGTCAGGCTCAACTAGTATTAAAGACATCTTGCAAATATAGGGAGCAAATAAGGATTCTATGTATGATAGAATAGAGAAGGAGATCAAGGACATCCAAAAAGATATCCATTCAAGCCACGCAGTGCCTACTATGCCATCGTCAATCAAAAGTGTAGAATTAGGGGATGATCCCACCCAATTGCGAAGGTTAGGATATGTGCTAGAGGCTCGACTTTGTCGATCCCAAGAAGAAAAGGAGCAGGCCACAAAGGCCTTGAAGCAATAAAAGGAGGAGATCCAAGAGAAGCTCTAAACTGTGCAAAAAGAGAAAGATGAACTTAGGGCAATGTTCGAAGAGGACAAAGGGAAAATCTGGCGAGGTGTGCGAGGTGCACGCAGATCTCCTGTCCTTTGTGTACTTGGCTCTGTGGCTTTCTGCATAGGAATAGAGGAATGTAAGAGGCTTGAAGACTAATAAATAAGAAGAAGAATTTGGTGGACGTAGCCCCACACTGGGGTGAACCACGTATATTCTGTGTTGATGTGCTTTGTGCATTGGTGTTTATGTTATTTGTGTGTTTATCTTCTTAGTGAACTAATCTTTATATATGTTAGCTAGATATATGGATGCTTAGTTCTCTATTGATGATAAATGAATGCTAGATCTGATTTAATGTTATGGGCTAAGCGATTGGAGGTGTGTGATCTTCTCATTACTACATTGTTCTTTATTTAGGGTTTAATCTGCGATGTGAATGGGTTTTATGAACTAACAGATATTGATTAGCTAAGTGCTCTGTTAAGTGTTGTAATCATAGATCTTTGTCCCATCTACATTGTAGACACGTGAGTCCTGCAACCCCCCCTGCCTCTATCTCAGGCGAGACTTCATCTGCTTCACAGGTGTTTCCGAAAGGGCCGCTAGTTAGGGTTTTGTTGGTGCGTTGTTGAAGCGTTGAACCCTGGGTCTTCGCATTTTCCAACAAGGGTACTTCCTTATTTGGTTCTCTAGGGAATTTAGTTGGCTCATAAATCTATTGTGTTTGAATACGTGTTTGTACTACCTTTCAAAATATCATCCTAGTGTTTGATCTTGCTCCCCTTTTACAAAAATATTCCATGGTATAAGAAACCTAGGTTTGTGGGTGAGATTTGGGTGGACAAGTCCAAGCCATGGTGTTTTTTCAATGGTTCTTGTACTTACTCTATTTGTGAATGTTGATTTTTTTTTCATCTGACTAATCTCACATATTTTTAACTCAAAGAAAATATAGGGAGATGAACAAATATTTCCAGTGAGTTTACGACTTTATTTCTTCTCTTAAAGTTTTCTCTATGTCAAGGGTTCAATTCTCTATAGGTTTTTGGAGATTTTATTTTCGTCATTAATTTCTTATCTAGTTATGTTCAATTACATAATCTATTCTTGAGGTCACTGAAATATTTTCTTCATGAAATCTATGGTTTATTTGCTCAATTTGATTTCAATCACATATACAAAGACAAAATCAAACAATGAACAATGTCTCTAAAGAAGGCTCTCTATTACCTGAAAATCAGTGCATCCTATAAGAATTTGATGAAGGACAGTTATGGGCTCACAGATAGCTATCGATCCATGATCTTTAATTTTTTTTTTTTCATTTAGATTTTTTTTTGTCATAGCACCTTTTATGGTATGGATAGTAATTCCATAGTGAAGCTTTGAGGCTGAGGATTGAAAAGTTTTGATGAATAGATTCTTATGGAGGAATTTTTTTGTTTATGCATATCTATTGGGATATAAGCCCACCGAGATCTAACAGACAATAGAACAGATAGATGCAAAGAAGATTCAATCACACAATAGACAAAAGATTTACGTGGTAAAACCCTCTAACTCCAAAGAGAAACATCCATGGGACAATGGAAAAGTCTTTCTATTATCAAGAACCAGGAGATTACATCCAACATTAGGCAACTGAGCAAACCTGGAGAGGGCTCGAAGCCCCTGCTCAATATCTGTCTCAAAGGGATACATATTTAAACAGTTTTTCCTACAATTACACCAATTTCTTGCATTAATAACAAATGCAATTGATTCCAATTTTGGTTTAATCAGTTCCAACAACAATCCGAAATAATTTCAACTGCAATATCTCATTCCGGGTGAATTTGTTGTCAGATTCCCAACAATATCCACCTTGACAACAATTTACCTGATGCCATGCCATTGTCCATTCATCACCTTCTTGCAAGCTAAAGATAGATGATACCAGTGCTTTCAAAACTGAAGCAACCATTTCACTATTCCACCTGGATTTATCATGTGACCACTGACAACTCCCTGCAAGTGAAATATCTNTTTTGCCATTTTTGTAAGCATCGATGGTAGAGTGAAACTCTGGATTGTAATGTTTTAACACATTCCAGTTCTCTGGTTATGCATTTGTATGTAATACTTCTTGTTTAATATTAGACAGTCCTTCTTTTCCCATCTAAGTTTTCATCTTATACTAAGAGGGTTCGTGATCGACTGATTCGCACGAATTATGACAATTATGTTGTGATAAAGGATTTATTGTAGCATTATTGTTTCCTCTGGTTTTCTGCATTTGAAGGTAAGCAGATCTTGCATTTAAATTTCTTCTTCTACAGTCTGTTAGGAACCTGATGTTTACAACAGACCTTCGCATCTCTCTTACACAAGTCTTCCCCCCACTCTCCCTTACTACAACTCATTGTCTAAAGTTATCTAAGACCTCACTTGCCCATGCATGCCTGGCCTAGTTTCGGAGTTAGAACCACATCATTTTGAGTTAACCTCCATTTGATCACCCCATCAAACAAATCGTGACATAAACTGATGGGCGTCGGGCTCTTCTCCTACTGCAATCCAGGATTGACTTCCATCACCAACAGTAGGAACACAGGCATCTTCGACCAGTGGATTACAATCATCCCCATTGACTAGAAAACATTCTAGCCGCGTTGTTGAGAAACGAAGAAACACCACAGTGATATAGCTAACCCGAAGCAGATCTCGTCGATCTTTCCAGACTACATCCCTCCCTTGACTGGCGTGGTAAACCACGACATCATCCCACATGACATTGAGTACATGTTGATAACTTTGTACCTCCCAAAGGGGATACACATAGTCGGACCTTAGTTGGTACTGATCCTAGCTCTCAAGATCAACGACTTCAACATTGGAGACCAAAATAACTATGCGATTCTCACAACGCATAGGTACCTGACAAAGATGACTGGGAAGAAGCCCAAGATAGTTCCCTTGTCATGGATTAAAGAGATCGTGATATTGAAAATCCTGAACGTAATGAAGATCCCCCACTTCGAATGACATTAGGAGATTAACGCTTGTGTTAAAATCCTCTTGTCGTGCTACCATGGAGGTTATATTTGGTTAGATAGGCGCATCACTATGGATATGATGGTGATCCACCTGATCACTGGACTAAGCATGCAGGGACTAGAACCTCACCAGTTCTACCCAGGAAAGACGTCATATCGCTCCTTGGCCCAGTGTATCAAGGATGCCTATGGCGATGTAGAGAAGGGGAAGAAAGGCTACAAGGTAGCCTCCATCTAGGATGGTGCAATGCACATATCTTGTTAGCTTATAACTAGCAAGCTCATCCAAAAGAACCATCTGACACAAGTCACAGGGTTCGTAGTCAACCTCACAGGGAAGTGTGTCAAAGGAATGCAAATGAACTGGGTGAATTACCTCGTCAATGAATTGGAAAAGGAATTTCATGAAGTGTAGGACCAAGGGTATGAATTCCACTTCAGTTGGTTACTGGTGCTCATTGCATTTTTTTCTTGGAAAATTCTGGAAGGAGAAGCCTTCCTGGAAGTTAAGCCATCAAACCCATTGGTTGCGAGGTTCGCCACCCTGTGGTACACAAGTGATATGGAGAAGCAGTGGAAATCAAATGTCATTTTCCATACCTACTACTTACAACTAAAGCACGCCATTGAATCATTCCCATGAATGACACCGAATACACTCCATTAATACAGGCCACTAGTGAAGTTCTACGCAGAACAACACTTCATCTACTTCACCATGTGCAAGGATGAAAGTAAGGAGGAGTTGCAGTCTTATTATAAAATAAATAATGAAGATATGGAGGAGATAACCAAAGAATGGCCAGCCGAATTCCTTATTAATGGTCGAAGATGCAGAACTTTTTGACCCCGACATCATCAGAAGTCCTTTGGTCACCCGGACTGAGTATGATGGACAAAGCAACGCAAAGAAGAAGAAGGAAAAGGACGAAGTCCAAGACATAGAAACTGATGAGGAGGACAGTGCATCAGATGAAAGTAGGCTTGATTCACCTGCAGGAGGAAGAGAAGACGAAGTGAACCAAGAGGAAGGAGGGAAAGAAGGATAAAATCAAGACAAAGGTGAAGCAACACCACTGAAGGATCCCCTCACCACAACCGAAGAATCGCATAAGAGGAATTTTTCCCCCAAGAAACCTTCTACCAGAAAGAAGGCCTGCACCAACAAGCCTCAGTCGAATAATGTGCTCACAATGGATGACATTGATATCATCATCACATCCGTAGAGGATGCTTCAGAAGTAAGGCTCAGCTAGTCAGGCTCAATTGGTCGGGCTACCCTAGCTCTTGTCTCCCTCATTATTCAGAAAGAACAGGAATAGGATTTACATAGTTGGGCTACCAGACTACTGATACTTCTTATTCATGGTACCATGAATGTAGCTAGTCAGGCTCAACTAGTATTAAAGACATCTTGCAAATATAGGGAGCAAATAAGGATTCTATGTATGATAGAATAGAGAAGGAGATCAAGGACATCCAAAAAGATATCCATTCAAGCCACGCAGTGCCTACTATGCCATCGTCAATCAAAAGTGTAGAATTAGGGGATGATCCCACCCAATTGCGAAGGTTAGGATATGTGCTAGAGGCTCGACTTTGTCGATCCCAAGAAGAAAAGGAGCAGGCCACAAAGGCCTTGAAGCAATAAAAGGAGGAGATCCAAGAGAAGCTCTAAACTGTGCAAAAAGAGAAAGATGAACTTAGGGCAATGTTCGAAGAGGACAAAGGGAAAATCTGGCGAGGTGTGCGAGGTGCACGCAGATCTCCTGTCCTTTGTGTACTTGGCTCTGTGGCTTTCTGCATAGGAATAGAGGAATGTAAGAGGCTTGAAGACTAATAAATAAGAAGAAGAATTTGGTGGACGTAGCCCCACACTGGGGTGAACCACGTATATTCTGTGTTGATGTGCTTTGTGCATTGGTGTTTATGTTATTTGTGTGTTTATCTTCTTAGTGAACTAATCTTTATATATGTTAGCTAGATATATGGATGCTTAGTTCTCTATTGATGATAAATGAATGCTAGATCTGATTTAATGTTATGGGCTAAGCGATTGGAGGTGTGTGATCTTCTCATTACTACATTGTTCTTTATTTAGGGTTTAATCTGCGATGTGAATGGGTTTTATGAACTAACAGATATTGATTAGCTAAGTGCTCTGTTAAGTGTTGTAATCATAGATCTTTGTCCCATCTACATTGTAGACACGTGAGTCCTGCAACCCCCCCTGCCTCTATCTCAGGCGAGACTTCATCTGCTTCACAGGTGTTTCCGAAAGGGCCGCTAGTTAGGGTTTTGTTGGTGCGTTGTTGAAGCGTTGAACCCTGGGTCTTCGCATTTTCCAACAAGGGTACTTCCTTATTTGGTTCTCTAGGGAATTTAGTTGGCTCATAAATCTATTGTGTTTGAATACGTGTTTGTACTACCTTTCAAAATATCATCCTAGTGTTTGATCTTGCTCCCCTTTTACAAAAATATTCCATGGTATAAGAAACCTAGGTTTGTGGGTGAGATTTGGGTGGACAAGTCCAAGCCATGGTGTTTTTTCAATGGTTCTTGTACTTACTCTATTTGTGAATGTTGATTTTTTTTTCATCTGACTAATCTCACATATTTTTAACTCAAAGAAAATATAGGGAGATGAACAAATATTTCCAGTGAGTTTACGACTTTATTTCTTCTCTTAAAGTTTTCTCTATGTCAAGGGTTCAATTCTCTATAGGTTTTTGGAGATTTTATTTTCGTCATTAATTTCTTATCTAGTTATGTTCAATTACATAATCTATTCTTGAGGTCACTGAAATATTTTCTTCATGAAATCTATGGTTTATTTGCTCAATTTGATTTCAATCACATATACAAAGACAAAATCAAACAATGAACAATGTCTCTAAAGAAGGCTCTCTATTACCTGAAAATCAGTGCATCCTATAAGAATTTGATGAAGGACAGTTATGGGCTCACAGATAGCTATCGATCCATGATCTTTAATTTTTTTTTTTTCATTTAGATTTTTTTTTGTCATAGCACCTTTTATGGTATGGATAGTAATTCCATAGTGAAGCTTTGAGGCTGAGGATTGAAAAGTTTTGATGAATAGATTCTTATGGAGGAATTTTTTTGTTTATGCATATCTATTGGGATATAAGCCCACCGAGATCTAACAGACAATAGAACAGATAGATGCAAAGAAGATTCAATCACACAATAGACAAAAGATTTACGTGGTAAAACCCTCTAACTCCAAAGAGAAACATCCATGGGACAATGGAAAAGTCTTTCTATTATCAAGAACCAGGAGATTACATCCAACATTAGGCAACTGAGCAAACCTGGAGAGGGCTCGAAGCCCCTGCTCAATATCTGTCTCAAAGGGATACATATTTAAACAGTTTTTCCTACAATTACACCAATTTCTTGCATTAATAACAAATGCAATTGATTCCAATTTTGGTTTAATCAGTTCCAACAACAATCCGAAATAATTTCAACTGCAATATCTCATTCCGGGTGAATTTGTTGTCAGATTCCCAACAATATCCACCTTGACAACAATTTACCTGATGCCATGCCATTGTCCATTCATCACCTTCTTGCAAGCTAAAGATAGATGATACCAGTGCTTTCAAAACTGAAGCAACCATTTCACTATTCCACCTGGATTTATCATGTGACCACTGACAACTCCCTGCAAGTGAAATATCTGATTTTCTCATCGCAAACATATACATTTTACCAACGTATGATACACGAGACTGTTGGCAGCCCACTCATTTTTTTTTAATTACTAGAAAAACGCTGCCTACACCTCTTGTCTTCTAAACGACAAATCATTGTCGCATTGTGCTTCAAGACATTTGTTTCATTTTTGCGACAATTGCAATTTGATTTCGATTTGATTTTTCACAACTGAAAGTGTGAAAACACCTCTCTCATTGTCTAGACTGTCATCTTCTTTTATTGATTTGTTGAAAGACATTTGACCATTGGTTTATCACTTCACTACAAAAGGTTCTTTCAAATGGTATCCATTCACTTTAATTGCACAATTCGATTTCTCTATTGGGAATGTTAAGTTATGAGTTATGCTTGATGTCTTAGGTGACATAATTCGTTTTGATTTTATATATGACTCAATTCTTATTACTTTGAACTCTCAACTTATCAATTTCATATGATCATTTGTTGCAATGTTTTGACATTTCGATTATGCTACAAGCACATTGGAAATATCATGAGTTTGATTTCATATAAGTGGTAATAGTTTGAAGTTTTGCAAAAGCGCTTTGATCAACCTATTGGCATTTCGATTATTTAGTTTGAACCCCCGATACATTGTTTGATTAGTTTGATATCATGGAATGAGCAATAGTTTCAAACTATGTATTGGTATGAATGTATTAATAGTAGTATGAAGCATTGAAGTGACATGACTGATCGATGGTTAGTGCTAGGTACTATGTTGATTGAACTGTACACTTGGCACTTGAAT
>JZKD02S2090441.1:5456-30120 GCA_000966675.3 Picea glauca
CTACTCTATTTTCTTCAGTAATGAAAAGAAAGTAAAAAGAATGGGGGGCAGTCACTATGGAGTTGCCTATGACTCCATGGCCTAAATGGATACCACATACTCTTCTTCCTACCTCATTTATTCTCTCAAATCCCACTCCTTGGATGCTCTACTCAACTATGGAAGAATCACAATACAAAAGAATGGAAAACCTTCTCCTCCTAGTGGCTCAATATTTAACATAGCCTGATAGTTGTTTAGGGTTAGGGTTTTGACTTCCTCAACCCTCAATTAGTGATCAAGTTTGGACCTTCTAGAATCTCCTTAAAATTCCACACACGACTAGCCCCATATGAATGATTAGTGGGGCATAAAATGGCGTCCACTCATACCATGGTGGTCAACAACATTGTTCAACTTGTGGGAGGCATAAATTTTTCATTCGAGCTCCAGTTGAGACGATTTCTGCACCATTGGAAAGGTATTGGAATGTTGAACACCGTCAAGGGTATGGGCATAAGTTATGAACACTGTAACCCCAAAAATATCATTTAATACCTCAAAATGAATCTAGAAGGTTATGGACCCCAATTTTCTAAACTATTACCTACCATTAAAATGGCCTTGTTAATCAATTCCTCCAATTTTTCCACCCATACAGTTCTAAGATAGATGGAAATTTGTATTATGATCCAATCTGGATCATACCTCCCTATTTGGGGATGATTTTGGTTCCAAAAATATTTATTAAATGACATGAGGCAATGTTTCCCCTACCTTCTCCCTGGAGTACCATTTTTCTTTGCTTAGAAGTTGTGCCCTCAACCTAGTCTTCCAAAGGTTAAGTTGTCATTGTCTTCTAGTTATGGACTTCCTCTACAAAATTGTGTCTTCTTCCAACTACACCAAAGCATCTATTTTTAAATCTTGTATGGTAGGTAGGACCTGCTCCACCTAATCTAACATGGAAGGCTCATAGAGTTTCAAATTCTCCACATTCCAGGGATGATTTTAAAGATGGAAATTTATTTTAAAATGTAGAAACCTTGACGAATCTTACTAATCCTTCATATGCCAACTATAAATGTTTGGCGATATTTTTGTAAAAATATTCAAATTTATAAGGATTTTATATAGCTTTTATAAACTTTTGGTGATTTTTAAGGTAAAATAATTTTATTCTATAGAATTTGGGCGAATCATTTTTAAAACAACGAATCTCTTTTTTGGAAAAACCATGGAAAATTAGCCCATGAGTGAAATTTAGCCCCTAAAATCATCTCTGCCACATTCACCACTGAGTAAATGTGCATGTATGGATGTAGACTAAGTATGTAGGCGTTATCTCCGACATTCTCCAATACCTCAAAAGGAACATACTGTATATCCTTGATCTTCTTAGCAGGACCTTGTAGCGTTTCCTTGTTCAACTATAACCAAACTCTATCTTCGAATTTAAATTACTTCTTAGTTTTGTGTTGATCATGCATAGCCTTATACTTTTCTTGTGACTTTTTTAGTGTCTCTTGTACTTGTAAATGGATCTATCTAATCCTTTCAATGAATCTCTCTACTCTCAATGCTTCTCCTATGATTTATTGCCTCACTCCTCCTTGTTTTCCATAAACAACATCCAAGGGTGAAGGAAGAAAATATCCAAAACAAGTTTCAAAAGGGGACTTACTAGTAGAAGTGTGGATTTCTCTATTATAAGAGTGATGAATATAGATCATATTTTCATCCCAAGTGTCCAAATGCTTCTAATTGTAACCCCTCAAAAGATGCACCAAATTCATGTTGACTACTTCTGTCTTCCCATCTATTTGTGGATGGAATATTATAGATTTCTTCAACTTAGTGCCCATCTTCTCCCAAAGTCTAGTCCAAAGTACACTGAGAAATCGGGTATCCCTATCTGAGAGGATGCTCTTTGGTATATGAAAGTACACTCATAGTTTTCCAAAGAACAAGTTTGTTGCTTCTTGTCCTTTGGTGGTATTTTTACAAGGCATCAGAATACACACCTTGTTGAACCTATCAACTACCACAATTATATAGTCATGTCCCTTCCTATTTGTTAGTAAACCTCCCACAAAATCCATGGAAATAATTTCTCAAGGTCATGTGGGTATAAGCAAGGGATGGTATAGACATTGCTTTCTATTATTGGGCTTGCTAGTACAACAAAGTATGCATCTCCTTATATACATTGATACATATTCTTGCATTCTAGGGAAATACACATAGATTTGTAAGTTAGCAACTATCTTCCCAACACCAAAATGTCTTGAAACCTTGGAGGTATGATCCTCTTTGACAAGCGAAAATATTTCACCTTTAGGAATGCAAAGCTTGTCTAGCTTGTAGAGTAACCAATTTTGGAGATGATAATCATCCTTACAATCACCTTCTTCTACATGAATTTTTCCTTGTAGTTGTTGAAACACCTCTTTAAATTCCTCATCTTCTGTGTATACATCTTTGTATGAATCACGGGTAAAAGGATCCATGCGCATAAGAGTTCCCAAAGTTGTAATATTGGATGTGGGTGGCCGTGAAAGCATGTCTACTAACATATTAGTGTTTCCCTTATTATATTTGATGAGTAGATGAAATTGCTGCAAAAACTCCATCCACTTGTAATGTTTGGTTTGTTGAAGCTTATTTTTGGCCTGCAAATACTGTAGTGGTTGGTGATCATTGTGTATAGTGGTTTCCTTTCCCATCATATAGTTCTTCCACTTCTTAACATCTTAAACCATGGAATATGGTGCTTCATTTTCACATGTATGTTAGTTCTAAAATCCCCCATAAAACATCTCAGATTGATAGCAAAACAATTTAACTTGTTGCATAAAAAAAATTCCCATAGCATACCCACTTGCATCTATATCAACTTCGAAGCGGGGTTAACTTTAAGGATATAAATTTATCTTAGAATGTAGAAACCTAGGAGAATCTTACTAGCCCTTAATATGCAAAGTATAGAATGTTTGGTGATATTTTTGTAAAAAATATTCAAAATTTTAAGGATTTTATATAGTTTCTATAAAATTTGGGCCAAAGATAAAATAATTTTATTCTATAGAATTTGGGAAAAACACTTTTAGAAAAAATTCAAATTGGTGATTCATTTTTTTGGAAAAAAGCGTGGAAAATTATCCCATGGCTGATATATAACCCCTAAAAATTTCCCTGCTTCAAAGGGTTACTGCAAGTTAGGCAATCCAAGAACTAGTGCTTGATTAATATTTCATTTTAGATCATCAAAATCTTTCTATTGATTATTTCCCCATTATAAACTCTTGCCTTTTGCTATTATGGCATGGAGTGGTGTATTTATTGATGAAAATGATGCTATGAACTTTTGTAGGTATTGTGCTACGCCAAACAAGCTCTTAACTTTGGTGACATTAGTAGAAAATGGACATTTTATGATGGACTCCATCTTTGCAAGATCTATCTTGAGCTCCCCTCTAGTGATCACATACCCCAAATACACCAATGAATGCTAAGAAAACTCACATTTCTTGAGGTTAGCCAACAACTGGTGCTTTTTTAGAGTATATAATATCTGCATGAGATGTGAGATGTGAGATGTGCTCCTCCTAGGTACAGCTATAAAACAATATATCATCCAAATACACTATAAAAAATGAATCTAAATATGGATGCAATACATCATTCATCAATCTCATAAAGGTAGTTAGTGCATTACACAAACCAAATGGCATGAGAAACCACTCATACAAACCTTTCCCCGTATTAAAGAAAATATTCCAAGAGTCTTCTTCCTTGACACATACTCGATGGTGTTCTTATTTGAGATCCAACTTGGTGATGTACTTGGCATGCTGCAACTAGTCTAGAAAATCATCGATCTTGGGAAAAGGGTATCGATTCTTGAGTGTAATATTGTTTGAAGATTTTTAGATGATACACATTTCCCAAGTCACATCCTTCTTGGGTACTATGATGATAGGTGACCCACAAGGTGAGGTTATTGGTTGAATAACCCCCTACTCTAGTAGTTTCTAAAACTGTTTTGTCACTTGATCTACTTCCAGAATAGACTATCTATACAACCCAATATTTATAATGGGGAGTTAGGAAAAAATTGTATCTCATGCTCCACTTCCCTCTTAGTTGGAATCCCTCTAGGGTCCTGGAACACTCCTTTGTATGCCTGCAACAAGTCCTTCAACTATTGTTTCTTCTTTTTAAAACATCCCTCCAGTTATTCCTTTACTCTTACTGATTCATCCCCCGACTAATTCTCTTGATGATGAAATTATTCCTATCCTTGATCAAGTGATATTGGTTTTCTCTCCTCATGAACATTGCATCCATCATATACATGTAGGGGATTCTAAACACTACTACAAACACATCAAAGGGTGCTACATTTAACTCTGCTTCATCAGTAAAATATGCACTTACAACAAATTTGATCTTACTTTAGTTCGTGACCTTGATCCTTCCATCCTTGTTTACACACCCCAATTGATATGGGCTAGAATGATCATAAACCTCCAACCCAAGATTGCTCACTAGATTAACTACTATGAGAATAGCCTATGAACCAGAATGAAAGAGAGAATCTACCTTGGTCTTATTGACCTGTATCTTGATATGGAATACTTTTGTCACCTGCTTCTCTTCCTTGCGATGAAGGCTAATCAGATTCACCCCCTTATGCATTGAAGTGCAATAAATATTCTCATCCACATCTGATCGACTCTCTACTTGATTTATTGAATATGTGGCTAGAAGGTTCTTCTTATTGGCATCCTTCTTACGGTTCTTAAGTTTCATCTATGGATGTAGATTCCAACACTTTTCTTTAATGTGACCATCAATGTTTCAATGGTTAAAGTGGTTACTTGGATCCTTGAAATAATGTGTAGTGGTTGTTGTGTTCTTGTCTTTCCCTTTCCACTTCTTCTTTCCTTCCTTGGAAGCATCTAAGTGCTCTTTTTGTTTGCAACCACTTGGTTTTCCTTCTTTTTGGCCTATATTTTCTAGATCCTATCCTTGCACATAGGTCTAATAAACATTTTTGGGCTCGAAGAGAACCACTTTATTTCACAAATGATTGTGTAGACCCCCCAAATAATGGAGGAGTATGTTTGGGGCCTGGGGAAAGATACCCAACTTGATATCCATCTTCCTAAATTTGGTGGTGTACTCTTATACAATCTTCCAATGCCTTTTCCTAAACTAATGTTGATGGATCCATTGGTCCTCTACATACCCAATTGGGTAGAACTAGGACTTAATCAGGGTTTTTGAATCCTCCCACTTAGTTACTAGCAGATCACCCTCCAGACTAAGTGTTTTCGAGTGAGTTTCCCACGAGGTTAATGCACAACTCTCTAATTTTAATCAAGAAAAATAAATCTTTTACTCCTGATCCATATTGTGAACAATAAAAAACATACCTCTAATTGCTACAACCAATGATTCGACTTTAATGCATCAATATCACCTTGGTATGCCTTGATATCCACTTTCTCTTCCATATCGAATAAGGATTGTGAAGGGGTAATGGCATTGGAACTTGGATGCTCTACCTAGGGCTCTTTCCTCAACTCCTTTTTTCGGTCTTCATTATCTCTCGGTTTCCCCTATGATCTGATATCTGAGTTAGAGACTCCAACCTTCTTGAATGGTATGAGATTTTTTGTTAGAGCCACCATCACGAGGGTCATATTGCGAGAGATATCAATGACTTGTTCTTCCAAACTTTCAAATATCTCTTCTGTTGGAATCGAGGTTTGTTGTGAACAAAAACATTTTCCATGGCTAGGGTTCTATGACTTTGTTCTTAAGACAATTCTTGGATCCTACAAATTTCCACAAATACCCTAAAGAAATTTTCTTTGATACAAATATGATATGTAAATTGTCATGGATATTCCACTAGAACAATTCATCACAATAGATCTTAGAATTTTTTGAAACCTTAGATTATGCTAATTATTTTTTCTTAGATACCAAATTAGTTATTACTTGATTTTTTATTTGATTTATGAAAATAATTGAATATGAAAATGAAATAACAATATAATATACACACCATCCACAAAAATGAACAAAATATATATCCTAGCAAACTCAATATGGGAGAAAACCTAGCTAGAAGGTGAGGCTTGTACTCTATTCTCTTTTCTTCAGTAATGAAAATAAAGTACAACAAATGAGGGACACTCACTATGGAGTTGCCTACAAATTTGTGGCCTTAATGGCTACCAAAAACTCTTATTCCTACCTTTGGTATTCTCTCAAATCCAACTCTGTGGATGCTCTGCTCAACTATGGAACAAGTACAATACAAAATAATGGAACCCCTTCTCCTCATAGCGGCCCAATATTTAACATAGAGCGATAACCATCTAAGATTAGGTTTTGACTTCCTCAACCCTCAATTAGTGATCAAGTTTGGACCTTCAAGAATCTTATTGAATGTCCACATGTGGCTATCCCCATATGTGTGAGTGATGGAGGTTGGTGTGGCATCCACTCATACCGTGGTGGTCAACTAGGTAGGTCAACTTGTAGGAGGCATAAATCTTGCATGCAAGCTTTGATGGGTGTAACATCTCCACTATAATACTCATTTTAATTATTTCATAATGTAGATATGAATGTGGCTATGGCCAAGCGATGTAATATGTGAAATGTATTTTCTGAATTTGAATAAATATAATGTGATACCAAGAACTAGAGATATGGAAATATATGGGGGATGATTAATCCAAAAGATATAGAGAATTCCTAGGGAGTTCCTAAGAGGGACCCAAGGGGGAAATGGTTTATGGGTATTAATCCAAACCCAATTTTCTGAATTTTTTTTATCATTTTGGGAAGCCTTCTATTTTCTGTTTGAGTGTATGAGAGCCCAATAATTAAACTCTTGTAAAAGGGTGGGTGTGAGGGTCACATTCCATATTTATTGGAAAGAATGGGGTTGAAGCAATCAACATTGGGAAAAATGAGTAGTCAATTGTCTTGGGAAAATAGAGAAAATTTGTATGGGAGGATTAGGCAGATTTTCACATTGAGTTTTGGGCATGAAAACCAAGTAGAGATCACCAAATCTAGAACAAGAAGGAAGGGTGAATTTAGGAGCATGTTGGAGCATATGTGTAGCATTTCGGAACTGGAAACTGAAGAGTCAGGTTGTCAGGCCTAAAGAGTGAACTCCTAAGTGAGTTGGATTATAACAACAATTGTTTTTGTTGGTTGCTGGTAGTTTTCCTGGAAGTATGTTCCCTTGATTTTCCAGAAGAGAGATTCCTATCTACCTGAGCCAAAGAGACATTGATAAATGAATGGGACGCATGATGGACTAATAAAAGTGAAGGGGTGCATTCCTTGGGTTGGGCAGGTCAAGAGGAAGAGAGTTGGAGGAAATTTGGTATAGTTGTAGGAGAATATGAATGGTTGTGTGATAATGAGTTGGTAGTGGACTGTGAGAGGCACCCTTCTCTTGTGGATTCCTAGCCCCGTCTCCGAGGTGACTTGCTGCTGAGATTTAGAATAGTAGGTCTATGGTTGGGTGGAACATCATTTCCAAGAAGCTAGTTGCACAAGTGTTTTAAAAGATAAGTCTTTATCTATTTCTAATATATTTCATGAGTTTAATTGTTGTCCTTAACTATGTGTATGCGAATGGTTTATTTTTTGTTGTGAATGAGTTATTAGTTCCATTCATGATCATTTAGAATGTTGTAGATGCATTTAATTATGGGTAGAAAAATCTAATTTAAAATGTGTATAAATCGTAGCTAGTAAGAAACAATAAACAAGCTAGCATAAAATTTTCATTTTTAATGTGTATTGCACAAGTAATGTTCACTGGTTAAGCTGGGGAACATTACATAATGGTATCAGAGAAAAATGTTGCAACACTATCCTACAAGAGCCTACTACATGACCACAAAAGTTGTTGGATGAGTTTCCTTAGAGTTGAAAATTAATTGCATGGAATGAAATGATAGCAAAAGTTCTTGAATAAAATAATTAAATTACCATGGGACAACATTGGAGGAGAGATTTTTTTTGTTAAACACTATCGTTCAACCCTGGAAACCATGTCCAAGTTAACCTCTGTGACTATGGAATTCCAGCAAGCACAATATACAAAATGACAGTCATTTCTTACTCATTAACCACTACCACCCTCACGATCCTCAGAAGAATACTAGAAATCAATGTTTCTTCTCTTGCTCGAAGAAGCACCTCAAGTGGTTTTACGCTTGGTTGTGGTTTGTCACTCCAAAGACTGCACAAAGAAAATAAAAAAATTATAAGTTTTTTTCCACAATGAATTAAAACTTACAAAATGATACTTTGTAATTCAACATAAGAAAACTCACGACATATGGTACTAACAATTGTGAGGGTGTTACCCTCCTCTGTGACCCTAATCTCTCAGTGATGCCACCCTGCGTCTGTTACAAGGATCAAATCATGAAATTTAAAAAAAGTATGCATAAAATCAATTCCATTCATGATACATAAAAATTGATCATCAACACATTATATCACCGTGAATATCTTGGGCATTGATGGAGATTCGTTGGTAGGTGGAGCGCTTGGCTATAAAAGTTGCTCCAAGGAAACATCTACTATGGCAGCCTCGATGGATGACTCAAATGGAAATGGTGGTGGGGGTGTGTGGCATACGTGTGCATCTACTATGGATGGATGCAATGGAAAAGGTGGTGCAGATGGGTGGCCTACGAGCACATCCATTGATGATCCAAAATATTTTCATCGATGTGACTTATTAAAGAATTGTATTAAATGAGCATAAAATGAAGTACACCATAAAGAAGGAATAACTCAATAATGAAGAGATATATGTATCAGATATGAACACAAAAAAATTGATAACGGAGTTCATCGCTAGTGGACTACGTCTATAGGTACTGCTCTAAAATGGGTAGGCCTTTTTATTAACTCAACAAAAAAATACATAAGTATACCTCATTCTGGATTTAAGTTGCAAAAAATTTTCTTAGATCAGTAAAAAAAATAAAATGCATTGAATTCGTGGCATCGAATTACCCAAAAATGACTCTCTCCACACCTTGATATGAGTCTGGCACTTTCAAGCCCTTGAGAAATCTCATCTTGGTTTCCATGCCTCAACCTGCAATAAATTCTTGGAAAATCTTCTCATTTTTCATGCCCTCGTTCGTACAGTTGCACGCCCTGGTCTAACCCTCATGCACTGGAGAATTCTAAAACTTAAGTAAATTCATAGGAGGATTGTACTAAGTCACATCCCAACCCAATTGGTTGGGCAGACATAGAAAAGGCAAAGTGGATAGGGGAGATCCCGGGGTCGAACCCGCGCACTCTCATTTTGGTGTATTGTTGCATTGTTGTGTATATATGGCAGATTTTGTTTTCCGATTGGCTAATTCTGGTGGAGCCTTTGGCATATATGTTTTCTTTGGTAGGTATGGTTTCCATCCGATCATATTTGATGGAGTCTTCTACCAACTTGGTAGAATGGGGTTTGGCACCAGCCAACATCGCCAACTTTTGGATTTTTCGGTTGTTGGGCATCCTTGTGCATTTGCACGGTGCCATGTGGAAGCCCATGACTGGGCCACGTGGTGGCCTTTCATTGGCCCATGCCACAACATTGCACAGACATCCACATCACCTATGCCATGTCAACCTGCCACATCACCTATCGGGTGGTTGTACAGTCTTTTATGTGGTTGTATGAACTGCCATGTGGCACTTTCCCATTGGTCCACGGATTGACCAGAAAATTACAAAATCAAGTGACATGTGGCAGCCTCTGGTGTTTCCACATCATCATGTTGACGTCAGCATGACACATGTCACCCTATGTGTGTGCCACGTACCCTGTACAGATGTTGAATTCATCCGTACTAATGCTGATGTCAACAATACGAATTCTAACTCATCCCCGCTGACTAGGCTAGGTTGATCAAAACTTTGACCGTGAATATCTTTTGATCTGTAACTCCGTTTGATGAGTCATTTACACTGTTGGAAATATTGTGATATGCTCTTCGTGATGATTCCAATTTCACTGATTTTTAAGGACTTTGAATTTTTTCCCTTTCTCTGTCTATTGAGGCCATTCTGAGCTTCCTGAGGTGCTTCTACGAATTTTGAGGTATCCTTATACTTCTCTAGATCCTTTTTGGATCACGCCTTCCCATTGAGATCTTTTTGGACCACCAAAATCTTTCATCAATCAATAGATAAGTGAGGGAAGAGTTCCCTCACTTTTTCTTTATCAATCCACTTTGCCTTGCTTGGATGTGTGTCCTTTAATCCCACTCGAAGATAATCAACATCACCCCTTCATGAATTCCTCCTTCTTATATCTAGGATAATATATTCCTTCAACTTGTCCAAGTACTTAGGAGAAAACTCATCAGCTGAAGCTATTGAAACTTCGTCACCCTGATCCATGATCACGGGAGGCTCAAAAAGTTTCAAGTTTTCTACATTTACGGCTAAGTATATTTGCATATACGGTGGAAGATATATTCCTTCAATTTATCAATCCACTTTTCCTTGCTTGGATGTGTGTCCTTTAATCCCACTCGAAGATAATCAACATCACCCCTGCATGAATTCCTCCTTCTTATATCTAGGATAATATATTCCTTCAACTTGTCCAAGTACTTAAGAGAAAACTCATTAGCTGAAGCTATTGAAACTTCGTCACCCTGATCCATGATCATGGGAGGCTCAAAAAGTTTCAAGTTTTCTACATTTACATCTACGTATATCTGCATATAAGGTGGAAGATATAGACAAAAAACATTAGTACCTCTTTTATCCAAAACAATGAAGGGTCCATATTAGATGGGCTTGAGTTTCTTTTCTTCACCTTTCAACCACTCCTTGTTGATGTGAAGCCATACCTGGTCTCCAACCTGGAATTGATGATCAACCCTGTGTTTTTCATGTCGATCTTTATACTGTGATTGAATCTTCTCCAAATGTTCTCTAACTGCTTGGTGTACCTACTGGATCCTTTGAATGAACTTGCGGGCCCTGTCTTCATTTATTTATTCATTGGAATCAATATCTTTCCCATACATCGAGTCCAAAGGGACCTTAGGAAAATACCCAAAACATGTCTCCAATGGAGACCACTGAGTGGAGGAATGTGAGGCTCGATTGTAAGCTTGATGTACATAGGATATATGTTCATCCCATAACTTGGGATTCTTGCCACAGTAGCCTTGAAGCAAAAGTAACATTGTTCGGTTAATAACCTCTATCTATTCGTCGGTCTGTGGATGGAAAGTAGTGCTCCTCTTCAACTTGGTATCCATCATTCTCCATAAGCTTGTCCAAAAATCTCCAAGGAATCAAGTATCTCGATCTAATACAATGGATGTGGGTAACCCAAAGTGAACCCAAACATAGTGAAATAAGAGATTAGCAGTCTGCTCAACAATGATCTGCTTTTTACATGGCATCAAGATACACATCTTGATGAACCTATCCACTACAACAGACAAATAGTCATGACCCCTTTTTGACATTGGTAAACTCCCTACAAAATCCATGGAGATACTCTCCCATGGATGGGATGGAAATGGAAGTGGTGAGTATAGCCCCAATTTTCTATTAGTGGGGTTACAAGTAGAACACATCACACACCCCTTTACATATTTAGTTACAATTTCTTTCATCTGAGGCCAGTAACAAAACCTCTGCATATGAGCCATAGTTTTTCTTACCCCAAAATGCCCAGACACAAGAGAAGTCTGCGCTTCTCATATTACATGGACTCGTTCACTTGTAGGAATACAAAACTTTCCAAGATGGTAGAGCAGTTTTCCCTGCAAACAATAGTTCTCTACCTATGCAACATGGGTTATCTTTGCAAATACCTATTTAAAATATTCAGCAACAACATATTGTTCCACATAGATATCATGAGATAAAGAATCATTCTTCAAAATAATAGAAGCAACAATATGAGGTCTATAAAGCATATCATCTACCTTATTATTTTTACCCTTTTTGTATTTGATCGCCAAATGAAACTATTGCAGAAAACCCATCCACCTATAATGTCGAGATTGTTGTAGTTTGGTTTGTGGTTGGAGATACTGTAAGGGATGATGATCTGTATGTATGATTGTTTCCTTCCCTAACAAGTAGGGCTTCCATTTCTTTACACTTTGAACTAATGCATACAACTATTTATCATTTGTAGGATAGTTAATAACAACTTGGTTAAAAGTTTCAGAGTGGTAAGAGATAGGCTTACGATATTGCATCAATATTGCACCCATGGTGTATCTGCTGGAATTTGTCTCGATATTGAAAGGATGTTGAAGATTCGGTAGTGCTAATACAGGTGAGGTACTGATCTTTTCCTTCAAATTGTCAAAGGCCTTTTGTTCCTTTCCTCCCCACTAAAAAGTGTTCTTCACATTGGTTAAGGCATGCAAATGAGCTATAATAAAAGAGAAGTTTGAAATGAATCTCCTCTAGTACTGGACTGCACCCAAGAAGCTTCGCATTTCGGTTACATTTTTGGGATCGAGCCAATTTACAATTACATCAATTTTGGAAGGATCAATTTTCAATTGTCCTCCTCCTACAATATGACCTAAGTACACAAGTACAATCTTGCCAAATTCACATTTGGACAATTTTACATACAACATTTCCCTTTGCAAGGAATCTAATACTTGCTTTACATGCCTTACATGTTCATCCCAAGTCCCACTAAATATAAGAATGCCATCTAAATATACAATTACAAAATCATCTAGAAATGGCCTGAATACATCATTCATCACAAACATGAAAGTTGATGGAGCATTACAAATCCCAAACAACATAACTAACCACTCAAACAATCCTTATTTGGTTTTAAAGGTAGTTTTCCATGCATCTTTTTCTACAACCCTGATCTAATGGTATCCACTATGCAAATCCAACTTAGTGAAATAAACAACATTCATTAATTGATCAAGTAAATCATCTATACGAGGAAGAGGGTATCGATTTTTCACTGTGATTTTATTTAAGGCTCGGTAATTGAAACATATTCTCCATGTTCCATCCTTCTTTTGCACCATCACAATCGGAGAGCCACAAGGAGATGAGATGGGTTTGATGACCCCTCGATACAACAAGTATTGTACCTGTTTCTTGATCTTTGTCATCTCTACAAATGACATCATGTACATTCCCACATTAGGAATAGGAGAATCCTGCTGAAGATCTATTTCATGTTGGATTTCCCTCTTAGGAGGTAATTCATCTAGTTCCTGAAAATACCATCATACTTGGAAAAAATATCAATTAATTTTTTCTTATGAGAAGGATCACATACTTAGAAAGAGTCGGATGTTCCAACATCATTTTCCCTTATGAACATGAGTACATATCTCTTATTAGTGTTTATGAGTCTCTTCATTTGTCCTGCACTAATAAGTGTGGTGTTTACCCTCATGTTGTGTGCTCTAACAATATATTCCACTCCCCCTTTAGTAAGGTGATACTTGTTCTCATGACGAAAGAAGATTGATTTCATGTCATAAAGATAAGGAATCCCTAGAACTATGCCACATATATCAAGTGATACAACATCCAAATCCACTTCATCAATCAACTTTGAAGCAATAACAAATCTGACCCTACACTGCTTGGTGACATTAAGTTTTTCTTTATCACATACCCAACCAAGAGGATAAGGCTTTGGATATGGTTTAGTTTTAAGACCCATATTTTTGACAAGTGCTTCACATATCAAGTTTACTTGGGAACCTGGATCAAATAATGTATCTATATTAGTGTGCTTAGATACAACCCTTATGTGAAATAATTCATTCCTCTTTATTTCATCATCATGAGATTCATTATTGTAATTTGAACTACCATGAAGGGAATATTTACCTTGTACTCCAACCGTTGTGATATTTCCTTCGTCTCCTAAATCAGAACCAAGATCTTGTTGCATTGTAGAAACGGTATTTGTCTTCTCCTTTCCATTGAATTGTTTTGGTCTTTTCTCTGGATGTAACTTCCAACAGTGCTCATCTTCATGTCCATCTTTCTTGCAATGAGTGGAAGATGGATTTCCTTCTCCCTTCTTCGTGGTGGCAATATTTTTGTCCTTCCTTTTAAACTGCTTATGTGGGAAATTGGAGGGTTTCTTTTTGGGATCTTCTTGAACATGTTTTCCCTTGTTCTCAAGGTGAGTGGATTTCACAGAAACTTCATCAAGACTGGTGGGGTTAAATAGTAGTAAAGTATGACGAATATAATTGTCAAGTGTGACAATATACTTCATTAAAGTTTCATAAGAATCTAAAGGAATGTTCAATGCAAGAGATTTCTTCCTAAATTATTCAGTGAAACTTTGTACATTTTGACCTTTACTTTGTCTTAAAGTTTTCCATTCCATCATTTCTTTATGTACATAACTCAATGAATAAAATTGCTTCCTTATTGCTGATTTAAATTCCGACCATGAAGAAACAAGATTACCACACTTACTTATGTCCTAAATTTCTCTCTCCCACCATATGAGAGAGGTGCATTCCAACCAAAGAGAGGCCAATTTCACTTTAATTTCCTCTTCATCAATCTGTTGAACAAGACAATATACTTCAACCTGTCGGATCCAATTATCTAGCTTTCCAAAGTTAGCATCTCCATTAAACATAGGTAAATCAAATTTTACATCAAGATTTAATAATAGTTTCTTAAAAGAATATTTATGGATAGAATGATGAGAATGATCAGAGGAAGAAGATATAGAACTTGATGGCGAATATGGAGGCTCGGGAGGGTCTCCTCCAACCCCTTGATTCACTGAAGTATTATCATCTGTTTTTGCTTCTTTTTTCTTCCCTTTCTTCTTCATCCTCTTCTTGTAGTCTCCATACATTCACTTGACCATTTATGACATGCGATAAAAGACCATATGGAAGTTTTTCTCATGTTCATCACGATTGTCCTCTTTAGCCATTTTCTTCTTTCGGGATGCATGGAAAACTTCGGGATTGAAAGTCTTAAGAGTTCCTTCACCCTGCTTATGCTTGGACCTAGTAAGCATTCACACTCAACAATTCAAGTCAAATATGACTACTCTAATACCAACATGATTTGGTATCTTTTCGTCGATGTGACTTATTAAATAATTGTATTAAATGAGCATAAAATGAAGTACACCATGAAGAAGGAATAGCTCAATAACGAAGAGACATATGCATCAGATCTGAACAAAAAAAACTTGATAACGAATTTTTTCCCTAGTGGACTATGTCTCTAAGTCCTACTCTCAAATGGGTAGGCCTTTTTATTAACTCAACAAAATAATTTGGAAAAATAAACAAGTATACCTCATTCTGGAGTTAAGTTGCAAAATCTTTGCTCAGATCAGAAAAGAAACAACACCACTGAATTCGTGGAATCTAATTACCCAAAAACTATTGTCTCCATGCCTCGATCTGAGTCCGACACTTTTAGGCCCTTGAGAAATCTTGTCTTGTTTTCCGTGTGTGAACCTGCATTAAATTCTTGGAAAATATTCTCTTTTTTAATGCTCCCATCCATACAACCACACGCCCTAGTCTAACCCCCATGCACTGGAGAATTCCAAACTTAAGTAAATTCGTGGGAGGATTGTACCAAGTCACATCCCAACCCAATTAGTTGGTCGGACATGGAAAAGGAAGAGTGGACAGGGGAGATCCCAGGGTCAAACCCACAGACTCCCATTTTGGTGTATTGTTGCACTACTATGTATATACGACGGAGTTTTCTTGGTGGTTGGCTAATTCTAGCGGAGCCTTTGGAAGATATGTTTTCTTTAGAGGATATGGTTTCAATCTAGTCATATTTGGTGGATTCTTCTACCAATTTGGTAGATTGGGGGTTGGCGCCAGCAAACCCTGTCAAATTTTGGATTTTTCGGTTGTTGGGCGTCCTTGTGCATTTGCACGCTTCCATGTGACAGCCCATGACTAGGCCATGTGGTGACCTTTCATTGGCCCATGTCACCACATTGCACGGACAACCATGTCACCTTTGCCACATCATTCTACCACGTCACTTGTCAGGAGCCCATATGGTCTGCCATGTGGCTATATGGACTACCACGTGGCACTTTCCCATTGGTCCATGGAATGACCGAAAAAGTCCAAAATCAAGTGACACATGGAAACCTCTGGTACTGCCACCTCATCATGCTAATGTCATCATGACGCATGTCACCCTCTTCATGTGCCATGTACCCTGTACAGACGCTGATGTCATCTGTACTGATGCTGATGTCAACAGTACATATGCTGACTCATCCCTATTGACTGGGCTAGGTTGACCAAAACTTTGACTGCGGATATCTTTTCATCTATAACTTTGTTTGACGAGCCATTTACGTCGTTGGAAAGCTTGCGACGCGCTCTTCGCGATGATGCCAATTTCTCTAAGTTTTAAGGACTTTGAATTTTTTCTTTTTCTCTATATGTTAAGGCCATTTTGAGCTTCCTGAGTTGCTTCTATGAATTCTGAGTTATCCTTAGACTTCTCTAGATCCTTTTTGGATCAATTGAGGATACACCGAATAAGAAATATATTGGGGGCGGGAGGAGATGAATCCCCATGGGCTATACAAGAGATGGAATAATGCTTGGCCTAGAAATAGGTAACCCAAAATCCATGGTTAGTCGGTTTCCCAAGGACTGAACTAGTTTTGTAACTAGCGAAAATATCAACAGACTGCAAACATATTAATGATATTGTTATTAGTACCAAATACTAAAATACAACAACATAAATACAAAAATTTTGAGATTTAAATGAGATTAACTCAACACATGATACATGTGAAGTAGGTGACTTGTCCATCCCATGTGGACATTGCTTGACACCACCTGGTCCTGCAACTTGTAGAAAAACAATGACATTATAAATTTGAGGATGCTAGAAAATAAAGAAATCACTATGGTGAATTTATCAAATGTGACACATACTTGTGTATGTTGAACCCTGAATGAGCATGTTTCCTCTACCATTGCATAGGTGATGGAGACAGACACCGATGCATCTATCAGCATAGAGAGTCTTCTATATAGGCAGAGAAAATGCAAAACATCATAGAATAAAATATAGAAATAAATACACATAATATTATATAAATATATAACGATGAAGAACATAGACATGGTTAAGATACTAACCTCCTCCATGAAGATTGTTGTCCACTGGCCTCCATAGGCCCACAACAAGTCTGCTTGCAACTCAAGCATCTGTGAGGCACAAATGGATGTCTTCTAGGTCCATGTTCCCTATCCTTGTTGCACTCTTCTCTAGGGGTTGAAGGTTCGACCCCTCTATCAATGTCACCAGTAGGAACCTCCTGTTGAGATAGTGCAACAAAGCTAAAATGTTTCACTACGCTCTAAATCAAGGATGATAGAGCTACCTATACCTATTGCAATCCCTCTACAACTAGAGGATGTTGGGAAGGGGGTTTATGCCTTCACCTGGGGGGAAAGGACCTAACATGGGATCATGCCTAGAATGATCTCAGTCTTGTGTGGACCCTCAAACCACCCCTTGGAATTCACCAACGTCAAAGTAGTTCACACGATGACCCAAAATAAATTCTTCCCATAGTTTTCTCAAAAAATATAAAGGCACCTCCATTTTAATGTAGGGAGGTGCATCAAATACCATAAACCACCTATTCATCCATTTTTCAAGAATTTATGTTTGGATGCACCAATTAATACAAATGTGTTTCTTGGTGATAGGTGGTTGTTGTCAAGATCGAGAATCAATAAAAAGGGACATCATATCTTGTTTTGAAATACCCACGTCCCTAACTTGGTTTCTATCTAGTCCAGTCCTACAAAACTAAAAAATTCTATCCCTATATTAAAAAATAGAAGTTAATTTCCATTGGGCACTTGCAATGGACCTCAAAATGACATCCAATGAAGTGGCCAAGGACTCTCGACTAGGTTCTATGGTTCCCCTTAAATAATTAGCAAGTGATCTCAAAGTAGCCAACTGTTGGATAGGCATTTTGGTTAAGTTTTTGGATCTACACCAGAATAAGTCAAAGAACAAAAGGTAGTTAGAAGATGGAACAGAGCGTGCAATGGGAGAAGACTTTAAGGAGTCAAAATGTGAAATAGAAGGAAGTACGACGAAAAAACACGAAAAGGGAAGAAAGTAGTTAGTATTTTGGGACATTTTGTCCACTTTGTAATGGGATTAACCTATTTTGATGTATAAATATGTAAAGGGTTTTTTGGTAGAGGGGTTCGAGATATGAGAAGTTCTTAATGTTTTGGGGTAAGTTGAGTCGAGCATTGGAAGACGTTTTGAGGAATGACTGAGGAGTAAGGCTCGCACTGCAACATAATGAATATGTAGGTTTGGGTAATGTTATTGTTGCATATTTTGTAGTGCAATGCACAGTTGTAAGAATATTATCAATGAATAATAAAAGAATCCAGCCTTTGTGGATGTAGCCCAAGTTGGGTGAACCAGGTTAAACATGTGTGTTGTGATGTGTTTTTTTGCATGTATTATGTTTATCGTTATGGTGCAATAATGATAAATGCTTAAGTACGACGAATGTCTTATTATGTATGATGATATAATGTTGTGCAATAGAGTAACCGTTAATTGAATGAATATCAAAGAAAAGATTGTCACACACAGGGTATGTCGAATGTTAAGTAACTAATAAGTAATGGAAACTGCACACATGGGTAGATGGTTTGTAAATACATGTTGAATGCCTCACTTCCCCTCATCATTGTAGAACCTTGGTTCTTGCATCCCATCTATATGCCTCAGGTGAGACTTCACTTGCTCTACAGGTGATGTCGAAAGGGTCAGTGTATAATGGTTTTGTTGGTAATTTGATGATTAACCCTGGTTCTTCCCACTACGTGCCAACAAATGGTTATGTTTCCAGGATTGAGATCTATAATTGAGGGGAATGTTTTGGAGGTTGAATAAAGAAGAGATCATCGAATGGATAGAAAGGAAGAACTAGGAATTTTCCATAGAATAGAATAGGAATCCATGGCTCAATGAAAAACAATGGTTACAAAGGTATGTTTTCCGGGATCTTCATGAAATTGTCTTTGGCGAATTCCTGATAATTTTGATTGAATGGTTAGAAATCCTAGTTGATAATGTTGGGATATATCGAGTTGAAGCTCCAATAAAATGAACCCCTGAATTGATTAGACAATTGAATATAGTATGTAATAAAGTTTCTCGCACAGTTGATTTTTGGTTGAATAATATACTATGAGGTTACATTACAAAGTTTGTGATAGATTGTATGCAGTCTTATAATGTCACAGAGAGGGAATTATTCAAGGGCCTGCACGAGAGGTATCTGAATGCACTATCTACTTGGACAGAAATTTTGTTGTGCAATAAGAATGTTATGAAGATGGAGTCTAATTGCTAGGATTCTTTGTGCACATAGGGGGGTTGGGGGATGATGAGAGGATGATATGAGAGTACAAGGAGAGAATGAATGAGAACCAGATGGACTGAGGATTCCAAGAGAAGAAGACAATGACTCAAACAAAGAGATTGGAGTATTTCTCTATGGGAAACGGTTTAGGTATATTAAGAAGGAGACTGTGGCTGAGAGAGAAGAGAAACAAAGAGTATTTGAGAAAAGAGACCATTGCCCAGTACTTCAAATCACACCGTATAGATAAAGGAAAGAGAAAGAAAAGGATTATTAGTAAATTCCAGTAGAAGAAGGGAATGAATCTCAGATCAGAATCTATGTCGAACCCACGACCCCGTTTGTGTCACCTAGATCTGAAGAAAAAACCAAAACTGTGTCGAGAGTGATTATAGTTAGTGGAGGAAGTCATAACAATAGTCATCATAATGGAAGTAGCTCAAAAAACCATGGTTATTCAACATCACGAAGGGTAGGTACTACACTGACTAAAATGGCAGGGATAGATCATACACTAAGAGTGCTTGAATTTCAAGGAGTGGGGTCAGAGGACTCTGAGCAACACTTGTTTGTGTGTAAGATGATATGGACTACTAAGAATGTCCAAGATGAAGCAGTGAATATTGTGAAATTAGCCATGAAGTTCAGAGGCCATGTACTACTATGTTATATGAAGTACCAGGCAACTACACTGACATGATAGTCAAGGACTTTGGCAGAGATTGGACAAGCATTATTAAAGGAATTATGGAAGACGAAGTCTAAGTCACGGTATATCACAGAGTTGAAGGAAATTAAGAAAGTACAAAATGAGACAGTTTGGGACTACGATCAGAGATTTAAATATGTAATGGGTATATTAATGTTCCATATTCCCAACAAACAACATATAGAATGGTTTATTATGGGTCTATTGCCACACATTCATTGTTTGTTGACACAACAAAAAGCCATGTCATATCCCGAAGAATTAGAAATCGTGATGAATTT
The DNA here is from genome assembly GCA_000966675.3 of Picea glauca. Taxonomy (NCBI): domain Eukaryota; kingdom Viridiplantae; phylum Streptophyta; class Pinopsida; order Pinales; family Pinaceae; genus Picea; species Picea glauca. Next base: position 25,918 of record JZKD02S2090441.1, read on the forward strand.
GGAAGCATATTCAGTAGGAGATGGTGCAGGTATGGCATAGGTGCAGTCACAGTTGGCTTCACTCAGGATCCAATTGTCAAAGATGACGAAGGAAAAGGAAAAATGTGAGAAAGATTGGTGCATTACATGTAAGCCATAAGGCCATCGTAAGGAAGAATGTTCAACATTTGCACAGTACATGGCCATAGGAGCACCAAACCCATTGGAAGGAAGAGTAGGGTATTGTGAGATATGTAAGGCATGTGGACATCATCTGATTTATTTTCCATTACTACAGAAGTATCAGGGTACACCTAGGCAATTATTCTATAATTTTTGCAAATATGTAGGAAATAATGAGAAAGATTGTCGCACATTCGACTTAATGAGAGAGTGCACTTCAGATGTGTACAAAATCAAAGAAGAAAATGTTGCAGTGGATGAGGGAGTTCCACAGTACAATAATCTGAGAGGATTTAACCAGGGTAGATGAGGAGGATGTGGCAAAGGTCGAGGACATTGAGGATTTGGTCGAGGAGGAAAAGGACCGATAATTTGATATAATTGTAATCAATGAGGACATCTAGCGAGATATTGTATAAATCCTTGCATGATGTGCATGTATCGCAGAGCATTGGATCATGCAACATAATAATTCCCTCAATTGATAGCGAAGTGGCAGGCTAGAGGAAACTAGAATCATAAACAAAACTAGAATCAAAACTAGAATCATAATATATAGATGATAGCAACCAAGGAGTGTGACGATCAACGCAGAATAACATCTATTATGCGTAGAGGAAGGAGAACTAGAGCAGATGTGAAAAAAGAAGGAAAGGGAGTTGAGTGATGTTTAAGGAAAGCAACTGAGCCTATGCAAGCATTCTATCAAAGAAAGAGAAAGAGATATATTAGAAATCCAGGAAATAGATACTAGGATCAAACTGGATAGCGTCAATATCGAAAGTGCCACCAATATATGATATGTCATCAATTTATGATCTCACCATTATAGAAAAGTCAGTCGAAAAGGTAAATACTTTGAAATATTTTCTAAAGAGTTGTTTAGATTTGATGAAGGATGAAGCAACATTGAATGCACTGCATGGGATAATTGATCAGTGTAATCAATATGGCAACCTCCCTTACCCTCACCATGCTCATATGCACTGTTCCACTAGTCTAGAATGTGCCACCTTCTTTCTAGTAATATGTGTTGCAATTTAGAAGTAACGAACAAGGCATGTCCTATTTTTTTCCCTTCATTGACAGATGAATGTGCATGCATTCCTAAATCACGCACGTGTTCTTATAAATTCAATTTTATGGAGTGGTTGAAAAGTGTATATGGTTGTTCAAATAGGTCTTAGGCTAATGCATGAGAACATTCCTAAAATTCTCATTACTATTTTTTTTCTATCAACTTAATTATAATATTAAAATAAATTTATTAGAAAAACAATTTGATTTTCTAATAAATATTGAAATTTTATAATAAATAAATAAATTGTTGCATTTTCATGCCCATAAAAATATTAAATAAAACATAAAGAATTTTGACATTAAAACATATTATTCATTTATATTTGCTAATGCATTTGAATCATTTCTACAATGCATATTCAATAAATAAGCAAGCACCATGCATAAGTTTATAGCATGGATTGAAACTTCTTACATGTATGTGCAAACACGTGATTTTTATATCAATTACAACAAAAACTTTATTTCTAAAATAAAATGATCCATGCAATGGAGATTTATAGATGCATTTTTTATTAGTTAAGAATTGGTGCTCATAGCTATACTAAGTGTAATGATGCTCATTATTACAACAATGGCATTATCTTCAATGATATAGTTTCCATTGTATCTAACTCTTATTAAGATTTTGTAGTCTTCAAGTAGATATAATGTAGTAGTGCCTAACAATATCCACTATAAGAAATATTTGTTAAATTCTAGACAAAAACTTTTACTTTTTTTAACTAGGTTTCTTTTTTGGTAATGTTACCTAATCACTTGCTAAAACATTTACTAATTGATGTTTTCCTTGTAATTTTATTATTATTATTTTTTGAAATAATGTGTTTGTAATATTGTTAATATAATTTGAATAATAACATTAATTTAATTAGTTATTAATATTTATATTATTATTTTCATATAAATATTAGTGCTTTTGAAGTATAGGGTAGTTGGTGATTAAATGCACTGTTAAGATACTAATATATTTGAAGTCATATTCAAAACTCCAATTACCTTTTGAGATTCATCTTAATTCCTAATTTATCTAGTAAAAAGAAACAATTATAATTAAATAACATCAACCATACTCACCATGAAATAATGAGAATTAATATTTTTTAAGTTTTATGAAAAGAAAATTCATCTATATATAATCAAAATATCTTTTTATCCTAAAAATAAATCCTTAATTAGTCTCGTTTATAACCATCATTGTTTATCATTAAAAAAAAACCTTATTTTTGGAAGAGAATAATTTAAAACGTTTACACTACATCATTTTGCTAGTGTCAAATTGACTTTTTCAAAATATGTACTTTGTTCTTTTATTGGTTTTATTTTTCTGTCATTATTTATCATTAAAAAAAACCTTATTTTTCCAAGAAAAGAACTTAGAACGTTTACATTACATCATTTTGCTTAAGTGTCAAATTGACTTTTTCAACATATGTACTTTGTGCTTTTATTGGTTTTATTTTTATTCCATGTTTTAAGGGGAGAACTATGCCCAAAACAGTTTCTGTGCAACAAACAAAAAACAAATATGGAATCGTAGAGTGTTTCAACATTATACCCAAAAAGAGTGGACCAATTAACGATAAATTGCTTTCATGAATCAAACTTATGTAAAAACCTCTTTAAAAATATTTACTATCATCTACCTTTAATCCTAATTGATTGTATTGAGAGGATTCAGAGCTATCCCATTTAGATGTTTGAAATTCACGAAACACGAATGAAGTGATTACATAAGCTGAACTGTATTTACAATTGACTGTGAACCTTTTTAAATGTACCCAATATTTTATTAATCAATCATTCTAAATGCACTAATTTTAATTAAATAATGATATAAAGTTAAAAGTAAATAGTTTAAACTGACATTATTTATTACTTCAACCTTCAAATTACCCCTTCATAAAATTACAGTCATATTTAGCAGCTTTTATTTCAAACCTTTGCAGGTCTCCCTACTAACAGTCACAACCTTCAAACTACCCATTCATAAAATTACGATTAAATATTTATTAATACAAATTACCCTTTCATAAAATCACAACCTTCAAACTACCCATTCATAAAATTACGATTAAATATTTATTAATACAAACTACCCTTTCATAAAATTACCGTTAAATTTAGCAGCTTTTATTTCAAACCTTTGCAGGTCTGCCCACTAACCGTCAGAGACGGCAGAAATCATAGTTTCTTCCGTCGGATTTCGTTCGTTCAGTATTGACATAAAATGATCGATAAACGCGTCCAACTCATTCCACGACGATCCTCCCTTTCCAACGGCGCAGCGAGCGGCATCTCGGAGTTCTCTGGCCCTCCTCAGCATTTCCAATCCCTCTCCTTCTTCCACCATTATTCGTCTGATCGCCAGCTCCACGTCCTCCGCCATGACCAACTCATTCTCGTCTGGCATCGTCCATTTCTTCACCTCCACACCCACCTTCAGCTCTCTCGACACAAATATCGAGTTCGCGAATTGGTCGCAGTGCAGAGGCCAAGCTACCATGGGAACACCTGCGCTGATGCTCTCCAACGTCGAATTCCACCCGCAGTGCGTTACGAACCCTCCGGTGGACTTATGCGATAAGATATCAAGTTGGGGCGCCCAGTTTCTTACCAGGAAGCCGCGCCCCGCGATTTGGCCCTCGTACCCTTCCGGAAGCAGCTCGCTTATCCAATCCATTTGCGCTTCATCCGACGCTCTGAAACGGGCTCTATCGGCAACCCTGACCACCCAAAGGAAGGGCTGCTGGCTCGCCTCCAGCCCTCGAGCCAATTCCTGGATTTGTTGCCGCGATAGAGAAGACATTGTACCAAAAGAAACATAAACAACAGAAGCCGGAGCTTGGCCGTCCAGCCATCTCAAGCAACTTTCCACTTCTGAATTACCGTTCCTACCAGTCCAAATGGATTGAGGAAGAAGAGGACCGACGGCCCACAGCGGCTTCTCATGACCATAAT
>JZKD02S2090452.1:9229-23074 GCA_000966675.3 Picea glauca
CTTATCTCATTATTAATGCTCCTTATCCCCTCCATACACATAACCCTTTTTTTTAAACAATATAATTTATTAACCCTTTTTAATTTATTACCCTGTTCATTCAATGTGATAGGTAATTAATTTAATTAATTAAAATCATAACAATTAATTAAATAATAAATATTTAATTAATATTATTATGCCAATCATTGTTTAGTTAAAACCATGTTAAGACAATTAATCACCTAATTAATTTTGCTTAATAATCCCTAAGCATATTTTCAACTAGGGTTGTTACACATATCAGTTCGACGAAAACCAATGATTTCTTAGACTTAGCATGTTCAAACTCTAAGTTGAACTCCTGGAGAATCACAATCCATTTGGAGTACTTTCCCCCTAGAAATTGGTGCATAAGGACATGCTCCATAGGGTTGCAATCGGAAATGACAATGGTCCTGCGTAATAGGATATAGTGACAGAAACATTGGACAACTTGAATAGCTGTCAAGGCCAACTTTTCCACATGTAGGTATTTGGCTTCGGTAGTCATGAGACTCTGACTCCAATAATAAATTACATGTTCATCATGTGAATCATCTTCTTGGACTAAAACCATGGCAATGGTAGAGTCCGCAGTGGCGAGGTAGAGGAAATAGTATCTACTATAATCGGGTGTAAAAAGTAGTGGTGTATGGGTTAGGGTAAGCTTCAAAGCTTCAAAGGTCTTGTTGGAAGTTTCATCCCATATGAACTCATAAACCTTCTTCAATAGTTGAGTAAATCATAACTTTAACTCAGTGTAATTGGGGATGAATCGACGTAAAAATTTTCCCTTCCCTTGCAAACTTTGGAGATGGTGAAGTGTAGAAGGAGGAGGTAGATTAAGGATAGCCTCAACCTTCAAAGGGTCCACCCTAATTTCATGAACTGATATAATAAAACCCAAAAGTTGGCTGGAATCCACACAAAAAACACATTTGTGTGGGTTTAAACGGATACAATAGTAACGACAACGAATGAAAATGGCTCGGAGATGGGCCAATTGATCTTGGTGGTGCATGGAATGGATTGGTATATCATCAAGATACAATTGTACGATGTGCTTGATATCGTGAAAAGAATAAGACATAGCATGTTGAAAATTCTCTCCAGCATTCTTTAAACCAAAAGGAAGTTTCTGGTAGGCAAAGGTACCCCAAGGACAGATGAAAGCAGTCTTGTGTTGATCCGTGGGAAAAATATTAATTTGATTATAGCCAGAGAAACCATTTTTAACGGATAAATTGATAGATGTGGACATGAACTAATCCCCCTAGATCCACCTGGATCTAGAACAAAACAAGACAGAACAAGACATTTTCCCTAGGTTACAATCATTAAGTTTAACTACCAAAGAAGGAATAGATAACATACCTTATGAATCGCTTCCTTATGTCTTTGTTGATCCTGCCTTACTCCAATCTTCCTGTGAGATCAGATTTGCAATGACACAAATCAACCAACGTGAAAGCAGTAATAGTGAAATTCAATGACAACCTAAACATGTGATCAAGGAGTCATGTAATAAAATATCAATAATTTTATGGGAAAGAGACGTGCCACTGTATTATATTAATGAAAGGTAGAAAATACAACCGAATCTCCTTGATGTCACAAGTTCCCTTTCAGTGGCCCTTTGATCTAACACACACATACATTTTCTCTGACATTTGCGTGAATATTTTTCACAAAAGATTGATGGATGAATGGAGACCTCAAGCATCACTTGAAATAGGATTCTTCACACAGTCTTCAACCTATTCTTTCATCAATTTTCTATGCATCTTTATGCTTGTACCTATAACCTTTTCATGAAAATGCTATCATTATATAGAAGAAGCTAAAGTGGTTAAAGAGATGAGGATGACCCCATCAAATCAAAGAAGTCAGTAGGATCATATCCATACAGACACCACCTCATATTTCCAGAAGATTCCACTTCTAGAAGCTGCTAGAATTTCTTTCCTCTTTTACTTTTAATGTGCCACTGCGACCTACCTATATAGCAGCCTGTGGAAATCCTGCGGGATGGTTGTAGTTAAGCCTGCAGAAATCAAGGATTTCTGCACTATGTAAAGGGAGTAGCCTGCGAAGGCCTTCCAAAAGTGCATCTTGCAAGGGTGGAAAGAGGTTGATTTTCTCAGGCAAAAGACCATATTGGAAACCTGAACACATTTTTATGTAACCATTATCAGGGTGACCAAAATAATGTGTAACATAGTTCCCCCCAAAGTATGAGGCTAGAACTCGAGACAACCGAAATACTTTGTAAAATAAGAGTGTATGTGTCAAGAACTGAGGGCGCACCAATCAGAAACTTGCAAAAAATCAAGCGTGTGGACAATATCACACCACGTCTGAAATAGGAATTCCCATGTTCAGACCATAAATGATTGAAATCATAAATGTAGGTCATGGCCACCAATTATACAACATGGATCCATGTCAACAAGATTCTGTGATGCAGGAGCATCCCTACCTCACCTAGCAAGTCAGCGCATGGAGAAAGAAAAGACAGCTGGATGACGCCAGCACCAAAATTTTGAATCACCTTGATATCTGTTGCGCCGCCAATTGAATGAAAGCATTCATCATAGAGCGTACTTGCACATTGTAAATGGACCTTGATCAGATAAGCTATCGTCCTTAGATAGCAGAAGTACTTCTTAGATTTAGTGCAGGTAGATTAGATTTAGTGCAGGTAGATAAGACTTAGTGCAGGTAGATAAGATAATTAAGTCTAGATTAGACGGTTTTGACTTCGAGAGGGAAAATGGAGTATAGACACCCTCCTTTGATTGTTGTAAAAGGGAGGCACTCAGATTATGCAGAGCATTAGCATTGAGGAGCAAGAAGGGAAAAATAGAGAACTGGTGAAGAATCCCCATGTACAGATATTGAGTTAATAGGAAGGTTGTTATTGAATTTCATGGGTGTGATTTTTCTCTGTGTATTGTTGATATTATGTTGTTGCATATTTGCTTCTTGTTTTGCCTATTGTCTATATGCTGCATATGTGATTGCATGGCAGGTTCGAAACCCGAGGGAATGAACGAACGAGTTTAAATCGTTTCTCTGTCCAAGCCAGGAGATTCTTGCATAGAGTGCAGTGGAATTCCTCCACATAGAGTGCGTTGAGGGGGCTGGAGAGTTAAACTCCCATTTCAGTTGCCCAGAAGTTGTGTTGAGTCATTCGAATCGTGCAGGTGAGTGCAGATCGAGTAGAAGTCTCAGAGGCAGGTCTGGGGAGAGAGAGGAATAGGAAAGCCATGATTAACCTTCAGAGACATGTTTGTTCTCTGTGTGTTGTTGGCTTTATGCCTTTGCATATTTGTTTCTTGTTACTTACTTCTTTCATATGCTGCTTACGTGATTTTATGGAAGAATTGAGCATAGAGTGGTTCTGAGTGGAAAGTTGGTGAGGCCCAGGAAGGATAGTTCTTTTGATTTGTTGTGGGAACAGACTCGAGGAAGTTCGCGCAGGGAAAAGGTGGCGGAACTAAGGACTCTTTAAGAGGAAGAGAATCGACGACTTGAAATCGTCGATTTGGACCTCGAGTTCCCGCTGACCAGTGGATCCGAGAAGAGTTGCGAGGGGATTAACCTGCAAGTGACCAAAGAGGCACGTCATTGCATATTGGTGTTCGGCGAATGGAAGGGAAAAGAGTTACCCGTTGAAGTCACGAGACGCGATTCCCCAAGTTATTCGGGATCACCAATCGACAGGCGAAAGGCGGCAAGGCATTCCACGAAGCTCACATTCGAAGTCAACCCCAAGAAGCACTTGTGTCGTGAATTGGAACTCCACGAATTCCCGAGGTGAAGGGACAGTGTCGACCACAAAGTACAATGGAATATAGGTGGCATCGCGTCAGGATTTCGACCTCTTGGCGTTCAGGACTGGAGGAGTCAAGCAGTTGTTGTTGCCAGTGGCGATACTCCGAGGGTTGACCGTTGACTATCGGCACTCGGGATTCGGCGGCTTGAACTGCAGGAAACAGCATTGCGAGTCTTGCGATATCGCGAGATTCGACCTTTCGATACGTGAAAGGGAGATCACAGTGAAAACGTTCTGTGGGTAAAGAACTCCCGAGGGAGTTGGAAGAGTTTCGACTCTTTGGGCCACGTGAAAGAGGAGGTCCTGGTAGTGTGACCGCCCGCCGAGGGGAGGTTGCGTCAGGGTGGTATCAGAGCCAGAGTCGGAAATTCTTTTGTCCGAGTAATAGAGAGAAAGAAGCAGATACACTATGCCTCCAAGACGAGAGAGGCAGTCACCTGATCATGAAGACAGGGATGCCTAAAGAAGAGGAAGGCCAGGAGGTAATGCTGAAATGGAACGCCAGGTAAGAGACCTCAGAGCGAGGCTTGAGGATATGGAGACCACCCAAAGGCGTGGTGCTGGAGCGGCAGAGTTCAGTGATCCCGAGGTGGAAGAGGAAGCCGGACAGGATGCAGAAGAGGTAACGGCAGAAGACACGTCAACCGAAAGGTTGACCAGAGCCATCTCGAGGATGAACTCGAAGACGAAGATGGACATTCCCATTTATGAGGGGAGCTTGAACGCAAAAGAGTTGCTGGATTGGATCCGAGCACTCGACACCTACTTCGATTACGAAGACATCGAGGAGGACAAGAAGGTGAGGCATGTTTTCACCAAACTGAAGGGACATGCAGACTTATGGTGGGACGAGTTGCAAGTAGAGAGACATTCCCGAGGCAAATAGAAAATCAGGAGCTGGGATAGGATGATCGCTAATATGAAGGTGAAATTCATCCCGAGGGATTACCAGATCACTCCGTTTAGGCGCATGCAGAACCTGCGACAGAAGATGATGATGGTGAAAGAATACACCGAGGAATTCTATAGGCTCAACATTCGAGCTGGTCATCGGGAGAGTGATGACGAAAAGGTGGCGAGATATCTGAATGGGTTGAGGTATGACATTTAGGATGAACTAAGCATGGTTACCATTCGAACAGTCGAGGATGCATACCAGATGGCTCTAAGGGCCGAAGAGAAGCTGAGCCACAAGAAGGGACAATGAGGGCGGGGCAGAAGCCAGCCCAGAGGCAAGACAGTTTCCCAAGAGAAAACAAAGAAGCCTAAGGAGGATTGGAGGAGACCTCAGGGAAAAGCGGAAAGAGGTGGTACCTCACAGCAGAGGCAGAAGAGTTCTGAGCCGAGAAGGAAATTAGAAGATCAACAAGGAGGATATGCTGATGCCAACACGTTCCCTCGTACCTGAGGTAGGGGAAGAGGTCGAGGAGGAATTATCACATGTTTCACGTGTGGCAAAGACAGACACAAAGCCATTGACTGTCCAGACAGGAAAATGGACAAAGGAAAAACTCACATCGTTGAGGCGCAGAAGCATGATGATGAGAGTGGAGATGCAGACAGCGGGAGATCGCTCGGGATGCATAAAATCCTTTTGAAGCCTGAGAAGGAGGTGGAGAGCACAGTGCAGAGGAGCAGACCGTTCAAAATGGCTTGTACAGCCAAGGACAGGAAATGCAAAGTCATAATCGACAGTGGGAGCACTGACAATCTCGTTTCGACCGAAATGGTGGAGAAATTGAAGCTAGAGACAACTAAGCACCCGAGCCCGTATAAAGTCTCGTGGTTACAGAAAGGACACCGGGTAAGTGTCACTAAACAATGCTTAGTTAAGTTTAAGGTTGGAAATTATCATGATGAGTTTATGTGTGACGTTATTCCCATGGACGTATGTCACATATTGTTGGGAAGACCATGGCAATATGATCGAAATGTTGTTCATGATGGGAGGATGAACACCTACACCTTGGAGAAGGATGGGAGAATCCATAAACTGTTGCCGATGAAAGATAAGGAAGTAAAGCCAGAAGTTAGCAGCACGATACTTCTCATGAGTGGGAAGGAGCTTCTCATGGAGTTGGAGAAGAATGAAGATCCATAGTTCTTTGTTGTCAGGAAGCCGAGAATTGTCCTGACAAGTACCAGAGTGGACGACTTGCCAGAGGAGATCCAGGAACTGTTGGGAGAGTTCGCTGATATCATCGTGGACGAACTACCTCGTTCATTACCACCGATAAGGAGTGTGAGTCACCACATTGACCTCATACCCGAAGCAAGTCTACCGAATAAGGCAGCGTACAGGTTGACACCCCAGGAGAATGAGGAAGTCAAAAGGAAGGTACAGGATCTGCAGAATAAAGGACTGGTCAAAGAGAGTCTTAGTCCGTGTGTTGTTCCGACGGTACTGAGTCCAAAGAAGGATGGAGGCTGGAGGATGTGTACCGACTCCAAGGCGATAAATAAGATTACCATCAGATACAGGTTTCCACTGCCGAGAATGGATGAATTGATGGATTGCCTAAGCGGGGCAAATTACTTTTCCAAGATTGATCTCAAGAGCGGATATCATCAGATCCGGATGAGAGAGGGAGATGAATGGAAGACAACATTCAAGAAAAAAGAGGGTTTGTACGAATGGCTGGTCATGCCGTTTGGGTTGACAAACGCGCCCAACACTTTCATGAGGCTGATGAATGAAGTCCTGCGGGAATTCATTGGTAAATTTGTGGTCATATACTTGGACGACATACTGATTTTCAGCAAGACTAGAGATGAACACCTGAGGCATTTGGCCATTGTGATGAGAAGGCTACAGCAGGAGAAGCTGCTGATTAATTTGAAGAAATGTTCATTCATGCAGACAGAGCTCATTTATTTGGGTTTTGTAATTTTGGCAAATGAGTTGAAGATGGATCCTGAGAAGGTTGAAGTGATCAGGAAATGGCCATCGCCGAGAAATGTTTTTGAGGTAAGGAGTTTTCATGGACTCACTAGTTTCTACAGAAAGTTCATTCGAAATTTCAGTGGAATTAGCGCCGCAATGATGGACACTGTGAAAAAGTGGCATAATTTTTTCCGATGGACAGCAGAGGCTGAAAGGATCTTCAATCTGCTAAAGCGAAATATTACTGAGCGGCCAATTCTGGTGCTGCCAGATTTTCAGAAGACCTTCCAAGTGAAGTGTGATGCCAGTGGATATGCTGTTGGAGGAGTCTTGAGTTAGGATGACAGACCCATAGCATATTACAGTGAGAAGCTAGATGATGCCAAGCTAAAATACTCCACATACGATAAAGAGTTCTATGCCATCATACAGGCATTGAAGAAGTGGAGGCATTACTTAATACACAAGGAGTTCGTACTGTACAGTGACAATCACGCATTGCAGTTCGTGAGTCAGCAAGAGAAGCTGAATCGGAAGCATGCAAAGTGGATAGAATACATGCAAAATTTTACATTTGTGATAAAGCACATTTCGGGGACTACTAACAAGGTAGTTGACGCCTTGAGCAGAAAATGTTTATTACTGCAGGAATTCAGGGTCAAGACTTTGGGTTTTGAGAATCTGAAGGATATGTACGCCGGTGACACAGACTTTGGCGAGGCATACGAGGCATCCGAGAACCCAGTTATCAGGGATAGGAGTCCATGGATTGACTACCTGATCTAGGATGGGTTACTGTTCAAGGACAATCAACTGTGTATTCCAGATTGCTCTATGAGAGAGAATTTGGTGAAGGAGAAGCACAGTGGGGGCTTAGTAGGCCATTTTGGGCATGAAAAGACATTCGCCAAGCTGAGAGAATCTTATTATTGGCCAGGCATGCGCACTGATGTGAAGCGATTTGTTGACAGGTGTCGAATATGTCAACACGCGAAAGGGAAAAAACAGAACACAGGGTTCTATCAGCCGTTGCCTATATCGGAGAGACCATGGGAGGCAATTAGTATGGATTTTTTTTTGGGATTACCGAGAACGTAGCGAGGAGTGGATTCCATGTTTGTAGTGGTGTATAGGTTCTCAAAGATGGCACATTTTATACCGTGTCATAAGACCAGCGATGCAACCCACATCGCAAATTTATTTTTCAAAGAGATTGTGCGATTGCATGGATTGCCCAAGAGCATAGTCTCCAATCGGGATACCAAGTTTATCGGTCACTTTTGGAGGATTCTATGGAAGAAGCTGGGGACTGACTTGGCATTCAGTTCTTCTTACCATCTACAGACAGATGGACAAACAGAGGTGGTCAACATAAGCTTAGGAGATCTGTTGAGAAGTCTGGTGACAGAGCATCATACCAGTTGGGATCAGATCTTACCACAGGCACAATTCATGTACAACGATTCGGTGAATCAGAGTACAGGTAAGAGTCCATTTCAAATTTTATATGGGACGCAGCCGAGAGGAGTTTCTGAGCTTAGGGATTCAGAACAGGCTGAAACTAGCAGCACGAAGGCTGAAGAGTTCGCTAAGGCGATGAAAGAACTTCACACGGAGGTGAAGCATCGACTGCAAAAATCGAATCAAGAGTATAAGCACAGAGCCGATCAGAAGAAGAGACAGCTTCAATTTGAAGTGGGAGACATGGTTTTGGCACACCTGAGGAAAGAAAGGTTTCCGAGGGGAACATACAATAAACTCAAGATGAAGAAAATTGGGCTGTGCAAAATCCTGAAGAAATTCGGGGAGAATGCTTATGAGCTTGAGTTGCCAGAAGGCACCGGGATATCTCTGACTTTCAATATTTCGGACTTATACCCTTACAAGGATGCAAGGGCAGGCATTGAGATGGAGAAACCAGTGATCCAGTGGCAGGAACAGTTGTCGGTTGCAGAAAAACCTCAGATGGAATGCATACTGGATAAGAGAATAGGCAGGAAGACCATGAGGAAGAAATATTTTGAATACCTAGTAAAATGGAAAAGTCACCCAGTGGAGGATGCCAGCTGGGAGGACGAGGCAGTCATACAAAAACATGGCCACAGTGTACATGAGCTCATGGACAGGAGCCCATGAAAATTTTTCTGAGCTGAGGAGTATGATGCAGGAGCATCCCTACCTCACCTAGCAAGTCAGCGCATGGAGAAAGAAAAGACAGTTGGATGATGCCAGCACCAAAATTTTGAATCACCTTGATATCTGTTGCGCCGACAATTGAATGAAAGCATTCATCATAGAGCATACTTGCACATTTTAAATGGACCTTGAGCAGATAAGCTCTCGTCCTTAGATAGCAGAAGTACTTCTTAGATTTAGTGCAGGTAGATAAGATAATTAAGTCTAGATTAGACAGTTTTGACTTCGAGAGGGAAAACGGAGTATAGACACCCTCCTTTGATTGTTGTAAAAGGGAGGCACTCAGATTATGCAGAACATTAGCATTGAGGAGAAAGAAGGGAAAAACAGAGAACTGGTGAAGAATCCCCATGTACAGATATTGAGTTAATAGGAAGGTTGTTATTCAATTTCATGGCTATGATTTTTCTCTGTGTATTGTTGATATTATGTTGTTGCATATTTGCTTCTTGTTTTTCCTATTGTCTATATGCTACATATGTGATTGCATTGCAGGTTCGAAACCTGAGGGAATGAACGAACAAGTTTAAATAGTTTCTCTGTCCAAGCCAGGAGATTCTTGCATAGAGTGCAGTGGCATTCCTCCACATAGAGTGCGTTGAGGGGGATGGACAGTTAAACTCCCATTTCGGTTGCCCAGAAGTTGTGTTGAGTCATTCGAATCGTGCAGGTGAGTGCAGATCGAGTAGAAGTCTCAGAGGCAGGTCTGGGGAGAGAGAGGAACATGAAAGCCATGATTAACCTTCAGAGACATGTTTGTTCTCTGTGTGTTGTTGGATTTATGCCTTTGCATATTTGTTTCCTGTTACTTACTTCTTTCATATGCTTCTTACGTGATTTTATGGAAGAATTGAGCATAGAGTGGTTCTGAGTGGAAAGTTGGTGAGGCCCAGGAAGGATAGTTCCTTTGATTTGTTGTGGGAACAGACTCGAGGAAGTTCGTGCAGGGAAAAGGTGGCGGAACTAAGGACTCTTTAAGAGGAATAGAATCGACGACTTGAAATCGTCGAGTCGGACCTCGAGTTCCCACTGACCAGTGGATCTGATAAGAGTTGCGAGGGGATTAACCTGCAATTGACCAAAGAGGCAGGTCATCTCATATCATTGTTCGGTGAATGGAAGGGAAGAGAGTTACTCATTAAAGTCACGAGACACGATTCCCTGAGTTATTCGGGATCACCAATCGGTAGGCGACAGGCGGAAAGGGATTCCACGAAGCTCACGTTCGAAGTCAACCCCAAGAAGCACTTGTGTCGTGAATTGGAACTCCGCAAATTCCCGAGGTGACGGGACAGTGTCGACCACGAAGTACAGTGGAATACAGGTGGAATCGCGTCATGATTTCGACCTCTCGGCGTTCGGGACTGGAGGAGTCAAGCGGTTGTTGTCACAGTGGCGATACTCTGAGGGTTGACCATTGACTATCGACACTCGGGATTCGGCGACTTGAACTGCAGGAAACAACGTTGCGAGTCTTGAGATATCGCGAGATTCGACCTTTCGATACGTGAAAGAGAGATCACAGCGAAAACGTTCTGTGGGTAAAGAACTCTCGAGGGAGTTGGAAGAGTTTCGACTCTTTGGGCCACGTGAAAGAGGAGGTCCTGGTAGTGTGATCGCCCGCCGAGGGGAGGTTGCGTCATTATGCATAGCCACTAGGAATACACTCTGAATCCATGCATTGAAAACTCAAGTATGAACATATCCACGAGACATACAAGGTGGATCTATGTGTCAAAAAAAAATCACAAGTAATCCATCGCAACCTAGACCAAAAAATGATGAAGTTCAGGGTCTTCAATCCTTCATCCGTTAGTACGATCCTAGTCACGTGATTACATATGTTAGAGTCGAATGTGAATAGAAACCACTTGATTACCAGTCATTAATGAAAACCATTAACAAGTGTGATGGAAATCACCATTGATGTCAATGACTCCCAAGGTACTCCAGTACAATCCAACAAGTGTGAATGAATGAGTTGAAATTGAACACTTGACAGAATCTCGCGATCATGGATCAATGATGTGAATCTACTGTCGAAAGCGAAGAAACCTTCCATTGGGGCATGCACACTCTAAGGTACTAAATAATTTTTAAGTCTTTTTCCTGGATAATGAGCCGAAGTCTATAGGAAAAGACTCGTCACAGGAGGGCCTTGATGTATGCCCCATCAATGACACGAAATAAGTAACAAATTTAGGGTAGAGAAAAATACGTATGTGACTTGGGACTGACACAGGGAAGGCTAACATGGTAAGAATGGACAATTGCAGATGACCGACTTGATAGAAAGTTTTATTTGAAGTTCTCTTGAACATATGAATGGCATGACAATGATATTGGCAGTATTGACTCAAAGCCGACCCAAGATGTGAACTTGCAGAAGGTCAGATAAGAGACAAACGGATTACCCAAACCAGATTCAAATGATGAAGAGGGGTGTCATGTTCAAGAGAAACTCTTACTGCCATTAATACAAATACAGAGACACATCCCTTTCCCAAATTTTCCCCCACCATTTATGGCGAGTACCTCTTTAGTTTTACACAAGCTTGAGGAGGATAACATATGCTTGTCAATTTAATGTCATCCTTCGAATGAGTCCCTCAGGTTATATTTAAAGAACCTTAAGAACGAGTGGTTCGGTCCCATGCAGGCCTTTCGGTGTTTGTTTAACGAGTCCAAAGGTAGAAAACTCGGGGATTTTTCATGTTTTGAGAGTCTTAAAAACACTTAAAGAGAACTCTCCCAGTTCCTTTTTCATAAAGTAGTTTGAAAAGACCAAAAAAGTGATAAACTATTTCCCATCAAACATTTTCTTCAAATACTTTTACGAGCATGAAAATAACAAGGTCGCTCATCGATCTTTTTGTTTTTAGGGAGCATGAAAAGAGATTAACGAGTTCTCCATAGGTTTCGTTGTTTTCATGTTACCATAACGAGTACAAAAAGATGAAAAAATTATACTCGATTACGTTCTCATTGATTTTTGAGACCGAGAACGAGCAAAGACTATGCTAGATGTTTTTCTGAAAAACCCTAAAAATTAATTGTACATGCAACCAAAACAAATCAAAAAACAACGTCTATACTTCGCTGTCTAAGGTCCTAAATGTTTTCCTACAAGGAAAAAAACACTTACAAGACCTTTAGACTTAATGGGTTTTTGACTAAAATGTATTTATATAAAACAAAATATTAGGAAAAATGATAAAAAAGTAATAAATAGAAGCAAAAAGTCTTTTTCACCATTTTAATTGCACTTGGTCAAAAACTTACCAAAAACCCTTTTTTTTTACCTCAACTTCGGCGACGGATTGAGGAGGCCACAGGGGATCATTCAATGAATAGATTTCATAAAAGAGGTAAGCATCTCATCTTCTATATTTTCAACGGATTAATTTTTATTTTTGATAGTAAAAAATCAAGATTTGTTTATGATTTGGGACTGCTAGTCATGCGCTGGGGACACTGCGAGTGGCCTATAATGGGCCCTGCGAAAATCAACGATTTCTGTAGGTGCGTTAAGGTGCACTCGTATAAATTTTGTACTGTACTTGAAGCTTGATCACGACAACCAGAAAACTAAAATGAAAAGTGAACATTGACTCAACAAAAATACCAAAAAATATTGAAAATGTGTGCTAAATATATTCTTTGTTTCCCATGCAGGTGTTTACTTGAAAAGATGTTGGAATGGAGAGAGTGTGAGCACAAAGAAGATGATTCTATGGCTTTAAATGATCCAGGGATTGTGAATGCACTCTAGCAATGTGGTCTATTAAAATTCTTCAAAGTGCATGGCATGAGAGCCCAACGAAGATTACTAGAATATTTGGTTCATATGTGGGATTCAGAACAACAAGTGTTCCACGTGGGTGTTCATGTCCTCTCTTTGGATGTTGAGGATATTTATTTCCTGATGGGGTTGTCACATCATGGGGAATGGGTGACTCTGACAGGTGGTCGAGGTGGTGGTTTTCGCATGAGTGAGTACATTTGTCGGCATTGTGAACCTGATGCCAAAAGACGTATAGGAAAATTAGAAATCTGAGGTGTGAGAGATTTGAACCTCACAACCATCCTTTTCACTACTTCATAGATGGCAGGGAGTGCTTCGCCACACATGGAACTCCAAAGTTAATTTCAATATGATATTGAATGTTTGGAGCCTCGAGTATTCAATTGGTGTGACGGTGTATTACGCAACATTAAAATATAACTCATGAAAAGCAAGAATGGGAACCTAAAATAGTTCGGTTATGGGTCTATTTTAGTATCATTCTTCCTAGAAATATTTCCACACCTACGCCTATAGGTGGAATGGGGAATACTAGCCCCGAGAGACCCACAAATGAAAATATGGTGTGACTTGATGACATAGCATGTGGCGGGCCAGATTGTGAAGTATGATGTTGCATTCTTCAATTGGTTGGGACTGCAAATCCTTATGATTGATGATTATGATTATGTTGATCTAGACTTTCAGGGTGATCCATATTTGGTTCTCCCTGAGGGATCTCAGTGGGGAGATATAGGTAAGAAAGACATTTGTTTTTTACAATGTTTTTATGCGTTTTTAAAATATTTAATGTTTTTCTGTTTCCGATCAAAAGAGTAATTTTTTTTTTTTATCATGAAGATGTAGGGCCACATCGACCCCTGGGATATTCTCCTATTCAGAGGCGAGGAGAGGCATGCAGAGTAGTTGGATGGGATGTTGAGGATTATGATGCGATAGAGCGGAACGTGGAAGGCTTGATGACAAACATCCCTGATATATCCATTGAGGAGATCCCGAGGCGTTATCAATGCCATACTGTAGGCGTATCTGGCTCACTTAGTTGATTACTACATATGGTAGCGAGAGTAGTAGTATGCTATTGCGAAAGGCATCCATGAT
>JZKD02S2090452.1:23203-49382 GCA_000966675.3 Picea glauca
GTTTACTTTGCTTTTTGTACAATATGTGAAATGTGATTGGAATTACAAATGTATCAAATGTCTGTCTAATACATAATTAGCTAGAGCATCAGTTAATGTATTTAGACATCTAGGAATGTGTTGATATTCAATATAATCGAAATGACGTTCCAAGAGGTGGATTTGTAATTACACCCGTAATAGAGTAGGGCTTTGGATAGTATAGACATTGTTTAACTGTAGTACTACTAGCTGCGAATCAAGTTGTATAATTAAGTGATGAATCCCAAGAAAAATAGCACTAGTCAATAATTCGATGACCATGCTATACTCTGCAATATTATTGGTCGCTCGATTGAGACAAACACCTTGTAGACAAATCAGTTCATTTGAGGGTGCATAGATTTCCCAAGCAGCAGAAGCTAAATTTTGGGTACTACAGCTAGCACCATCGTCGAAGACAATATAAGGTAGCAAAAACATTGACATTTGGAGACCAAACACAATGCAGGGTAAGTAGCTAGGGGTAAAATTCAAATAGCAGAAACACACTAAAGTAACACACAAGAGTATGAGACAGTAAAAATACAAGTGCTTATGCAGAGATAGGCTAAGCGTAGTACTTCTTCAAGTAAAGCCTATTTCTGGGTTCACTCAAAGGAATTCCATCGTAATATACTCAATCATATTCTCCCTTCTCCAACACTCTTTTAACAATATAAGGGCCTCACCACATAGACTCAAAATTTTTGGCTCCTAGCAAATCACGGTCTTGTTCATAGAGGAGAACTAGATCACCTTCAGAGAACACGCGTGTCTTGACATGTTTGTCATATTGAGATTTTATGCATTTCTTCTAGGTTTCAATAACTAGGGTGGCATCGCGACGAGTTTCGTCCAATTCATAAGATATAATAGATGTTCCTCCTCACCAGAGGTGTTTGGGAGAAGTTTGATGGCTAGTTTTAATGATGGAATTTCACATTCAATCGGTAGAACAACTTCTAAACCATACACTAATTGGAAGAGTGTAAACCTCATGGCTAACTTCACATATGTTCGATAAGCCCAAAATGATGAGAGCAACATCATGTGCCAACTCATTTTGTGAATTCTGATAATCCGTCGAAGCATGGTAATAAGTACTTTGTTTATTGCTTCGAATTGGTCATTGGCCCGTGGATAGTAGGGGGTTGAGTTTTCATGTTGAATACCTAAATTTTCCATAAGCTTGGACATCATAAAGTTTCGAAAGTGGCTACCGTGATTGGTAACGATAGCCTGTGGGATTCCAAATCGTGTAATAATGTGATTGAAGATGAATAGGGCTGTAGTTTTTCCCGTGTTATCAAATGTAGGCATCGCCTCGGCCCACTTCATGAAATAATCTACAGCTACAATAATGTACCCATGCCCCCCGGCCGAGTGAGGGTTACATGTCATGAAATTGATGCCCCATTTAGAGAAGGGTCCAACATAAACTACAAGATGTAAGGGAGCAGGGTGAGATCTTATTTTGTTGTTGTATGTTTGGTAAGCGTGGAATTTTTGGATGAAAATAATACAATATTTGAATAGGGAAGGCCAAAAATACCTAGCTCGTAAGATCTTTTGGGTAGTAGCATACCCAGACATGTGACCACCATATGCTATAGAATGGTAGTCATTCACACTTTCTGAACCTTATCATAAGTGAGACATCATAGAAAAATGGAGTCAACTCCATAGTGATAAAGAGTATCACCGAGGATGATATATTGGCAGGCTTGGTAATGTATGTGACAACGGTCAGTACTAGAAAAATTGGGCTAGAAAGTCTATGTCTGGAGATATATAATGATATCTCCATACCAAAGGTCATCGGAACTGATCAGAAAAAGGGATTCATCAGGGTAATGAATCCTCTGCTACATTTTCTGTCTCAGAATAGGGAAGGTCACATATCAATTCAGAAAACACCAAGGATTTCTTAGACTTAGCATGTTCAAACTCTAATTCAAACTCGTGGAGTATCACAATCCATTTGGAGTATTTTCCCCCTAGAAACTGGCGTGTAAGATTGTGCTGCATAAGGTTGCAATCGGAAATCACGGTGGTCTTGTGTAAAAGGATATAGTGTTAGAAACATTGGACATCTTGAAAAGCTGCCAAGGCCAATCTTTCAACATGTAAATACTTGGCTTTGGCAGTCGTGAGACTCTGACTCAAATAATAAATGACATGTTTGTCATGAGAATCATTCTCTTGGACCAGAACCATGGAAATGGTAGAGTCTGAGGCAACGAGGTAAAGGAAATAATCTTGACTGTAATCGGGTGGGAAAAGTAGTGGGGTACAAGTTAAAGTCAATTTCAAGGCTTTGAAAGATTTGTTAGAGGTAGTGTCCCATACGAATTCAGAACCCTTCTTTAGCAGTCGAGTAAATCCGAGTGTCAACTCAACATAGTATGGGATGAAACGACGTAAAAAAATTTCCTACCCCCTGCAAAATTTGAAGTTGGTGAACCGAAGAAGGAGGAGGGAGATTGATAATTTCCTTGACCTTCAGAGAATCTACCTAGATCCCTTGTCGAGATACGATAAAGCCTAGAATTCGGCTGGACTCCACACAAAAAACACATTTGTGTGGGTTTAAGCGTATACGATAGAATCAACATCGGAGGAAAATGGCTCGGAGGTGTGTTGGATGATCAATGCGGTGCATGGAATGTGTCGGTAGGTCATCTAGATATGGTTTTACAATGTGATTTATATCATGAAAGGCATAAGACATGGCACGCTGAAAAGTCATGTCGATGTTCTTTAAATCAAAGGGTAATTTCTGGTAGGCGAAAGTTACCCAAGGACAAATAAAAGAGGTTTTTTTTTATCCGCAGGCATGATATTGATTTGATTAGATCCGGAGAAACCATCCATAAAAGAGAATATTTCACTCCCAACACAATCCTCAACAATCTGATCGACGAAGAGGGTGGGAAAGTTGTCGTTAGGACAAGCTTTATTAATGTCCCTATAATAAACACATACGCGGATCGTACCTTGTTTCTTGTTAACCGGAACAAGATTGGATAACCAATCAATTAAAGCCACGAGATAAATAAAGACAGATTTAAGAATTGTTTCGACTTCAAGATTGATAGTGGCTACTTTGCGAGGGTGGACCAGGTAAAGTCTTTTCCGGATGGGTTTAGCGCCCAGGTATGTCTTAATTTCATGTACAACAATATCAGTGTCAATACCAGGAATCTCTTCATAGCTCCATGCGAAGACGTCACAAAAATATTGAAAAATGGATTTATATGTGACAACTTCATCAGTGGAACACAAAGCTATGATGTGCACATTTTTGACAACTCTAGTTTTAGTGGATATGTCGAGGGGGGGGCGTGGGTGAAATATTACTTAAGTTCCCTTCATATAAAACATCGTTTGTGGACTCGGGAATGGAAAAAATGATGACAACAGTCAACAGAGTCAAAATCCATTGGTAACTCTTGAGGGTGTGTTGTTTCAGGAAGAGAATGGAACAATGATTTCCATCATCCCAAGGAGTGTCCTCCATAGATAGAACCAACATAATCATCTCATATGTGGGAAAAATCATGTGAAAAGGATGAGAAGATGAATCGCCAAGAGAGGGAGTGGAGGGGGATGCCGATTGAATGGCTTGATAGGCGGATTCAATCAGACTTAAAGGTATTTGGTCACCATAGCATGAATAATCACCAGGTTCGGGTATTAGCCATGGGTCAGAAGATGAATGGGTTTCACAAATGAAGGTGGAAATCATGTTGATTGAGGCAACCAGAGGTGGTGGAATGTCGGGTTGTGGGATGGGAAACATACCCATCAGAGTGGAATCTTTGAGTAGACCCACACCAACATTCTCGTACCCAGGGGGTGTCTTAGCTATGAAAGGTATGTTGTTGGTACATGTGTCAGAGTTGAAGAAGGCCAGTTGGTCCACTGTAACTACTTTTCCTTGATTCGAAAAATGTGTGATATGAAAAAGAGTAGACATGACTGTACACATAAAATCGATCCAGCTACATCCAAGTAGAAGGCTGTAATCAAGAGGTGTGTCAAAGACCTCAACTTCAACGTTGACCGTTTTTCCTTCTAAAGTAATAGGCAATGAAAGGAGGACATTGTAGGGCTTAAATCTACAGCCATTAAAGGCCTTGAGCATGTTGTGTGTTTCAGTTAAGGGTGGAGAGCCAATGGATTTCCAGCAGGCAATAGACATGACACACATTGAGGCACCCTCATCTATAACTGTTCTACAAATGTTCTTGTCAGAGAAAACAACTTGTATTTGAAATGCGAGTTGAGGGGGTAACCTTGGAATGTGATCTTCCAAGTCAAAGATTATTAAATTTGTATCCATAGGGTCGATTCCACCGATATCTTTCAACAATTCCTTTGTTTGTGTAAGAAAACTCTGAAGTACTTCGAGGGCTGACATCACAGATAATTCTTGTGCCATATCTTCTACTATATTGTAGTTCTGGGTAGCACACACATGAGGATTGAAAGAAGACTTTCAAACCACGCCCTTGCGAAGAGGGCAAAGGATTGTATCAGGGTTCGGTCATTTGAGATGAAGAGTACTGGTAGAGCCAAGGGAGATTGTTGAACCAACAAAGGTGGTATATCATCAACTTTCTCCTTGGAGTAAGGGTAATATTTGGCATATGTGGTAAGTGTGATGTCATTCTTCTTTGAATCACCGTTACACATAAGTACATAAAAGGTGGTGGAGGAAGAAGGTTGATCATGGATGACCAATTGAGCTTGTTGTTGAGAAAGGAAGGGTTGAGATAAGATGGCAGGGGTAGGAGGTTTTGGGGTCCCTTGGAGTAACTTTGTGACCTCAGCACGTCTCGGATAATCTTTCATGTAGTGATCATCACCACAGATAAGGAAAGGATAGCGAGGTTTGCATTTATCCTTATCTTCAGCAGGTTGTGTCTTGGCCTTATCAGATTGTGGGTTTTTATTCTTATCCTCCTTATTCCTACCCTTCCCTTTTTTATATTTATTCTTACCAGTAAGAGTCGATTGAACGACGTTCATTTATGAAGTTTTACTGGTGGGAGGGGTGGGTGTCAAAGCAGTTTGAGCATTAGAAGCATGGGATTTGGGCGTGGTGTGAGAGGTCAGTGCAGACTGAGGTTGAGCATGGAAAGTACCTATCACACCATCAGTGGCATGAGAAGCTGTTGGGGTCATTGAGGTGGTCATGGTAGAAGGACAAGGTGCATCAGGGAGAAGATCATAAAGAGTACTTGTTTGTGAATAAACAAGATCGAGATACTAGGCACAACTGATTGCCTATTCTTCTGTGACAAATCCACCCATAGAAATGTATTTAGATATGTCATTCACGAAGGATTTCGTGAACCATTCTGTCAATAACTAATTGGGAAGATCGAGTTTGATTAGAGGATGCCTTCATCTCCACTCATGAATGTGATCAGAGATATGAGTGTCTTTACTTTGCTTGAAAGAACTGAAAATCTCGGTCCCCATTTCATAACGGGTTGGAAACTGGTAGTGAGTGAGGAAATCCATAGCTGGGTTTTGAAATCGGTGAATAAACCTCGTGGTAATTCTATATACCACTTCGCGGCTGAACCCGTGAGAGTTTGTTGAAAAAGACGTAGCCGAACGGAGTTATCCATCAAAGAGTTGGATGAACACCAAAGGTGGAAAGTCATTACATGATTGTTTGGGTCCTCTCCCAGTTTACCATCAAGCTTAGGAATGTCAGATGGTATTTTGGCTAGTATGATGGGCCACTGAGGAGAGTGACGGATAGGTTCATTTAAAATTCTAGACAGATCAGGGAGGTCTAAAGTGGCAAAAAAGGGTAATTGTCTAGTCACATGAGGGTATTGGTAACTTTGGGAAGGAAGTCTCATTTGTATACCAGTAGGACCATAAGCAGTTTTCATATAATGTGAAGATCTGGGAAGATTCGGTTGTTTTTGCGGAGGCATGTAGCCCATAGGGTTGTACTGGTTAGGGATGTTCCCTTGAATAGGGACATTGGTTTGAACGGTCGAACCCCAAATGAGATTGGATGGACCTAGGTATGGTTGGCCTATACTAGGGAGTATGAAAGAGATAGCTTGAGGTTGTTTCCCCCCAGTCAGTTGAGGATTACTTTCGGTAATATAGTTCCAATACTGGGACAAAGCTGCAGGTATGTTTTGTCCATGGGGTGGGGTAGGTGGGGGTTGTCCCAATTGGGGGTTGTGTTCCAGTTGGGATTTGACCTCTGAAAGGGGATTGCGTCTGACCTCCAGGGTGAAATTGTCCGCCAACATGAATCTAGTAATTAGGTGTGAAAGACTGAGTTGTGCCACTAGGGTCGGCTCCTCCGATGAGAGGTGAATAATACATCCCAAAAGGGGGTTGGGGAAGTGTCGGAATAAAACCAGTCACAAAATTGTGCTCAGGAGGAGAAAAAACTCTAGATGTTCTAGATGGAACTTGAGCAGGGTTGGGTATAGAAGAATTCAATGCATTATACCCAAGAGGAAGGGATGGGATTTGACTAGGTAAAAGTGGTGTACCAATAGGCATTTGGTCGACCATCGTATTTTCAGTGGGAATAGCTGTAGTATTTGGGATCATCGTAGAATGGGCCTACTGGAGAGGGGTGGTTAAATTGGGGCCAGCTAACAACGTTTCTGAACTAGGAAAATAATACCATGTTGTAGTATTAAAGTGATATATGGGTATCGTGAATGTGTAATATGTTTCGAGAGGTTTAGAAGTGGTAGGTATTTCAACTCCTGTCTCTGAGGTAGGAGGGTTCCTTCTAGAAGTTGGAGTCTGAGCGATGTAATTGGTTCAATAAGGATCCTCATTAAGGCTTGAAAACATCTTGGGAGATAATCCAGAAGTGTCAATAACAAGTTCTTCGAACGAATTGAGTCAGATAATACATCTCTCGTATCCAGGAGGTAGGAAGAAAGCTTCTAGAGGGACAAAAAAAATTTGAAAGCTCTCTAGAGAATCGGTCCTTTCCGATTGTGAGGGTACATGGTCCTGGATCTCACTCTATTAAGGAGAATCCTCTGGGGGGTTAAGAGGCAAGGGTTGAGAAACTTCTGGATCTTCCAGAGCTAGTCCTTGCATCCTATGTGAATGACATGGAGGGTCAATGTTGGTTGAACCAAAAAATATATGGAAAAAATCTATGGCCAACTACGTAAACAAACAACACTCGCTAGTACAATCTAGGAATCAAAACCAAGCAAACTAGACCTTCCTATTCTAAAGTCACTAGTTGGCGATGAAATCCAACATCGTGAATTCGAGACAAGAAGGGGCTAGGCTAGGGTGGAAAAGTTACATTGACAACCTGCTTAACGGACTTACACCCTGGTGTAATCTCCCACACATAATCATGGGTATACCCTCCAAGGAGCCCAAGTGAGTCTTTCCAATGTCGATTCTAGGTACCTTGGAGACTTTCCCCTCCACAATCACCTTGTGTAATACCTCAAGAAGATAGGCTACTAAAGTTACCACAAACAATAGTGATGACTGGGGAAACAGTTGACAGTCTGATCCACATGCAAGGGCAGGGTATCGATCCTGAAATCAAGTTGAGAGGATTCCACTCATTATTTTGGGTATACCTTCAAGTGACCCGCATAATATGTGCAATATCTACACTGATACCAACAAAGCAGGATGAGTGACTCTTCCAATCTCAATGCGACCTTAGGTTTGACCCTTGTGTGAGAAGGAATTCCCAGGACAAAATGTTGCAAATGGATTTGACCACTCCCTAACACAAGATACTATGGTGTGTTTTTTTCTTTGGAGAGTGTGTCTCACTGCCTATTCCAAAGCTCTAGCCTAGCTAATGTTGGTGTAAAAGAGTCCTAGAAAAACTTACTAGTTGAATTTTAGAGTTTCACAATATTATTAAAGGTTGTTGTTACTCAAGAGGGAGATGGGAATGAAACCAATGTTAAGTGATACTTCGACCCAATAACGTGTAAATAGAAATGAATGATGCAAACTTTCATTCGATGAATTCTATCTATAGTAGGGAGAAAGAATTTTTTCTGGAACAATGCAAACTATGATGTACAATTTTCTTCTTTTAAATGCAGTACCAAACAATCATAAACGATATAATTTCACTATTTTTTCTTTTTCAAATTTTTTGAATGCCAATATTTTCTGCATAAATGATCACCTAAAAGAATTAAAAGACTTTAATTTTTTCCTTTCGAAAAACCAAACAGGGACAGAACTAAGAAAGGATGAAGAATCAATGAAAATAAAACACTCAACAAGCACCCAAATCGATCTTTCAATGAAGATAGAAACACAAAATGACAAGAAAAGGTTTCTTCAAATGTAAACAAGAAAATGGTTTTTCGATCATTAAGCAATCCAGAAGGTGTAACCAACCTATAATTCCAACTCCAAATGAATAATTTTAATCGATCAAGCACTCATACACAAGTCCAAAGGTTATATCCTTGTCGATAAAAATCAAAAACAAAAATAAAAAAAATATCAAAAGAGAGGCATTCGATCTTCGAAATCAATCAAGATCAAGTTGAAACAATCAGAAGCAGTCAAGAACTGGTATTAAAAACCCTTTTCCAGCTGACTAAAGTAACAATTGGGCAACAATAGAGGTCAAGACCCAATCCAAAAAGTTTTCAAATCTGTCGTGGGCAGGCGGTATAACACAGTGTGGAAATGAATGGTTTTCGCAAGTCAATAATCATGCAGGTCGCGGAAATACCGCACTGAAACAAGCCACTAGGGTGCGGAAATAGAAGGTTTTCATGATCTACCTATAAGGTGCAGTGCATAAGTCTTTCACAAAATAGAAAATTTTTCAACAAGGACAAAGGGTCTCAGGAAAATTTTAAATCTAGTGAGCCTAATTGGATCTCCCACAGACTCAGACACTGAAACATAATGTAAAATATAGGCTATGATAAGATGGCCAAAAAAAACCCACGATCAAATTGTCTCTCCCCAATAGAGTTGGAAATTTTGTTAACAGGTAAATTGATATATGTGGGCATGAACTAATCCCCCTAGATCCACCTCGATCTAGAACAAAACAAGACAAAACAAGACACTTTCTCTAGGTTACAATCATTGAGTTTAACTTCCAAAGAAGGAATAGATAACATACCTTATGAATCACTTCCTTATGTCTTTGTTGATCCTGCCTTACTCCAATGTTCCTGTGAGATTAGATATGAAATGACACAAATCAACCAACGTGAAAGCAGTAATAGTGAAATTCAATGAAAACCTAAACATGTGATCAAGGAGTCATGTAATAAAATATCAATCATTTTATGGGAAAGAGACATGCCGTCGTATTATATTAATGAAAGCTATAAAATAAAACCGAATCGCCTTGATGTCACAAGTTCCCTTTCAGTGGCCCTTTGTTCTAACACACACATACATTTTCTCTGACATTTGTGAGAAGATTTTTCACAAAATCTTGATGGATGAATGGAGACCTCAAGAATCACTTGAAATAGGATTCTTCACACAATCTTCAACCTATTCTTTCATCAATTTTCTATGCTTCTTTATGCTTGTACCTCTAACCTTTTCATGAGAAGCCTATCATTATATAGGAGAATATGAAGTGGTTAAAGAGATGAGGATGACCCCATCAAATTAGAGAAGTTAGTAGGATCGTAACCATATGGACACCACCTCATATTTCCATAAGATTTCACTTCTAGAAGCTGCTAGAACTTCTTTCCTCTTTTAGTTTTAAAATGTCACCACAACCTGCCTATATAGCAGCCTATGGAAATCCCGTAGGCTGGCTATATTTCAACTTGCAGAAATCAGGGATTTCTTCACTGTGTAAAGGGAGCAGCCTGCGGAGGCCTTCCAAAAGTGCATCTTGCAAGGATGGAAAGAGGTTTCTTTTCTCAGGCAAAATATCATATTGGGAACCTGAACACATGTTTATGTAACCATCATCAGGGTGACTAAAATAATGTGTAACAACCGTTGATTAGAGAGAATATTTCACTCTCGGTGCAATCGTCGATGATATGGTCAATGAAGGGGGTTGGATAGTTGTCCTTAGGAAAAGATTTATTAATATCCCTATAATCGACACATACAGGGATTGCGCCTTGTTTTTTATGGACTGGAACTAGATTGGATACCTATTCGGTTAAAGAGACAAGATAGATAAAGTCAGATTTAAGAATTTTTTTGACTTCGAGCTTGATATCAACGACTTTATGAGAGTGGACTGGGAGAAGTATTTTCCAAAGGGGTTTAGCATCTGGGTAGGTCTTAATTTCATGTACAATTATATCAGGATCAATATCTGACATCTCTTGATAGGTCCAAGCAAAAACACCACAGAATTATTGAAAAATAGCTTTATAAGTGATGACTTCATCATCGGAACATGCGGCTCTGATGTGAACATTTTTGATGACTCCAGGTTTAAGGTATATGTCAAGAGGAACGGTGGTTGAAATGTTACTCAAGTTCCCTTCATAAAGCACATCGTGTGTTGACTCGAGAATAGAGGAAATGACAACAATGGTTGACGGAGTCAAAATCCATTGGTAACTCTCAATGGTGTGTTTCTCTAGGAAGACAATGGGACGATGATGTCCATCGTCCCATGGGGAGTCTTCCATGGACATAAACGACATGATCATCTTATCCATAGGAAAGATTACATGAAACAGATTGGGAGATGAGTCACCAGGAGGGGGAGTAGAAGGGGTTATCGATTGAATGGTTTGATAAGCATATTCAACTGGACTTAAATGGATTTTTTCACCATAGAGAAGATAATCACCAGGATCGGGTACTATCCATGATTCATAAGATGAGGGGGTTTCACGGATGGAGGTGGAAATCATGTTGATCAAGGTGACAAATGGAAGTGGAACATTGGGTGGTGGTATTGGGAAGGTACCCATTAAAGTGGAATATTTCAGAAGACCCACACTGACATTCTTGTACCCAGGAGGTGTCTTTGAGATAAATGGCAAGTTTCTAGTACGAGAATCAGAGTTGAAAAAGGCCAGTTGGTCAACCATAATGAATTTTCCTTGATGTTGGAAACGTAATACATGGAAAAGGGTTGACACGATGACACACATGGAATCAATCCAGCTACGACCAAGTAAGAGGTTATAGTCAAGAGGTGCATCAAAGACCTCGACCTCTACGTTGACTGATTTTCCTTCCAACGTAATATAAAATGAGGGAAGAACACCGTAGGGTTTAAAACTAGAACCATTGGATTCCTTAAGTGTATTGTGTGATTCAGTGAGGGGGAGAGAGCCAATGGATTTCCAACAAGCAACAAATATGACACATGTCGAGGTTCCCTCATCAATAACATTTCTACAGATGTTCTTGTTCTCGACAACAACTTGAATCTAAAATGCTAACGGAGGAGTTATCCTTGGAATGTGATCTTCCAAGTCAAAGATTATCAAATTCGTATCTGTGGGAACAATTCCACCAATGGCCTTTAACGCTGCCTTCCGTTGATCATGACAACATTGAAGGACTTTGAGAGATGACATCGCAGAGGGTGCTTGCGCAAGATCTTCTACAATAATGTAGTTTTGAGCAACACGTGCATGAGGATTGAAGGCATACTTTCAAACAACGCCCTTTGGATGAGGGAGGAGAACTGTAT
Source organism: Picea glauca (assembly GCA_000966675.3). Lineage (NCBI taxonomy): Eukaryota > Viridiplantae > Streptophyta > Pinopsida > Pinales > Pinaceae > Picea > Picea glauca. The sequence continues at coordinate 34,887 of JZKD02S2090452.1, forward strand.
TGGGACCCGATCGTTTGAGATGAAGAGGAACATTAGGAGGTGAAGTTGAAGGAGGTGGTTGAACCAACAAAGGTGGTAAATCGTCAACTTTATCCTTTGAAGGAGAATAATCTTTGGCTTGAGTGGTGATGGCAACATCATTCATGTTAGAATTACCAGTACACATAAGGACATATGAAGTGGTGGAAGGAGAGGGTTGGTCATGAATGACCAATTGATCCTGTTGTTGAGAAGGGAAAGTTTGTGACAAAACGACATGTGTGGGATGCTTTTCGGTCCCTTGAAGGAACTTAGTGACCTCAACGCGTCTTGGACAATATTTCATGTAGTGATCATCACCACAGATAAGGCAAGGATATCAAGGTTTATTGTTATCCTTATCATCAACAGACTGGGTCTTGGGTTTATCAGATTGTGGATTATTATTTATATCCTCCTTATTCTTACCCTTTTATTTTTTAGACTGTCACATACCCACTACCATAATCGGATTTTTCTGGTCTTCTACCGAATCAGAAGCCCTAAAAATATCCATGGAGGACCAGTGTAAGCTGGCTCTTTCTCTCTCCCCGCTCCCATGTGGTCGCAGGTCATGTTCATGGTTCAATTTGAACATAGTGCGTATTTGTATTTTGCGCCTCGACGCTACAGTAATGTCTAAACATTCGACTCTGCAACCGCTAAACCCCGACAGGGCTAGCGACCGACCAATGGAGACGAATCCCTACAGGGTCAGCAAATAGCCAATAGGAACAAATATCAACAGGGGTGGAGAACCTCCAGTGAGAATAGGCCTCGTCGCGCGGTTAAGTGGAATACAGGTGGAAAAAATGGAAACTTGACATGGTAGTNATTACTTTCGGTAATATAGTTCCAATACTGGGACAAAGCTGCAGGTATGTTTTGTCCATGGGGTGGGGTAGGTGGGGGTTGTCCCAATTGGGGGTTGTGTTCCAGTTGGGATTTGACCTCTGAAAGGGGATTGCGTCTGACCTCCAGGGTGAAATTGTCCGCCAACATGAATCTAGTAATTAGGTGTGAAAGACTGAGTTGTGCCACTAGGGTCGGCTCCTCCGATGAGAGGTGAATAATACATCCCAAAAGGGGGTTGGGGAAGTGTCGGAATAAAACCAGTCACAAAATTGTGCTCAGGAGGAGAAAAAACTCTAGATGTTCTAGATGGAACTTGAGCAGGGTTGGGTATAGAAGAATTCAATGCATTATACCCAAGAGGAAGGGATGGGATTTGACTAGGTAAAAGTGGTGTACCAATAGGCATTTGGTCGACCATCGTATTTTCAGTGGGAATAGCTGTAGTATTTGGGATCATCGTAGAATGGGCCTACTGGAGAGGGGTGGTTAAATTGGGGCCAGCTAACAACGTTTCTGAACTAGGAAAATAATACCATGTTGTAGTATTAAAGTGATATATGGGTATCGTGAATGTGTAATATGTTTCGAGAGGTTTAGAAGTGGTAGGTATTTCAACTCCTGTCTCTGAGGTAGGAGGGTTCCTTCTAGAAGTTGGAGTCTGAGCGATGTAATTGGTTCAATAAGGATCCTCATTAAGGCTTGAAAACATCTTGGGAGATAATCCAGAAGTGTCAATAACAAGTTCTTCGAACGAATTGAGTCAGATAATACATCTCTCGTATCCAGGAGGTAGGAAGAAAGCTTCTAGAGGGACAAAAAAAATTTGAAAGCTCTCTAGAGAATCGGTCCTTTCCGATTGTGAGGGTACATGGTCCTGGATCTCACTCTATTAAGGAGAATCCTCTGGGGGGTTAAGAGGCAAGGGTTGAGAAACTTCTGGATCTTCCAGAGCTAGTCCTTGCATCCTATGTGAATGACATGGAGGGTCAATGTTGGTTGAACCAAAAAATATATGGAAAAAATCTATGGCCAACTACGTAAACAAACAACACTCGCTAGTACAATCTAGGAATCAAAACCAAGCAAACTAGACCTTCCTATTCTAAAGTCACTAGTTGGCGATGAAATCCAACATCGTGAATTCGAGACAAGAAGGGGCTAGGCTAGGGTGGAAAAGTTACATTGACAACCTGCTTAACGGACTTACACCCTGGTGTAATCTCCCACACATAATCATGGGTATACCCTCCAAGGAGCCCAAGTGAGTCTTTCCAATGTCGATTCTAGGTACCTTGGAGACTTTCCCCTCCACAATCACCTTGTGTAATACCTCAAGAAGATAGGCTACTAAAGTTACCACAAACAATAGTGATGACTGGGGAAACAGTTGACAGTCTGATCCACATGCAAGGGCAGGGTATCGATCCTGAAATCAAGTTGAGAGGATTCCACTCATTATTTTGGGTATACCTTCAAGTGACCCGCATAATATGTGCAATATCTACACTGATACCAACAAAGCAGGATGAGTGACTCTTCCAATCTCAATGCGACCTTAGGTTTGACCCTTGTGTGAGAAGGAATTCCCAGGACAAAATGTTGCAAATGGATTTGACCACTCCCTAACACAAGATACTATGGTGTGTTTTTTTCTTTGGAGAGTGTGTCTCACTGCCTATTCCAAAGCTCTAGCCTAGCTAATGTTGGTGTAAAAGAGTCCTAGAAAAACTTACTAGTTGAATTTTAGAGTTTCACAATATTATTAAAGGTTGTTGTTACTCAAGAGGGAGATGGGAATGAAACCAATGTTAAGTGATACTTCGACCCAATAACGTGTAAATAGAAATGAATGATGCAAACTTTCATTCGATGAATTCTATCTATAGTAGGGAGAAAGAATTTTTTCTGGAACAATGCAAACTATGATGTACAATTTTCTTCTTTTAAATGCAGTACCAAACAATCATAAACGATATAATTTCACTATTTTTTCTTTTTCAAATTTTTTGAATGCCAATATTTTCTGCATAAATGATCACCTAAAAGAATTAAAAGACTTTAATTTTTTCCTTTCGAAAAACCAAACAGGGACAGAACTAAGAAAGGATGAAGAATCAATGAAAATAAAACACTCAACAAGCACCCAAATCGATCTTTCAATGAAGATAGAAACACAAAATGACAAGAAAAGGTTTCTTCAAATGTAAACAAGAAAATGGTTTTTCGATCATTAAGCAATCCAGAAGGTGTAACCAACCTATAATTCCAACTCCAAATGAATAATTTTAATCGATCAAGCACTCATACACAAGTCCAAAGGTTATATCCTTGTCGATAAAAATCAAAAACAAAAATAAAAAAAATATCAAAAGAGAGGCATTCGATCTTCGAAATCAATCAAGATCAAGTTGAAACAATCAGAAGCAGTCAAGAACTGGTATTAAAAACCCTTTTCCAGCTGACTAAAGTAACAATTGGGCAACAATAGAGGTCAAGACCCAATCCAAAAAGTTTTCAAATCTGTCGTGGGCAGGCGGTATAACACAGTGTGGAAATGAATGGTTTTCGCAAGTCAATAATCATGCAGGTCGCGGAAATACCGCACTGAAACAAGCCACTAGGGTGCGGAAATAGAAGGTTTTCATGATCTACCTATAAGGTGCAGTGCATAAGTCTTTCACAAAATAGAAAATTTTTCAACAAGGACAAAGGGTCTCAGGAAAATTTTAAATCTAGTGAGCCTAATTGGATCTCCCACAGACTCAGACACTGAAACATAATGTAAAATATAGGCTATGATAAGATGGCCAAAAAAAACCCACGATCAAATTGTCTCTCCCCAATAGAGTTGGAAATTTTGTTAACAGGTAAATTGATATATGTGGGCATGAACTAATCCCCCTAGATCCACCTCGATCTAGAACAAAACAAGACAAAACAAGACACTTTCTCTAGGTTACAATCATTGAGTTTAACTTCCAAAGAAGGAATAGATAACATACCTTATGAATCACTTCCTTATGTCTTTGTTGATCCTGCCTTACTCCAATGTTCCTGTGAGATTAGATATGAAATGACACAAATCAACCAACGTGAAAGCAGTAATAGTGAAATTCAATGAAAACCTAAACATGTGATCAAGGAGTCATGTAATAAAATATCAATCATTTTATGGGAAAGAGACATGCCGTCGTATTATATTAATGAAAGCTATAAAATAAAACCGAATCGCCTTGATGTCACAAGTTCCCTTTCAGTGGCCCTTTGTTCTAACACACACATACATTTTCTCTGACATTTGTGAGAAGATTTTTCACAAAATCTTGATGGATGAATGGAGACCTCAAGAATCACTTGAAATAGGATTCTTCACACAATCTTCAACCTATTCTTTCATCAATTTTCTATGCTTCTTTATGCTTGTACCTCTAACCTTTTCATGAGAAGCCTATCATTATATAGGAGAATATGAAGTGGTTAAAGAGATGAGGATGACCCCATCAAATTAGAGAAGTTAGTAGGATCGTAACCATATGGACACCACCTCATATTTCCATAAGATTTCACTTCTAGAAGCTGCTAGAACTTCTTTCCTCTTTTAGTTTTAAAATGTCACCACAACCTGCCTATATAGCAGCCTATGGAAATCCCGTAGGCTGGCTATATTTCAACTTGCAGAAATCAGGGATTTCTTCACTGTGTAAAGGGAGCAGCCTGCGGAGGCCTTCCAAAAGTGCATCTTGCAAGGATGGAAAGAGGTTTCTTTTCTCAGGCAAAATATCATATTGGGAACCTGAACACATGTTTATGTAACCATCATCAGGGTGACTAAAATAATGTGTAACAACCGTTGATTAGAGAGAATATTTCACTCTCGGTGCAATCGTCGATGATATGGTCAATGAAGGGGGTTGGATAGTTGTCCTTAGGAAAAGATTTATTAATATCCCTATAATCGACACATACAGGGATTGCGCCTTGTTTTTTATGGACTGGAACTAGATTGGATACCTATTCGGTTAAAGAGACAAGATAGATAAAGTCAGATTTAAGAATTTTTTTGACTTCGAGCTTGATATCAACGACTTTATGAGAGTGGACTGGGAGAAGTATTTTCCAAAGGGGTTTAGCATCTGGGTAGGTCTTAATTTCATGTACAATTATATCAGGATCAATATCTGACATCTCTTGATAGGTCCAAGCAAAAACACCACAGAATTATTGAAAAATAGCTTTATAAGTGATGACTTCATCATCGGAACATGCGGCTCTGATGTGAACATTTTTGATGACTCCAGGTTTAAGGTATATGTCAAGAGGAACGGTGGTTGAAATGTTACTCAAGTTCCCTTCATAAAGCACATCGTGTGTTGACTCGAGAATAGAGGAAATGACAACAATGGTTGACGGAGTCAAAATCCATTGGTAACTCTCAATGGTGTGTTTCTCTAGGAAGACAATGGGACGATGATGTCCATCGTCCCATGGGGAGTCTTCCATGGACATAAACGACATGATCATCTTATCCATAGGAAAGATTACATGAAACAGATTGGGAGATGAGTCACCAGGAGGGGGAGTAGAAGGGGTTATCGATTGAATGGTTTGATAAGCATATTCAACTGGACTTAAATGGATTTTTTCACCATAGAGAAGATAATCACCAGGATCGGGTACTATCCATGATTCATAAGATGAGGGGGTTTCACGGATGGAGGTGGAAATCATGTTGATCAAGGTGACAAATGGAAGTGGAACATTGGGTGGTGGTATTGGGAAGGTACCCATTAAAGTGGAATATTTCAGAAGACCCACACTGACATTCTTGTACCCAGGAGGTGTCTTTGAGATAAATGGCAAGTTTCTAGTACGAGAATCAGAGTTGAAAAAGGCCAGTTGGTCAACCATAATGAATTTTCCTTGATGTTGGAAACGTAATACATGGAAAAGGGTTGACACGATGACACACATGGAATCAATCCAGCTACGACCAAGTAAGAGGTTATAGTCAAGAGGTGCATCAAAGACCTCGACCTCTACGTTGACTGATTTTCCTTCCAACGTAATATAAAATGAGGGAAGAACACCGTAGGGTTTAAAACTAGAACCATTGGATTCCTTAAGTGTATTGTGTGATTCAGTGAGGGGGAGAGAGCCAATGGATTTCCAACAAGCAACAAATATGACACATGTCGAGGTTCCCTCATCAATAACATTTCTACAGATGTTCTTGTTCTCGACAACAACTTGAATCTAAAATGCTAACGGAGGAGTTATCCTTGGAATGTGATCTTCCAAGTCAAAGATTATCAAATTCGTATCTGTGGGAACAATTCCACCAATGGCCTTTAACGCTGCCTTCCGTTGATCATGACAACATTGAAGGACTTTGAGAGATGACATCGCAGAGGGTGCTTGCGCAAGATCTTCTACAATAATGTAGTTTTGAGCAACACGTGCATGAGGATTGAAGGCATACTTTCAAACAACGCCCTTTGGATGAGGGAGGAGAACTGTATCGGGACCCGATCGTTTGAGATGAAGAGGAACATTGGGAGGTGAAGTTGAAGGAGGTGGTTGAACAAACGAAGGTGGTAAATCGTTAACTTTCTCCTTTGAAGGAGAATAATCTTTGGCTTGAGTGGTGATGGAAACATCATTCATGTTAGAATTACCAGTACACATAAGGACATATGAAGTGGTGGAAGGAGAGGGTTGGTCATGAATGACCAATTGATCATGTTGTTGAGAAGGGAAAGTTTGTGACAAAATGACATGTGTGGGATGTTTTTCGGTCCCTTGAAGGAACTTAGTGACCTCAACACGTCTTGGACAATATTTCATGTAGTGATCATCACCACAGATAAGGCAAGGATATCAAGGTTTATTGTTATCCTTATCATCAGCAGACTGGGTCTTGGGTTTATCAGATTGTGTATTATTATTTATATCCTCCTTATTCTTACCCTTTTATTTTTTAGACTGTCACATACCCACTACCATAATCAAATTTTTCTGGTCTTCTACCGAATCAGAAGCCCTAAAAATATCCATGGAGGACCAGTGTAAGTTGGTTCTTTCTCTCTCCCCGCTCCCATGTGGTCGCAGGTCATGTTCACGATTCAATTTGAACATAGTGCGTATTTGTATTTTGCACCTCGGCGCTACAGTAATGTCTAAACGTTCGAATCTGCAACCACTGAACCCCGAGAGGGCTAGCGACTGACCAATGGAGACGAATCCCTACAGGGTCAAAAAATAGCCAATAGGAACAAATATCAACAGGGGTGGAGAACCGCTAGTGAGAATAGGCCTCGTCGCGTGGTTAAGTGGAATACAGGTGNTTTATAAGTCTGGACTTCGGGGTTTGAGAGCACGGGGTAACATGTCCCTTCGGTATCCCAAATTCCGAAACGTCGAAGTGTTGAACGAACCTCGATTGGAGATTAGCCCCTTGGGTTAAGCATTGGTCGATATGACCTCTACCCATATGAACACAACCTCTCTTACGTTGAGATTTATCAAGGCGAGAGCCTGACCTATTGTCAACAGGACTCCTTAATCCTTGATTCCCGATTTCCCGAAATAGGTAATCTATTGACACGTCACCTCCTTAAATCAGATGGCCCACAACTGCTCCGGGGTTTCCACCTTGGAGAGTCTTGATCCCTTATCACCAGGACTCCTGATTCCGTGATCCTTGATTTCCCGTAATGGGAGATATTATGACACGTGGCCTCTATAAATCAGACGACTTAGATATATCCCAGTATTTCCACAATGGAAGGTCCCGATCTCTTGTCAACAAAAATCTCGATTTCACGATTCTCGATTTCCCAAAATGGGGGATCTTACAACACGTGGCCTTCGTTAATCGGATGGCTCAGATCTACTCTGGGGTTTCCATAATGGAAAGTCGCGAACTCTTGTCAACATGAATCTCGATCCCGTGATTCCCAATTCACGGGGGTTTTTAACCCTCGGGTAACATTGGATAGATCCAACGACTGTCGGGTTTTTCCAGCCGAGGTCTGACAACCCAGATCGGTTCTTACCCATGCGTTCTTCCATGAATCCTTGGACATGGAAAAGATCCACGGTCCAGATAATCTCATGCACCTTGGATATCTACGATCCCAAATTCCTCGTTGCCCATGAAGACACAAAAAACAAAGGCGTAAGGCATTTTAGTGCCCTACTTTCTTCTACAAATCTAACAGTCGTGGGTGACCGTGGATTCCCCAAAGAAATCTCGTCCGTCGATTAATACCTATAAGGTTAAGGTACTTAACTTTCTAGATCCTTCTTTCAATCTGACGGTCATGAGTGACCACAGATCTCTTGACGGGATCTCATCCATCTATTCATTACTTCATCCTTATGCTGTCATCTCAGTTTTCAAGAGGATCGTTCCTCCTTATGCAGGGTTACTAAGGCCTTACGCCTTCACAACCGCCTTCCCAGTTCTTGATGGGCTTTTCAAGGAAGGTATTTCTATGGAGAGATTTACTCAGAGTACTACCTGAGGTATGTAAGGATGTCGTCCTCTCGAGAACGAGACCTGAATTCTGAATTTGATTAATACGCACACAAATAACGAATTCATGAGGACATAAATCATACGTAGTTTTTCCATATAAATATACAACTACTAGTACTGATCAAAACACCATACAATCATTCTTATAACTAAATCATTCACAGTTTCACAACTTATGAGCATAATTATCAGAATAAGCACATATATGGATATCAAGATGCCAGAGGAAAAACACTTATCAGAGATAACACCAGGGTCAAGCAACTGCTGAGAGGGGTGCTCGTTTCCACCCAACCGTAGGCTTAGCGACTCCCAACGTATTTACCACTAGCCACCCCCGAGATGAGACCACGATGATGTGAGACTGTGTCTCTATTTTCCAGTGACCAAGAGCGAAGATTGCAATCCTTCCTCTCTGCTATCACCCACTCTGCGTAATGCCAGAGTTCTCCCCTCACGTCTTCCCCCGCAATCGCTTCTACCCCACGCCTTATCCTCTTGCGAGGTTTCGTGTGGCGCGATTACCCTTGTGTTGATTAGGCCTGACGGCTCTACGAATGGGAGGTTCACCTCCCATCCCTCATTAAACCATCTACCTACCATCCTGCGAGACATTTAATTCAGGGCCAGCGAACCGCTTTTGGTTCTCTGGGCCAGTGGAGTCCAAATATGGTATTAATTCTTGGTGGAAGTTAATGACACCTTTTCAGGTGCCTTCCACCACCATCGTGGTCTCTTTTCTGCACGTCCCCTCTTAGCAGTCCTGCAATAAATTCAAAATGTTATTCACATTCATTGACCTTTTCCTCAAGGTCCATTTACATCACATATTCACATTTATGAGTTCGCCATAGTTCTTGGCCAATCTAGTTATATTTACAAGCTGGGGGAAATAGGGTGTTACAATTCCCTCCCCCTTAAAAGGAACATCATCCTCGATGTTCTTATCTACTAACATGAATGGTATGTACATAAGTAAACAAAATTGGATATGTCTGTCTCATGGAATCCTCCATTTCCCATGTAGCCTCATCTGGGCCAAAATGATTCCACTGCACCTTGACCTGTGCAATGGTTCGGTTCCAGAGCAGGGTTTCCTTTCTGTCCAATATGCATTGGGGTTCTCGTAGAAATTATCCCTCCGGTTCCACCTGGATCATAGACCAGTCAATTATATGATTAGCATCATGTACATATTTATTCAATAATGAAACATGGAAAACATTATGTGCTTTTACTGTGGGAGGAAGNCATCTACCTACCAGCCTACTAGACATTTAATTCAGGGCCAACGAGCTGCTTTTGGTTCTCCGGGCCAGTGGAGTCCAAATACGGTATTAATTCTCGGTGGAAGTTAATGCCACCTTTCCAGGTGCCCTCCACCACCATCGTGGTCTCTTTTTCTGCACATCCCCTCTCAGCAGTCCTGCAGTAAATTCAAATTTTTATTCACATTCATTGACCTTTTCCTCAAGGTCCATTTACATCACATATTCACATTTATGAGTTCGCCATAGTTCTTGGCCAGTCCAGTTATATTTACAAGCTGTGGGAAACAGGGTGTGACAATTCCCTCCCCCTTAAAAGGAACATCATCCTCGATGTTCTTATCTACTAACATGAATGGTATGTACAGAAGTAAACAAAATTGGATATGCCTGTCTCATGGCATCTTCCATTTCCCATGTAGCCTCATCTGGGCCAAAATGCTTCCACTGCACCTTGACCTGTGCAATGGTTCGGTTCCGGAGCGGGGTTTCCTTTCTGTCCAATATGCATTGGGGTTCTGGTAGAAATTCTCCCTCCGGTTCCACCTGGATCATAGACTGTTCAATTATATGATTAGCATCATGTACATATTTCTTCAATAATGAAACATGAAAAACATTATGTGCTTTTACTGTGGGAGGAAGTGCTAGACGATAGGCTACAGGTCCCACTCTATCTAGAACCTCAAAGGGTCCACAATACCGGGGTGCCAACTTGGCACAAACTCCCATTTTTAGGGAACTCCTTCCGGGCTTAATTCTAAGATATACATGGTCTCCCATTTTGAACTCTCTTGGAGTTCTCTTTTGATCAACATAAGTTTTCTATCGGTTCTGAGGGACCTTCAGATTTTGTTTTATCTGAGTCACTTACTGTTCCATTTATTTCAACATGTCAGGTCCAAAAGAAATCCTATTTACAGGATTACTCTAGCTGACTGGAGTATTACACTGTCTACCATAGAGGACCTTGAAGGGACTCATCTTTAAGGATGCTTGGTAGCCGTTGTTGTAGGCAAATTCTACCAATGGCAGGTAGTCTTCCCATCTCCTGGGTTGATGCATTACATGCATCCTTAACATATCCTCTAATATCTGATTCAATCTTTCTATCTGTCCATTGGTTTGAGGGTGATAGGTGGTGCTGAACAACAATTTGGTCTCCAAACCAGCCATCAGTGATTTCCAAAAATTGGAAGTAAATTTTGTGTCTCTGTCAGATATTATCTCTCTCGGCATACCGTGCAGTCGAAATATCTCTTTCATGAATATCTGGGTGATATCTATTGCCTTGCAGGTTGATTTGATGGGGATGAAATGAGCAGACTTGCTCAGTTTATCCACTACCACGATAATGGCATCATTTTGTTTGGTTGAAGTTGGTAATCCAGTGATAAAATCCATGGAGATGGTTTCCCATTTCCATTCTGGGATGGGTAAAGGGTGTAATAGTCATGCTGGGTGTCGATGTTCTGCTTTAACCTGTTGGCACTCTATGCCTTGGGACAAATATTTGGCTATGTCCTTCTTCAATCCAGGCCAATAAAATTGTTTCCAGGTGGCAGTGATCATTTTCTGGTATCCTAGGTGACCAGTGTAGGGTATTTTATGTAGTTCATCCATGATGAACCTCTTAAAGTCATCACGATTTGGAATGTACATTCTATCTCTGTAGGTGAGAAAACCTCCTTTGGTCATCTGGTAGCCTTCATATTTTACTCCAGTGGGTTCTTGCTGTAGGTACAGGGTCACAGTTTGAACGAAGGGATCTGTTTCTTGTGCGTTTCTGACTCTGTTCTTGACATCTGTCTCCCAGGTACTCACCGCTGCCAGGTGAATCGTTCTCATGCTCCTGCTAAGGGCATAGACCACCCTATTTTCTTTCCCTTTGATGTGTTTGATTTCAAAATCAAACTCACTAAGGAGGGCCATCCATCTAGCTTGTCTAGCATTGAGATTTGGTTGATCAAACAAATACCGCAATCCATAGTGATCCATCATAAGTACAAATTTCCTTCCCAGGAGGTAATGCCTCCACATTTTCAAGGCATGCACTATGGCAGCCAGTTCTAGATCATGAATCACATAGTTGACTTCATGCTCATTCAATTTTCGGGATTCATAGCAGATCACCTTTCCTTCCTGCATAAGGACTCCTCTGAGCCCTTCCTTACAGGCATCTGTGCACACAAGGAAGTCAGCTTCTGGGTCAGCGATTTTCAACACGAGTGCATGGGTTAGTAGATGTTTCAAGGTTTTAAATCTTTCTTCACATTGCTGTGTCCACAGGAATTTTGTCCCTTTCTTCTGGAGGGCAGTGATTGGACAACTAATATTGGAGAAATCTTTTATAAATATCCTATAGTATCCCGCCAATCCCATAAAGGATCTGATGTCTGAAACATCCTTTGGGGTAGGCCATTCCATGATAGACCTGATCTTGTNTCATGTACATATTTATTCAATAATGAAACATGGAAAACATTATGTGCTTTTACTGTGGGAGGAAGTGCTAGCCGATAGGCTACATGTCCAACTCTATCTAGAACCTTAAAGGGTCCACAATATCGGGGTGCCAACTTGGCACAAGATCCCATTCTCATGGAATTCCTTCTGGGCTTAATTCTGAGATATACATGGTCTCCAATTTTGAACTCTCTTGGAGTTCTCTTTTGATCAACATAACTTTTTTGTCGGTTCTGAGAGACCTTCAGATTTTGTTTTATCTGAGTCACTTGTTGTTCCATTTCTTTCAACATGTCGGGTCCAAAAGAAATCCTACTTACAGGATTACTCCAGCTAACTAGAGTATTACACTATCTACCATAGAGGACCTTGAAGGGACTCATCTTTAGGGATGCTTGGTAGCCTTTGTTGTAGGCAAATTCTACCAATGGCAGGTAGTCTTCCCATTTCCTGGGTTGATGCATTACATGCTTCCTTAACATATCCTCTAATATCGGATTCACTATTTCTGTCTGTCTGTTGGTTTGAGGGTGATAGGCGATGCTAAACAACAATTTGGTCTCCAAACCAGCCATTAGTGATTTCCAAAAGTTGGAAGTAAATTTTGTGTCTCTGTCAGACACTATCTCTTTCGACATACCATGCAGTCTAAACACCTCTTTCATGAATATCTGGGCGATATATATCGCCTTGCAGGTTGATTTGATGGGGATGAAATGAGAAGACTTGCTCAGTTTGTCCACCACCACCATAATGGCGTCATTTTGTTTGGTTGAAGTTGGTAATCCAGCGATAAAATCCATGGAGATGGTTTCCCATTTCCATTCTGGGATGGGTAAACAGTGTAATAGTCATGTTGGGTGTCGATGTTATGCTTTAACCTGTTGGCACTCTATGCATTGGGACAAATATTTGGCTATGTCCTTCTTCAATCCAAGCCAATAAAAATGTTTCCGGGTGGCAGTGATCATTTTCTGGTATCCTGGGTGACCAGTGTAGGGTCTTTTATGTAGTTCATCCATGATGAACTTCTTCAAGTCGTCATGATTTGGAATGTACATTCTATCTCTGTAGGTGAGAAGACCTCCTTTGGTCATCTGGTAGCCTTCATATTTTACTCCAGTGGGTTCTTGTTGTAGGTACAGGGTCACAGTTTGAACAAAGGGATATGTTTCGTGTGCATTTCTGACTCTGTCCTTGACATTTGTCTCACAGGTACTCACCGCTACCAGGTGAATCGTTCTCATGCTCCTGCTAAGGGCATTGACCACCCTATTTTCTTTCCCTTTGATGTGTTTGATTTCAAAATCAAACTCACTAAGGAGGGCCATCCATCTAGCTTGTCTAGCATTGAGCTTTGGTTGATCAAACAAATACCGCAATCCACAGTGATCCATCATAAGTACAAATTTCCTTCCCAGGAGGTAATGCCTCCACATTTTCAAGGCATGCACTATGGCAGCCAGTTCTAGATCATGGGTCACATAGTTGACTTCATACTCATTCAATTTTTGGGATTCATAGCAGATCACCTTTCCTTCCTGCATAAGGACTCCTCTGAGCCCTTCCTTGCAGGCATCTGTGCACACAAGGAAGTCAGCTTCTGGGTCAAAGATTTTCAACACGGGTGCATGGGTTAGTAGATGTTTCAAGGTTTGAAATCTTTCTTCACATTGTTGTGTCCACATGAATTTTGTCCCCTTCTTTTGGAGGGAAGTGATTGGACAACCAATATTGGAGAATCCTTTTATAAATCTCCTATAGTATCCCGCCAAACCCATAAAGGATATGATGTATGAGACATCCTTTGGGGTAGGCCATTCCATGATAGACTTGATCTTGTCAGGATCTACTGCTACCCCTTCCTCGGATAGAACATGTCCCAAGTAAGGTATTTGCTTCTGAAAGAAGTGACATTTGTTGAATTTAGCATAGAGTTGATGCTATCTTAGCACTTGTAGCACAAGTATGAGATACTCTTCGTGTTCTTCTCTATTCTTAGAGTAGATTAATATGTCATCAATGAAGACTAGTACAAATTTATCTAAAAATTTACTGAGTGCATTGTTCATTAAGCACATGAAAGTGGCAGGGGCATTGGTTAACCCAAATGGCACTACCACAAACTCATAATGACCATACCGTGTATGGAAAGCGGTTTTATGGATGTCTTCACCCTTGATTCAGACTTGATGGTATCCTGACCTCAAGTTAATCTTTGAGAAAATAGATGCGCCTCCCCACTGATCGAATAGATCATTGATCCTGGGCAAGGGGTACTTGTTCTTTATGGTTACTTTATTAAGTTGTCTATAATCTATACACAGTCTAAGGGTGCCATCCTTCTTT
>JZKD02S2090463.1:27871-49379 GCA_000966675.3 Picea glauca
GAGAAGACAGAAGCAAAGCATTAAACCGAGGGAGATGGAATTTTCCCCTTAAAGAAGGGGTCCAGCTTCTTCTGAGAGCCTAAAGAAATGTTGGAGGCCGCCTCCCTTTCTCTGCACGCTTTGTTGGTCCTTCGCCCTCGGGTAAGGGGTGGAGACAGAACTGAGTTGTCTTCAGTTTCAGAAGTTTCCACAGAGCCTATAGAGGGGACTGAAACAGCCAGACCTGCAGGGACAGAAGGTTCCGGATCTGAAGGTCGAATCTCTCTCGCTACTACTGAAGCTGGGGGGGTGGAATCCAGAAGGCTTTCGTCTGCCGACGGATTTTCCTTATGTGCTGTTGCTTCTGGATCTAGAGCTTCATCTTCCTTCAATGCATCAAAGCTATTTTTATTTTCTAGAGTTGCCTCTACTGAATGAGGGGCCTTCGGAGCCTGGGTTAGTGGATCGTTTCGCCTTGGCTGCCTTCGTCGGTTAGATACTAGCTGAAAATCATCTTCTTTGACTGGTTTCGGCTCCTCAAAGGCTTTGGGGCAGCTTTTTGCGAAATGACCATATGCATGGCACTGTAGGCATTTGAAAGGAATCTGTTCGTAGTCCAGCTCTTGGATAAGGCACCATTCCCCCAGGGAGAGTTTAATGGTTTTCGGAAGGCCTTTCTCCAGGTTAACCTCAACACAAATACGAGCGCAGGTAAACTGATCCCCTTTCGGCTCCGCACTGTACAGGAAACGCCCAAGCTTATTCTCGATGTCCTCCAGAGATATTTTCCCCCAGAGATGCAAGGGAAGATGAGGCATCCTGATCCAAACAGGGGCTGCGGTGATCTCAGCTCCAGGATTGAAGTCAAGAGTCCAGGGGGCTAGGAATAACCCTCTCGACCCCATGAAATAGGGTCCAGATCTGAAAACTAGATCACGGTCCTCTGTCCTCGAGAAACTGAATACAAAAAAACCCCTGCCCACTGCGCACAGAGAAGCTTTACCCTGTATCAACGGCTTCCAACGATCATCCATCCATGCCTCCACCGATTTGGGGCTGGGCCATAGCCCCATAAACTTTTCGATGAGGGCCTTTTCAGCTAGATAGAGGGCAAGGTTGCAAGGATCCTCTGGAGAAAGCTCCAGAGACGGGATCTCCTCCATCTTCTTGACAAATTTAGATGAGAGAGAAGGCTTGGATTTAGGTCCTGCCGAGCGGACTAATTCTTTGAAAGATTCCAAAGGATCTTCTTTCAACTCGACATTCGGGTCTGGGGCCATCGTGGCAGGCTGGCGACCACCAGCAAACAAGAACGGAGCTAAGCGCAGAGGCAAGCTGAGATCCCTGCTCCAAAACGCGTGCACGCAGGTGAGACGCTCTGAAGAACTCCGAACCGCGGCCCTGTGTGCAGGGAAACCTTGAACAGCTGCACGATCCATGCCCCTGCAAACCAGAGCAGAGGCGGCTAGGGTTTAAACCCTAGCTGCGATGATAGTCCATCGTGCTTCATCCTTGAAACGAGGAGCCACTACCCTATCTTGGTCGTCAAGTCACCTTAATTTACTAGCAGGGCCAACTTGTCATTTTTGTCTTTTAACTTTATTTTATTTATTTTGTTGTTTTTACAAGTGTTTATTCAATGCTTCAATGGAGTCGACTTGATCTTATTGTCTTCTATTTATTTCTAGTGGATTACAGGGTCTTATATAATGGTTTCTTATGGAGAATGACTACCCGAAGTTGCAAAACTTCAACACTCCCTCTCAACAAGGGAGACATTCTCCATACTTGGATTTCTTCTATCATAGAAAAGTTTCTCCATGAGCCATGTTGGTGATTCATCTCCACACAACTATTTTTATCACCTTGGGTCTCAAATAAGACCACACTTGGACCATTCACCTCCACAAGTACACCCTTGTGAGTGAATGTCACCACAAGTAAACCCTGTGAGTGAATCTACCATTCTCTATTGGTTAAACCACCAATCCTGGGAGAATGACGCTCGATGCTATCAGACACGTGGAAGCACATCAAGCATCTAGAGTCCACAGGTAATCCCCTGTAAGTAAGGACTATGCCTGGGCCCATTTACCACAAGTACACCCTTGTGATAAATGTATCCTATCTCCATTGGTCTACAACCCAATATAGAAGAAGGTTTTTCTGATGCTTACCAGGGCCACTCACTATCACAAGTACACCCTTGTGAGTGAGTGTCACTTACAGGAAAACCATTGTAAGTGAATATGTCAGTCTCCATTGGTTAAATCACAAATCATGGGAGAATGATTCTTGATGCAACCACACACTAGAGGAATACTAACACCTCAAGTATTTTATCCTGAAGACTACGCCTGGGCCACTCACCTCTGTAAGTACACCCTAGTGAGCAAGTGTCACTTACAGTTAAACCCCTGTAAGTGAATATGTCATTCTCCATTAGTTAAAAAACCAATCTTGGGAGAATGACGCTCGATGCTTCCTCCCGGAGAAACAACATCACCTCATGTATTTTGTCCTTTGAAGACTATGCCTGAGACACAGGTACACCCCTATGAATATCTTCCCGATGCTGCAAATAATCAACACTCCCTCTCAGTGAAGGAGACATACTACATCATGCCAAGTTCATCTTTGGATACTGGAGCTTCACTGCTCCATTTTGTATCATGTATCGGATGATATGAAATCTTCTCATCTGTGGATATGTACCAGAGCTTCACTACCCCCTTGTGCATCAAGTCTCAGATAAATTCCTGCAAGAATATTTTGAATATGAACTGCTTTACGACTTGCGATACCAGTTGCAATATACATTTTATCTATTGTACTAAGTGCTACAAAAACCTTCTTTCCTGAAATCATAACCGATCCCAAGTTGAAGAAGCACCCCAAGGTGCTCAATATGTTTACTACACTCCCTTCCCAATCGAAATATGTGTATCCTTACAACCTCACTTCACCACTTGAGTCATATCTGAGGCTATATCCAACTATACCATGCAGGGAACTCAACACATGTTTTGGTGCAACCCAATGGTAGTGTCTCAGCTCTACCATAAATTGGTTCAAGGTTCTCACTACAAAGAAAATATTTGGCCCGATGTTAACCAGATTGTAACACCCTGTTTCCCCCAATTTGTAATTAATCATAAAATAGGAATTACCATGCTAAGGCATGAGGAAAATGTAAATGTATTATTGACCAAGTTTCCAAATAAATGACTGTGGGGGTGAAGCCTTGAAAGTACTGGCCATGATATCACTAGAGGAAGAATGTGAAAACTATAAGAGAGGGCTCATTATGAGAAATAACCCCAAATTTCCCTTGATGAGGATGACAACCTCCTTCAGATCCCAAGGAGAGAAATCAGTTAATGAAGAAAGGACCGATAGTTAAATTACCAACCACCCCCATGAATGGAAACATGGGATGTTAGTCTGAAATACCACAGAGACTTGCAGACCTGAGCTTCCTTCTGACAAAAGGAATTGGATAGGTCGACAAAAACCTTCCCAAGTAAGAGACACACACACGGAAAAAGGAGGCACTAGACAAGGGTGGAAGCTCACGAGGGAGAGGCGTGAATCTCTCCAACGAATCATGAACAAAAGGCCGCGAGCTTGATGCTGAAGAGCATATGAGAAACCTCACCGAGGCCACAACCGAGTGAGAAAGCTCAGAGTTGCAGAAAATATACCCGAACAAAAGCTGACACAGAGAGAGAACCCTCGAGAACTATGAGAATTCCCTGGTGATATCATGGCTTGGCACGGGGGTGGCCAGAGTGCTAATAGTGAATGCCTCTGAGCCTATGGTTGGGTGGAAGGACGCACACCCACAGTCATTTGGTTGACGGCAACCTGTAATAGATAAGCGATTTCTTACTTTGTGTAATTTAGCTCTAACTGGGCATGAATTTGGTTATACTAGGTATGTTTCAGGAATTGTGCTTGATTTTATGAATGGATATACTGTGTCTCTTTCCTTACTACTTGGTTGTATATTTAGGCCAATAAGAGATTATATGGATAGGACATGATTGGTATTTGTAAATGCTTGTGTCCTGAGGCTGCTTGAGTTAGAGCCACTAACTGTGAGATCATCGACCTTAGGCATAGTCTCATGTACACATGCCAACCTTCCTAGTTGTTTAGAGTCCCTTGGAGGATGAAATCTGTTAAGCTCAAGAGATGTAGTGTAGTTATGCACCGGCTCCCTGGGAGGCAAGTAGAGGCTGGGACTCACCCAAGTCCTAGACTTGAAGAATGTGCGCAAGGGGTGCGCAGAAGACTCTTCTAAGAGTCAAGCCCAGGGGAAAGAGTGCAAAGCTCTTAATTCCTTCATAGCTGGAAAAGATCAGGAGGGACAACACCTTTCGTAAAGTGTTGGTGAGACCCAATGGCCGGCTTGCAGTAGAAGATCGAAGGCTGAGACCTTTGAAGTGTTGAAATCTTCCAAGGAAAAAGGAAGAAAGTGTGATCTCAGGGAGGAGCTACAACTACCGTCAGATCTTGCGTGGATATACGATAACCATCGGATCTAAGAGAAGCTTCACGAGGTTTAATCCTTGCATACGCAAAGGTGAGGACTCATCAAAGTCCTGAAAAGATCTGGACCGTCCATTTCAGAGGACACGTGGTAGAGATCCGAACCCATCGGAGTTTCGGATACCAGAAGGTTGAAGGAGTAGAATTGTGGAGTCCTTGCATCACGAACTCCCGATTCGCAAAATCCCAATATATGAGAGGAGCCATCGGATTTCGGTATTTTGGCTATTCAGAGTTTGAGACATAGAGGAGACTGTGGTTTTGGTACTGAGAGTTTCAAACTCCCGGTACGTGAAACAATGAAAGCATCGAGACCATCCATTCCAGAGGACACGTGGCAGAGATCCGAACCCATCGGGGTTTCGGATACCGGGAGGTTGAAGGACCAAGAGTTTGGTCACAACGGATTCACGAAATCGTGAATTCCAAAACCCCGAAAGGATGTGGGTTGTCGATCCAGTTGGATCGTAGCCGTTGGTTCAAGAGGGACATGGACGTCCATTGATCTCTTAGCAGAGATATTTTGGTATTTCGGCTACCGGGGTTATAAAGAGTAAGAGAGTTGGGACTCTTGATCCATGAAATCCCGAAAGGATCCAAACCGTCAGATTAGGGGAGGCTTATAGCCACTGATCTCCCTTTGGAGGGGAACTTAGTAGATTTCGTAGTTTCGAGGATTTGAAAGGGAGAGGAAGAGACATTGCATTGAGATTCCCCAAATTGCAAAAATCTAGTAAGTGCTTTGTCGATTAAGCGCATGGTCACGGAACAAGGTCACATGGACAAGACCCAAGTGGGGAGCTTGTCACTCGCCAGCCCTTTCAGGGTTCGACATTTCGTCATTTCGGGGTTTGAAGAGTCAAAAGACTTGACTCTCTTACATCGTTGAGTCAGGAAATGTGAAAGGAACCTCTTGGCTTGGCCTGTGGTCATAACCAACGATCACATGGAGGTGGATAAGGGAAGAGCTAGCCTGCACTAGGCTCCCGTAGGAATTCAGGGATTCTATCCCTTGAGGAAAGGCCAAAAAATTTATTATGTCATAGTGGGTATGTGACACCGATACATCAAGGATCCAATCAATTGCTTGTACATTGTGGGATCCACCAAATCAGAATCTAAAGCTGAATCATTCAACTTATTTAGATTTTTCTCCATAGGTTTATCCATGGACTTGTAGTCTATCATATCAAACCTCATCAATATCCCTTGTCTAAGAAAGATATCATGTGATCTTTGTCACACCTCTAATCCCAAGAAATAGTACATCTGGTTAAGATCCTCCACCTCGAACTCTGAGGCCAACTCCCTCTTTCACTGGAGTATGTCCACTGAAACAAGTGTATCCTCCCAGGAGATCTCTCATATCCTAGAGGCCTCCTCAGCTCATGAAACTTGTTTGTTAGTTCTAGAAGATGTCTCTCTCCCACCTAAATTTAAGGGGGAACTCCCTCTGAATGATCTGCTCTTCCTCTGAGTCAATTGACTCTCTCTGAGTTTGAGTCTGCATGCTCCCTATGAAGCTTGACTCCCTTTGAGTTTATACAAACTCCAGAGCCATCTTCTCCCTCTGCATCTGCTATCTTCCTCTGAATTCTGATCTCGTATGAACTATCCTTGGGGGCTGCTCCTCCCTACTAGATCTTGAGGGTTGACTCCCTATGAAATTTGGCTCCTTCTGAGATGGTACTTGGTGGGGCCACCTGCCTCATCACTGGTGGAACCATATTCTCTTCCTCATGATGTGGCTAATCAATGCCATCTAACTTGAGAATCTTTGAGGTCATTTTCTTTCCCTGAAAGTATCACAGGGAGCTTGATTCCTCACTGCATCCTACAAAGTGTCACGAAGACATGTTAGCCTGCTCCTGGTCACTGCAACATCTCTAGGTAGATCCACTGGCCCTACTGACTCCTCTTGATAGTTTAAAGGATGAAAAATGGGACTAGAGGAAACAATATGATCATCCCTCATAGCCTTCTTCTCCTCACAATCAATCTCCATATGAGACACTCTGTATCCCATAAAAGTAACCTTCTTTCCATGAGGTTCTAACTTCATCCTCTTATGCTTCAGTACATGGATGTATACTTTCATGTATACAAATTCTTGTCTGGATAGTCTACTCCATGTCTCAAACTAGATATCATCTAATATGTTTCTTCCTACAACTGTCAGTATAGCTCCCTCTTAAGGATATCACTTGTGACCTTCCTGGAACAAGAACAAGAACAAGAATAAGAACAAGAACAAGTACAAATGTTACTATATCTCTTTCTCGGAGATATCACCTATGACGTACCTGGAACAAGAATAAGAAGCACGAACAATGCTTTTCTAGTGTTGTGACCAATTATTCCTCCATGGTAACCTGCCTGGAACAAAACAAGAACATCTCCGTGGTAACCTCCATGGAATTTACAAGGTAACCTTCCTGAAAAAAAAACAATAACATCTCCCATGGTAACCTCCATGGAATTTACAAGGTAACATGCTTGGGGCAGAGACAACAACCAAGAAAATCTCCTAGAAGATTTCAGTTTCATTTCGTAAACAAGTGCATCATTAGTACTAGACAATGAGAATTTACATAATGATCATCGTACTAACAATACTCAAGTTTTACTAAACATTTGATAGCAAAAGTACTCAACAACTCTAAAGATCATTGTCCCAGTTACAACATTTACTTAAGATGCAACAATATAAAATATCAAACCTAATATGTGAACATGGAGTCTTGTTGTTGTTGTTCCATTTGATTTCAAGTTGTCATGTACTGTAAGAGACATCATCACTGTTGCCTCCAACTCTTGAGCTTCCTCTGACTGCACTAGATCTATGATCCCTTTGGATCTACTGTCATTGCTTGAACAAATGCCCTTTTACCAAGTGTACATCTCCTTCAAACACCCTCATGATATAACTCATATACAAGTGTGTACCTCTGAAATTTGTACCACCATCCATCTTGTATTTTGATACGAGATAGCACATCATCTCAACAAGAAGAAGTCAAAAATCTGAATCAAAAGGTTCAATGTCAATAATCCTAAAAATCCTAAAATTTTAACTTGGACATAATGTTAATCTGAGAGGTGCAGTAGGTGTGTTAGAGAAAGGTGAGTTTCTCTATGCCAAAATTCTCTCCAACTCAGCCCAATAAATGCTCAACGAGCTTTAAAAAAGTGTTACTACAACTACTGTAGAGAGATAGGGGTGAAATTTCAACTTTCACCAAATTATAGTTCGAGAGGTGCAGTAACTGCGCTGGAGAAAGGCGGGTTGATTTGTGTTGGAGTTAGTCCCAACGAATTTTCAATAAGTGTTCAACGAGATTGACAAAAAAAAATGTGCGACAAATCACTACAATGTACTATTTTCCTTCCAGTGAGTAGACTATTTTGAAGGTAATATGCTACGATACCATGTTGATTTTTCTAATTTCCAGATCTGATAATTATTACCTTATGATTTCAAATAGATTTTAATGCCATAGTTATCATAGAATAATTACACACTGAAATTTCAACTCAAATAAAACTACAGCGAAAATAACAGAATCATTAAGATATAGCCATGCACAATAGACACAAGATTTATCCCGGGAAAGCCTGATCTCAGGAGAAAAACCCAACAAAATTTTCTCTAGAATAAATTCAATCCAAGTTCACCAATACATCACCAAAAATATGAAGAGACCCAACACAAGATAAGTTCTACCTAGTATGAGTAAGATCCCTCAAAGATGGCGAACCACTAGACAAAGATAACACAATTGGTAACTACAACTAGCAACTGACAACTGGAAATTGACAACTAGCACTGAAAATGACAACTGTTCAATGCACACTAGAAGAGGAGAACTGATGAGATGTGTAATGATGAAATGAATCTTCCTTGTTTATACTAGTAAGTCACCTTAATTTACTGGTAGGGCCGACTTGTCATTTTGTATTTTAACTTTATTTTATTCCTTTGTTTCTTTTACAAGTGTTTCTTCAATGCTTCAATGCTTCAATGGATTCGACTTGATCTTTTTGTCTTATATTTCTTTCTAGTGCATTCTAGGGTCTTCTATAATGGTTTCTTATGGAGAATGACTACATGAAGCTGCAAAACTTCAACATAAACAACTTTGGTTCTTATATGAGAACTGGAGTTGTGGAAGATGCATATGGATATTACAACCATGAGGAGGAGGTCAAAGGTCTACATGTCAGAATGGGAAATTCTAAGACAAAGTCTAATGGAAGGAGAGGCGGGAAAGAGCCTGTAACTATGGGAATCATGTGTAGGAAAGTGAAAATCTCTTGGGCAGATAATGAAAGGATTATAAAGGATCGAGAAGAGATACTTTAGAGTATGAATATGCTGCATAGGCAAGTTAACAAAGACTTTGGCACCAAGAAAATAGCTAGTGCTAGACAAGTGACACCATCTAGATCCCAAAGAAAAAGGGACGATCATGGGAATGATAGGAATTCAATAAACATGAGCATGTGCCATCATTCTCTAAGGAAATACACTAGAAGGACTCATGTAAGTTCATGCCTAGGAAGCATCTCGAGTTTGTCTCTTTTTAGGAGGCATAGAAGAAGGATTGAGGTAGACATATTGCAAGGTGAAATTAGAAAAATAAAGCCACCAAATTTCAATGGTGAGCATAGGAAAGGAGAAGAGGCCAAGGCCTGGCTATTGGAAATGAATAAATATTTCCAGTTGCACAATTACCCCTCAATGATATAAGCTAGAATTGGAACCTACCATTTGCAAAGAAATGAAACTATGTGGTGGGATAAACTTAAGCAAGCCAAGCACCTTGATGAGAAGAGGATCTCATGGAGAAAGTTCAAAGGATATTTCCAAGAGAAATATTTTTCTGAGCATTATTATGAAAGGGGTATCGAAGAGTTATTTGAACTCAAATTGGGAAGCATGACAATGGATGAATATCATAAGAGGTTCTTTGAATTGCCGAAGTATGTGGACTTCATAAAGGATGAAAATGTCAAAATACAAAGGTTTCTTGGTGGGTTACCCTCCTTCTGCAACGACAAGATATAATATGATAACCCCAGAACCTTCGAGGAGGCCATAAGGAGAGAAAATCATATTTATGAAAAGAGAAGAGGAAGGCCAGTCTTTAAAATAGCTTGTAATGACAAGATGAAAGGAAACAGGGATCAAAGGAATAAAGGTTTTAAGCCATCATTTTTCAAGAAAAACTCCCAAGAAAATTAGTAAGGTCATTCAACCCAAAATAAGCACAAGAATGCATATTCATTTTGGAAAAGGTCAAGGCGATATCCTGTACAATGTTGGGGATGTGAGGGAAATCACTTATATAGGGACTTCCCTCACAAAGGAGAAAGAATAAGGTCTATCCAAAACATTCAGGAGGATGAAATAGTTGAAGACATGGGAGGAAACATGCCAAGGATTCATGAATCCTTGGACAACAACCAAGAAAAATATCAATCCCCCATGATTGAAGTGGAAGGTAATATTGATAGCCAACCCATAACAATTTTAATTTATTCTGAATCTATACATAGTTACATAAAATATAATGTTGTTGAAATATTTCACTTGCAAAAGAGTAGGCATAAGAAATATTGGTTAGTTCAATTAGCTAGAGGGGCTAAGAGGAAAATTAATGAGCTAGTTAAATATTGTCCAATAGACATGAATGGACTTAGCACAAAGGTAGATGTGAACATCATATCATTGGGTTCATATGATAGTCTAATTGGCATTGATCGGTTGAAAAAACACCATGTTGTCCTAGACTGTTACAACAAGACAATCACATGTGTTAATGAAGAAGGGAATCAAGGAACGGTTCAAAGAATTCCAAGAGTTTTAGTTGTTCAAGAAATTTCAGCTATCCTATTGAAAAAGATTTTCAAGAAGGGATGTGAGATTTTTGTAGCCCATGTGGAAGAGGATTTTGAAGATTTTTTTGGGGAGATTCTAGGATTTCCACCAAAAAGAGACATTGATTTCTATATTGATTTGGTTCCAGGAGTTTCCTTAATGTCCAAGACACCATATA
The DNA here is from genome assembly GCA_000966675.3 of Picea glauca. NCBI lineage: Eukaryota > Viridiplantae > Streptophyta > Pinopsida > Pinales > Pinaceae > Picea > Picea glauca. The sequence continues at coordinate 38,464 of JZKD02S2090463.1, forward strand.
GAACGGGCACACTAAATTTGAAAGAGTTGTAGATGCAACTCGAAGAGTTGTTAATGAAGGGGTATATACGCCCAAGTGTGTCACCTTGGTGTGGCCCAGTTATTTTTGTGAATAAGAAAGATGGAACCTTAAGGATGTGTGTTGATTTGATACAACTACATAAGGTCACCATAAAGAACAAATATCCTTTGCCAAGAATTGATGATCTATTTGATCATCTGAAAGGTGCAAGAATATTTTCCAAGATCGCATTGAGATTAGGCTATCATTAAGTGAGGATAAATAAAGAAGATATCAACAAGAAAAAATCAATGAAAAGATATGGGAATTATGAATTCATGATAGTGCCATTCGAGCTATCAAATGCCTCGACTATTTTTATGTTCCTGATGAATAGATTGTTTAGGGAGTACTTGGACAAGTTTGTAATTGTGTTCCTAGATGATATACTCATATATTCAAAGATGGAGGAGGATCATGAGAAACAATTTAGAATGGTGTTGCAAGTTTTAAGAGAGCATAAGTTGTATTCCAAGATAAGTAAGCACATCATTTATCAAAAGAAGATTCACTACTTGGGACATATAATTTCTGTAGAAGGGATAATAGTTGATCCCGAGAAGATAGAGGCCATTAGATGATGGACATCTCCAAGAAATGTGATAGAGGCTAGATCGTTATGGGTATTGTAGGTTATTACTGAATATTAATAAAAATGATAATCAAATATTGCAAGCTCAATCACTTCTTTACAAAATAAGGGAGTGAAATTTGAATGGAATTCCAAGTGCGAAGAGAGCTTTCAACAGATAAAAGACATTTTGACAAGTGCACCAATCTTGAANCATGAGCCATGTTGGTGATTCATCTCCACACAACTATTTTTATCACCTTGGGTCTCAAATAAGACCACACTTGGACCATTCACCTCCACAAGTACACCCTTGTGAGTGAATGTCACCACAAGTAAACCCTGTGAGTGAATCTACCATTCTCTATTGGTTAAACCACCAATCCTGGGAGAATGACGCTCGATGCTATCAGACACGTGGAAGCACATCAAGCATCTAGAGTCCACAGGTAATCCCCTGTAAGTAAGGACTATGCCTGGGCCCATTTACCACAAGTACACCCTTGTGATAAATGTATCCTATCTCCATTGGTCTACAACCCAATATAGAAGAAGGTTTTTCTGATGCTTACCAGGGCCACTCACTATCACAAGTACACCCTTGTGAGTGAGTGTCACTTACAGGAAAACCATTGTAAGTGAATATGTCAGTCTCCATTGGTTAAATCACAAATCATGGGAGAATGATTCTTGATGCAACCACACACTAGAGGAATACTAACACCTCAAGTATTTTATCCTGAAGACTACGCCTGGGCCACTCACCTCTGTAAGTACACCCTAGTGAGCAAGTGTCACTTACAGTTAAACCCCTGTAAGTGAATATGTCATTCTCCATTAGTTAAAAAACCAATCTTGGGAGAATGACGCTCGATGCTTCCTCCCGGAGAAACAACATCACCTCATGTATTTTGTCCTTTGAAGACTATGCCTGAGACACAGGTACACCCCTATGAATATCTTCCCGATGCTGCAAATAATCAACACTCCCTCTCAGTGAAGGAGACATACTACATCATGCCAAGTTCATCTTTGGATACTGGAGCTTCACTGCTCCATTTTGTATCATGTATCGGATGATATGAAATCTTCTCATCTGTGGATATGTACCAGAGCTTCACTACCCCCTTGTGCATCAAGTCTCAGATAAATTCCTGCAAGAATATTTTGAATATGAACTGCTTTACGACTTGCGATACCAGTTGCAATATACATTTTATCTATTGTACTAAGTGCTACAAAAACCTTCTTTCCTGAAATCATAACCGATCCCAAGTTGAAGAAGCACCCCAAGGTGCTCAATATGTTTACTACACTCCCTTCCCAATCGAAATATGTGTATCCTTACAACCTCACTTCACCACTTGAGTCATATCTGAGGCTATATCCAACTATACCATGCAGGGAACTCAACACATGTTTTGGTGCAACCCAATGGTAGTGTCTCAGCTCTACCATAAATTGGTTCAAGGTTCTCACTACAAAGAAAATATTTGGCCCGATGTTAACCAGATTGTAACACCCTGTTTCCCCCAATTTGTAATTAATCATAAAATAGGAATTACCATGCTAAGGCATGAGGAAAATGTAAATGTATTATTGACCAAGTTTCCAAATAAATGACTGTGGGGGTGAAGCCTTGAAAGTACTGGCCATGATATCACTAGAGGAAGAATGTGAAAACTATAAGAGAGGGCTCATTATGAGAAATAACCCCAAATTTCCCTTGATGAGGATGACAACCTCCTTCAGATCCCAAGGAGAGAAATCAGTTAATGAAGAAAGGACCGATAGTTAAATTACCAACCACCCCCATGAATGGAAACATGGGATGTTAGTCTGAAATACCACAGAGACTTGCAGACCTGAGCTTCCTTCTGACAAAAGGAATTGGATAGGTCGACAAAAACCTTCCCAAGTAAGAGACACACACACGGAAAAAGGAGGCACTAGACAAGGGTGGAAGCTCACGAGGGAGAGGCGTGAATCTCTCCAACGAATCATGAACAAAAGGCCGCGAGCTTGATGCTGAAGAGCATATGAGAAACCTCACCGAGGCCACAACCGAGTGAGAAAGCTCAGAGTTGCAGAAAATATACCCGAACAAAAGCTGACACAGAGAGAGAACCCTCGAGAACTATGAGAATTCCCTGGTGATATCATGGCTTGGCACGGGGGTGGCCAGAGTGCTAATAGTGAATGCCTCTGAGCCTATGGTTGGGTGGAAGGACGCACACCCACAGTCATTTGGTTGACGGCAACCTGTAATAGATAAGCGATTTCTTACTTTGTGTAATTTAGCTCTAACTGGGCATGAATTTGGTTATACTAGGTATGTTTCAGGAATTGTGCTTGATTTTATGAATGGATATACTGTGTCTCTTTCCTTACTACTTGGTTGTATATTTAGGCCAATAAGAGATTATATGGATAGGACATGATTGGTATTTGTAAATGCTTGTGTCCTGAGGCTGCTTGAGTTAGAGCCACTAACTGTGAGATCATCGACCTTAGGCATAGTCTCATGTACACATGCCAACCTTCCTAGTTGTTTAGAGTCCCTTGGAGGATGAAATCTGTTAAGCTCAAGAGATGTAGTGTAGTTATGCACCGGCTCCCTGGGAGGCAAGTAGAGGCTGGGACTCACCCAAGTCCTAGACTTGAAGAATGTGCGCAAGGGGTGCGCAGAAGACTCTTCTAAGAGTCAAGCCCAGGGGAAAGAGTGCAAAGCTCTTAATTCCTTCATAGCTGGAAAAGATCAGGAGGGACAACACCTTTCGTAAAGTGTTGGTGAGACCCAATGGCCGGCTTGCAGTAGAAGATCGAAGGCTGAGACCTTTGAAGTGTTGAAATCTTCCAAGGAAAAAGGAAGAAAGTGTGATCTCAGGGAGGAGCTACAACTACCGTCAGATCTTGCGTGGATATACGATAACCATCGGATCTAAGAGAAGCTTCACGAGGTTTAATCCTTGCATACGCAAAGGTGAGGACTCATCAAAGTCCTGAAAAGATCTGGACCGTCCATTTCAGAGGACACGTGGTAGAGATCCGAACCCATCGGAGTTTCGGATACCAGAAGGTTGAAGGAGTAGAATTGTGGAGTCCTTGCATCACGAACTCCCGATTCGCAAAATCCCAATATATGAGAGGAGCCATCGGATTTCGGTATTTTGGCTATTCAGAGTTTGAGACATAGAGGAGACTGTGGTTTTGGTACTGAGAGTTTCAAACTCCCGGTACGTGAAACAATGAAAGCATCGAGACCATCCATTCCAGAGGACACGTGGCAGAGATCCGAACCCATCGGGGTTTCGGATACCGGGAGGTTGAAGGACCAAGAGTTTGGTCACAACGGATTCACGAAATCGTGAATTCCAAAACCCCGAAAGGATGTGGGTTGTCGATCCAGTTGGATCGTAGCCGTTGGTTCAAGAGGGACATGGACGTCCATTGATCTCTTAGCAGAGATATTTTGGTATTTCGGCTACCGGGGTTATAAAGAGTAAGAGAGTTGGGACTCTTGATCCATGAAATCCCGAAAGGATCCAAACCGTCAGATTAGGGGAGGCTTATAGCCACTGATCTCCCTTTGGAGGGGAACTTAGTAGATTTCGTAGTTTCGAGGATTTGAAAGGGAGAGGAAGAGACATTGCATTGAGATTCCCCAAATTGCAAAAATCTAGTAAGTGCTTTGTCGATTAAGCGCATGGTCACGGAACAAGGTCACATGGACAAGACCCAAGTGGGGAGCTTGTCACTCGCCAGCCCTTTCAGGGTTCGACATTTCGTCATTTCGGGGTTTGAAGAGTCAAAAGACTTGACTCTCTTACATCGTTGAGTCAGGAAATGTGAAAGGAACCTCTTGGCTTGGCCTGTGGTCATAACCAACGATCACATGGAGGTGGATAAGGGAAGAGCTAGCCTGCACTAGGCTCCCGTAGGAATTCAGGGATTCTATCCCTTGAGGAAAGGCCAAAAAATTTATTATGTCATAGTGGGTATGTGACACCGATACATCAAGGATCCAATCAATTGCTTGTACATTGTGGGATCCACCAAATCAGAATCTAAAGCTGAATCATTCAACTTATTTAGATTTTTCTCCATAGGTTTATCCATGGACTTGTAGTCTATCATATCAAACCTCATCAATATCCCTTGTCTAAGAAAGATATCATGTGATCTTTGTCACACCTCTAATCCCAAGAAATAGTACATCTGGTTAAGATCCTCCACCTCGAACTCTGAGGCCAACTCCCTCTTTCACTGGAGTATGTCCACTGAAACAAGTGTATCCTCCCAGGAGATCTCTCATATCCTAGAGGCCTCCTCAGCTCATGAAACTTGTTTGTTAGTTCTAGAAGATGTCTCTCTCCCACCTAAATTTAAGGGGGAACTCCCTCTGAATGATCTGCTCTTCCTCTGAGTCAATTGACTCTCTCTGAGTTTGAGTCTGCATGCTCCCTATGAAGCTTGACTCCCTTTGAGTTTATACAAACTCCAGAGCCATCTTCTCCCTCTGCATCTGCTATCTTCCTCTGAATTCTGATCTCGTATGAACTATCCTTGGGGGCTGCTCCTCCCTACTAGATCTTGAGGGTTGACTCCCTATGAAATTTGGCTCCTTCTGAGATGGTACTTGGTGGGGCCACCTGCCTCATCACTGGTGGAACCATATTCTCTTCCTCATGATGTGGCTAATCAATGCCATCTAACTTGAGAATCTTTGAGGTCATTTTCTTTCCCTGAAAGTATCACAGGGAGCTTGATTCCTCACTGCATCCTACAAAGTGTCACGAAGACATGTTAGCCTGCTCCTGGTCACTGCAACATCTCTAGGTAGATCCACTGGCCCTACTGACTCCTCTTGATAGTTTAAAGGATGAAAAATGGGACTAGAGGAAACAATATGATCATCCCTCATAGCCTTCTTCTCCTCACAATCAATCTCCATATGAGACACTCTGTATCCCATAAAAGTAACCTTCTTTCCATGAGGTTCTAACTTCATCCTCTTATGCTTCAGTACATGGATGTATACTTTCATGTATACAAATTCTTGTCTGGATAGTCTACTCCATGTCTCAAACTAGATATCATCTAATATGTTTCTTCCTACAACTGTCAGTATAGCTCCCTCTTAAGGATATCACTTGTGACCTTCCTGGAACAAGAACAAGAACAAGAATAAGAACAAGAACAAGTACAAATGTTACTATATCTCTTTCTCGGAGATATCACCTATGACGTACCTGGAACAAGAATAAGAAGCACGAACAATGCTTTTCTAGTGTTGTGACCAATTATTCCTCCATGGTAACCTGCCTGGAACAAAACAAGAACATCTCCGTGGTAACCTCCATGGAATTTACAAGGTAACCTTCCTGAAAAAAAAACAATAACATCTCCCATGGTAACCTCCATGGAATTTACAAGGTAACATGCTTGGGGCAGAGACAACAACCAAGAAAATCTCCTAGAAGATTTCAGTTTCATTTCGTAAACAAGTGCATCATTAGTACTAGACAATGAGAATTTACATAATGATCATCGTACTAACAATACTCAAGTTTTACTAAACATTTGATAGCAAAAGTACTCAACAACTCTAAAGATCATTGTCCCAGTTACAACATTTACTTAAGATGCAACAATATAAAATATCAAACCTAATATGTGAACATGGAGTCTTGTTGTTGTTGTTCCATTTGATTTCAAGTTGTCATGTACTGTAAGAGACATCATCACTGTTGCCTCCAACTCTTGAGCTTCCTCTGACTGCACTAGATCTATGATCCCTTTGGATCTACTGTCATTGCTTGAACAAATGCCCTTTTACCAAGTGTACATCTCCTTCAAACACCCTCATGATATAACTCATATACAAGTGTGTACCTCTGAAATTTGTACCACCATCCATCTTGTATTTTGATACGAGATAGCACATCATCTCAACAAGAAGAAGTCAAAAATCTGAATCAAAAGGTTCAATGTCAATAATCCTAAAAATCCTAAAATTTTAACTTGGACATAATGTTAATCTGAGAGGTGCAGTAGGTGTGTTAGAGAAAGGTGAGTTTCTCTATGCCAAAATTCTCTCCAACTCAGCCCAATAAATGCTCAACGAGCTTTAAAAAAGTGTTACTACAACTACTGTAGAGAGATAGGGGTGAAATTTCAACTTTCACCAAATTATAGTTCGAGAGGTGCAGTAACTGCGCTGGAGAAAGGCGGGTTGATTTGTGTTGGAGTTAGTCCCAACGAATTTTCAATAAGTGTTCAACGAGATTGACAAAAAAAAATGTGCGACAAATCACTACAATGTACTATTTTCCTTCCAGTGAGTAGACTATTTTGAAGGTAATATGCTACGATACCATGTTGATTTTTCTAATTTCCAGATCTGATAATTATTACCTTATGATTTCAAATAGATTTTAATGCCATAGTTATCATAGAATAATTACACACTGAAATTTCAACTCAAATAAAACTACAGCGAAAATAACAGAATCATTAAGATATAGCCATGCACAATAGACACAAGATTTATCCCGGGAAAGCCTGATCTCAGGAGAAAAACCCAACAAAATTTTCTCTAGAATAAATTCAATCCAAGTTCACCAATACATCACCAAAAATATGAAGAGACCCAACACAAGATAAGTTCTACCTAGTATGAGTAAGATCCCTCAAAGATGGCGAACCACTAGACAAAGATAACACAATTGGTAACTACAACTAGCAACTGACAACTGGAAATTGACAACTAGCACTGAAAATGACAACTGTTCAATGCACACTAGAAGAGGAGAACTGATGAGATGTGTAATGATGAAATGAATCTTCCTTGTTTATACTAGTAAGTCACCTTAATTTACTGGTAGGGCCGACTTGTCATTTTGTATTTTAACTTTATTTTATTCCTTTGTTTCTTTTACAAGTGTTTCTTCAATGCTTCAATGCTTCAATGGATTCGACTTGATCTTTTTGTCTTATATTTCTTTCTAGTGCATTCTAGGGTCTTCTATAATGGTTTCTTATGGAGAATGACTACATGAAGCTGCAAAACTTCAACATAAACAACTTTGGTTCTTATATGAGAACTGGAGTTGTGGAAGATGCATATGGATATTACAACCATGAGGAGGAGGTCAAAGGTCTACATGTCAGAATGGGAAATTCTAAGACAAAGTCTAATGGAAGGAGAGGCGGGAAAGAGCCTGTAACTATGGGAATCATGTGTAGGAAAGTGAAAATCTCTTGGGCAGATAATGAAAGGATTATAAAGGATCGAGAAGAGATACTTTAGAGTATGAATATGCTGCATAGGCAAGTTAACAAAGACTTTGGCACCAAGAAAATAGCTAGTGCTAGACAAGTGACACCATCTAGATCCCAAAGAAAAAGGGACGATCATGGGAATGATAGGAATTCAATAAACATGAGCATGTGCCATCATTCTCTAAGGAAATACACTAGAAGGACTCATGTAAGTTCATGCCTAGGAAGCATCTCGAGTTTGTCTCTTTTTAGGAGGCATAGAAGAAGGATTGAGGTAGACATATTGCAAGGTGAAATTAGAAAAATAAAGCCACCAAATTTCAATGGTGAGCATAGGAAAGGAGAAGAGGCCAAGGCCTGGCTATTGGAAATGAATAAATATTTCCAGTTGCACAATTACCCCTCAATGATATAAGCTAGAATTGGAACCTACCATTTGCAAAGAAATGAAACTATGTGGTGGGATAAACTTAAGCAAGCCAAGCACCTTGATGAGAAGAGGATCTCATGGAGAAAGTTCAAAGGATATTTCCAAGAGAAATATTTTTCTGAGCATTATTATGAAAGGGGTATCGAAGAGTTATTTGAACTCAAATTGGGAAGCATGACAATGGATGAATATCATAAGAGGTTCTTTGAATTGCCGAAGTATGTGGACTTCATAAAGGATGAAAATGTCAAAATACAAAGGTTTCTTGGTGGGTTACCCTCCTTCTGCAACGACAAGATATAATATGATAACCCCAGAACCTTCGAGGAGGCCATAAGGAGAGAAAATCATATTTATGAAAAGAGAAGAGGAAGGCCAGTCTTTAAAATAGCTTGTAATGACAAGATGAAAGGAAACAGGGATCAAAGGAATAAAGGTTTTAAGCCATCATTTTTCAAGAAAAACTCCCAAGAAAATTAGTAAGGTCATTCAACCCAAAATAAGCACAAGAATGCATATTCATTTTGGAAAAGGTCAAGGCGATATCCTGTACAATGTTGGGGATGTGAGGGAAATCACTTATATAGGGACTTCCCTCACAAAGGAGAAAGAATAAGGTCTATCCAAAACATTCAGGAGGATGAAATAGTTGAAGACATGGGAGGAAACATGCCAAGGATTCATGAATCCTTGGACAACAACCAAGAAAAATATCAATCCCCCATGATTGAAGTGAAAGGTAATATTGATAGCCAACCCATAACAATTTTAATTTATTCTAAATCTATACATAGTTACATAAAATATAACGTTGTTGAAATATTTCACTTGCAAAAGAGTAAGCATAAGAAATATTGGTTAGTTCAATTAGCCAGAGGGACTAAGAGGAAAATCAATGAGCTAGTTAAATATTGTCCAATAGACAGGAATGGACTTAGCACAAAGGTAGATGTGAACATCATACCATTGGGTTCATATGATAGTCTAATTGGCATTGATTGGTTGGAAAAACACCATGTTGTCCTAGACTGTTACAACAAGACAATCACATGTCTTAATGAAGAAGGGAATCAAGGAACGGTTCAAAGAATTCCAAGAGTTGTAGTTGTTCGAGAAATTTCAGCTATCCTGTTGAAAAAGAGTTTCAAGAAGGGATGTGAGATTTTTGCAGCCCATATGGAAGAGGATTTTGAAGATTTTTTTGGGGAGATTCTAGGATTTCCACCAAAAAGAGACATTGATTTCTATATTGATTTGGTTCAAGGAGTTTCCTTAATGTCCAAGACACCATATATAATGGGCACACTAAAGTTGAAAGAGTTGTAGATGCAACTCGAAGAGTTGTTAATGAAAGGGTATATACGCCCAAGTGTGTCACCTTGGTGTGGCCCAATTATTTTTGTGAATAAGAAAGATGGAACCTTAAGGATGTGTGTTGATTTGATACAACTAAATAAGGTCACCATAAAGAACAAATATCCTTTGCCAAGAATTGATGATCTATTTGATCATTTGAAAGGTGCAATAATATTTTCCAAGATCACATTGAGATTAGGCTATCATTAAGTGACGATAAATAAAGAAGATATCAACAAGAAAAAATCAATGAAAAGATATGGGAATTATGAATTCATGATAGTGCCATTCGAGCTATCAAATGCCTCGACTATTTTTATGTTCCTAATGAATGGATTGTTTAGGGAGTACTTGGACAAGTTTGTAATTGTGTTCCTAGATGATATACTCATCTATTCAAAGATGGAGGAGGAACATGAGATACATTTTAGAATGGTGTTGCAAGTTTTAAGAGAGCATAAGTTGTATTCCAAGATAATTAAGCACATCATTTATCAAAAGAAGATTCAATACTTGGGACATATAATTTCTCCAGAAGGGACAATAGTTGATCCCGAGAAGATAGAGGCCATTAGATGATGGACATCTCCAAGAAATGTGATAGAGGCTAGATCATTATGGGTATTGTAGGTTATTGTTGAATATTAATAAAAAGGATTATCAAATATTGCAAGCTCAATCACTTCTTTACAAAATAAGGGAGTGAAATTTGAATGGAATTCCAAGTGCGAAGAGAGCTTTCAGCAGATGAAAGACATTTTGACAAGTGCGCCAATCTTGAAGATTGCATATCCAGATGAATATTTTGTGGTGTGCACTGATGCATGCAAGGAAGGGCTTGGTGGAGTCCTCACACAAAAAGATCATGTGGTATGTTATGAGTCCAAAAATTAAAAGAGCATGACATGAATTATGCCACCCATGATCTACATATAGTAGTCATTATTCATGCATTAAATATGTGGAGACAGTACCTCATGGGGAGAAAATGTGAGCTAAGAACAAACCACTATAGTCTGAAATATTTTTTTGGACAACCAACATTAAATTCCATACAAACTAGATAGCTATAATTTCTAAGTGAATATGAATTTGAAATTAAACACATCAAAGGAAAGGAAAATCAAGTGGTTGATGTGTTCAACAAGAGATAACATGAGATGCATATTGCAACCATCAACATGTACATGAATGACATGAAGGATATAATTGTTG
>JZKD02S2090485.1:0-21646 GCA_000966675.3 Picea glauca
AGTATTTCCTATACCATACCCTTGAAGTTGTGGAAAGTCAATATTGGAACTGATGAGCATCCTAATATATCCTCCGTTGGAGACTATTGGGATGAATAGACTGTGATAGAGATACAGACTCTGTTGTGGGAGTGTGAGGATTTTTCCACTACAAATTTCTCAAAAATAAAAGGTATTAAGGGAGATTTATGGAATATGAGGATATAGTTTAAGATTGAATCAAGAGCATTCAAGCATAGGCCATATTGGTTAAATCCCTGAGTTAAAGAGAAAGTGAAAAAAAGAGATCGATAGGATGCTCACAAATGGGCTGATTTTCCCTTTCCATAAGGATGAATGGATCAGTCGTATCATGATACAAACCATGAAAGGTCAGGATGATATATGATTTTGTGTGGATTACAAAATCCTGAATGCGACTTGTGGACATGACCCCTTTCCTACCCCATTTACCGATGAGGTACTAGATCAAGTAGCGATAAATGAGGCACATTATTTTACAGATGGGTTCTCTAGATATCATTAGGTTCAAATCACTGAGGAAGATAAGAAGAAGAATACTTTTCCTACTAAGTGGGGATCATTTTCCTACAACATTATTCCTTTCGGGCTTAAGAATGCCCCGACACTATTTTCTTGAATCGTGATCGCATCATTATATGATTTCATTCATAAGTTCCTTGAGGTATACCTGGACGATTGGACTATATACAACTTAATTAAAGATAACATTGGGCTATTACACTTGATGTTGGACCACTGTAGACAGTTACATATTTCCCTTAATCTATGAAAATTTATTTTTTTGTGTACAATTTGGAAATATGTTAGGGCATATTGTTTGTGGGGAAGGAGTGTTAGTTGATCCTACGAAAATTGCATTTATTCTCAATATATCTCCTCCTACCATTTCCAAATAGTTGTGCAAGACCCTGGGCCATACCGACAATTACCATTGATTTATCATGGGTTACATGAGCATAACAACATCTTTGGAACGATTTTATTCATTCCTTTGTATAGATTCCAACTGCTTCATATATACACAAGGAAGATCGATGCCAAATGTCTTGTTGGGAAATCCTTCAACAACAATTCTGTCAAGACTTCTTATTATGAGGTAAGTCCCTTGAAATCACTTTATCTTTGAAACAAATTAAGAAAATATTTTTTTATGATGAAGTTAAGCCTATACATCCTCCTAGTGTTTGTACTGAACATGAGTACCTCCTTCATCATATTTTTACCCATCCCCTGCTCAATTACCTGTGGTCTATATTATTGTTGATAGAAACCCAAACAATCCTGATGATCTTGAGGAACTTAGGAATATAACATTTTAGGAATCTGAAGGGACTAGGGAGGTTAAAGATACTATCCCAAATGATTCCAGTAGTTCCTATACCAAACCCTTGAATTTGTGGAAAGTCAATATAGGAATTGATGAGCATCCTAAGCTAGCCTCCATTGGAGACTATTGGGATGAACAAACCGTGATAGAGATACAGGCTCTGTTGTGGGAATATGAGGATTTGTTCCCTACAAATTTCTCATAACTAAAAGGTATTAAGGTATATTTAGGGGGGGTGAGGATAGAGTTAAATATTTAATCTATACCAATGAAGCATAGGCAATATTAGTTAAATCCATGAGTTAAAGAGAAAGTGAAAAAGGAGATTGATAGGATGCTCACAACTAGGTTGATTTTAGTTGTCGATAAAGATGAATGAAAAAGTCCTATTGTGATACAAGCCAATAAAGGTAAGGATGATATACAAGTTTGTGTGGATTAAAGAATCTTGAATGAGGCTTGTGTACATGACCCCTTTCCTACCCCCTTTAGCGATGAGGTACTAGATCAAGTAGTGGGAAATGAGGTGTATTCCTTTACATATGGGTTCTCCAGATGTTGTCAAGTTCAAATCACTGAGGAAGATAAGAAGAATACTACTTTTCCTACTGAGTGGGGATAATTTTCCTACAACATTATTCCTTTTGGGCTTAAGAATGACCCGACCATAATTTATCGGATCGTGATCACATCATTCTATGATTTCATTCATAAGCTCCCTGAGGTATACCTGGACAATTGGACTATATACAACTTAATTAAAGAGAAAATTAGGATATTACACTTGATGTTGGAATGTTGTAGATAGTTACATATTTCCCTTGATCTGGGAAAAATGTATTTTCTATGTACCATTTGGAAATATACTAGGGCATATTGTTTGTCGGGAAGGAGTGCTAGTTGATCCTTGGAAAATTGTAGTTATTCTCAATATGCTTCCTCCTACCACCATCAAACAGTTGTGCAAGACCCTGGGCCATATTGGTTATTACTACCAATTTATCATGGGTTACATGAGCATAATGACACCTTTGGAATGATTTTATTTATTACGTACGATAGATTCCATCTTCTTGGTATATACATGATGAAGCTCGACGCCAAACGACTTGTTGGGATATCCTTCAAAGACAGTTCTATCAAGACTTCTTATTCTCAGGTAAGTCCACTGAAATCAGTTTAGCTTTGAAACAAATTAAGAAAATACTTTTTTTGATGAAGTTAAGCCTATACATCCTCCTACTATTTGTATTAAACATGAGTACCTCCTTCATCATAGTCTTTAATAATCCTCTGCTCAATTACCTATGGTCTATCTTACTATTGATAGAAACACAAATGATCCCAATGACCTTGAGGAACTTAGGTAACTAACATTTCAATAATCCGAAGGGAGTAGGGAGGTTAAAGAGGATATCCCAAACGATGCCAGTAGTTCCTATACCAAAACCTTGAAGTTGTGGAAATTCAATATAGGAACTGATGAGCATACTAATCTAGCCTCCATTGTAGACTATTGGGATGAACAAAACGTGATAGATATACAACCTTTGTTGTGTGAATATGAGGATTTGTTCCCTACAAATTTCTCAAAACTAAAAGTCATTAAGGGAGATTTAGGGAAGATGAGGATAGAGTTAAATCTTGAATCAAGACCAGTCAAGCATAGGACATATTGGCCAAATCCCTAAGTTAAAGAGAAAGTGAAAAAGGAGATTGATAGGATGCTCATAGCTGGGTTGATTTTTCCTTTCCCTAAGGATGAATGGATCAGTCCTGTCATGATAGAAACCAAGAAAGTTAAGGATGATATACAAGTTTATGTGGATTACAAAAGCTTGAATGTGGATTGTGTACATTACCCTTTTTGTAACACCCCAAGGCCAAGCCCCTATGAAATGTAATGATGTTTGTAGGTTGGTGATCCAAGTAATTATAAGATGGTAGGCTTATGTGTTTATTAAGCTGAAGGACCTAGAATCTAAGGTCAATGGGCCTGATTTTTGTATATGTAATTATGAAGATTATTAATAAAATACATTGTTGCGTGTAGACTGACCATCAAGAAAGAGTTATGGGGGAATAAGCTCCACTAGGTAAGGAAAGGAATGGGGATGAGAGTCTAGGAAAGAGGGGATAATATTGAGGGATCAACCCAAGGGAATATTATAATGTATTCCTGAAAAGTACTAAAGTTGGAAAAATAAACCCAGTTATCCTAAGTTCCTTTGAGGGGAGGAACACAAATCCAAGTGGAGAGGAGCATGCTCCTAGAGAGCCAAGTGTCACCTAGGATGTATGAAGATTTATGTGGGAAGTTCCACCATTGTTGGGGGTTCACGAACCATTATGGACACCTTCCCGAGGACTTCGCTCTCACCATTGCATCTCTCTCACGATTCTGTAGGTTGACCATTCTCACCATTTTCCTTCTCTCTCTCAACATTCTGACTAGTTTCTCCATTTAGTTTCGCACAAGTTCATCCTCAGCATGTTGGCCATCCACTTTGTAGTTCTTTCACACACTAAACAAGTAATCATCTAGAGTCATCTCCGACTTTATGAAACTTTGTAATCTACTAAGTCATCCCTATTGCCTTACCCGATTTTGGTTGTTGAGGGTTGAAGAGGAGGGTTTTCAGGCCCATGGCTGAAGAGGTAGGTTTTTAGGCTCATGGTTGAAGAATCAGATTGTTAGTCCTGTGAGAAACTCTCTCCAGGTGAGAGAGTTCATTGGGGAAGTGATTTCTCCTAGAGGGAGTCCAACACCAGCTACGGAGCTCTGAGAATTCATGATCCAACCTATTGCTGAAGCCCTGGAAGGGAAGTGGAGCAGTCGATGGACATTCTCAGAGTGGGACAGGCATGTGGGGAATGAGATTCTGTGAGCAGTGGGTGTAAGTAGGCTCCTTGGAAAGAATCCTTCTAGTTGCACTATGCAGTTTCTCATAGCCTCAACCTAGGTATAGGATTCCTTTTCCCTGGGTGGAGTTTAGTCCCAGCTCAAGGGTGACCCACTGCTGAGCATGATGAGAAGCATGGTCTAAGGCTGGGAGGTTCATGGAAGGTCCGCACGAAGTTGGTGGTCATCTATTGAAAGATAAGTACCAAATCTTTGTTTATTGTATGTTGTGTAATTGTACATGTTTTATAACTTGATGAGTAATGCCTGGATATATCATTTATGATGTATTTGTAGGCTTACTATTATTTCTGCATTAATCTATGTATGGTCAGAATATGTCGTTTGTATGCATATATTGTGAGAATGTTTTAATGATTATTTTTTCATGAATAGTGGCATGAGGAGAATGTTATATATGTTAATTGGCATTAGATAGATATGCGTGTATATAAATTCACAAAATGGTATCAGAGCTAAGAGATAAGTCCACGAAGTGGCATTTGCTAGCCTGTTGGTGGCTGAGGATGTTAAAAAATGGTATCATATCCATGGTTTCAACACTGAGCCTAGATGGGACATGTTAGTGGAAGTTGAAGAAAAGGTTTTAGAAAAGAATTGTTGTGAAAGTGGACAAAATTCAAGTTCAGAGCCCATGGTTTCTACTTGGAACCAAGATGGGCCATGAATGAGAAATTTGGCAAAGAAAGTCCAGAGAAGTTTGAGGTACAAAGTGTCAGAAGGGCGTTCAAAGAATATTTGGACTGTGTTTGGAAACATAGGAGGAAGGTGTAACAAGTTTAAGAAATGGACACAGAGAAATAATTTACAACATTCGTGGTGTTGGGCCGTTAGATATGGGTGAGAGAAAGATAAGTTGTCAGATCAAGAGAATATTAAGTCAGGATCGTCAAATCTCATTGAGGGGAGATCGACGGTGGGGAGACATTGTGGAGATTGGGAAGGAAATTAAAGCAAGAGTAAGTTGAGACCCAAAAATCCTTCATGATCATTAATCTTTCTTGAACAACAGATAAATGGTGGATATCGATCCCATTACAGACGAGAATATTTCCATTGTGGAAATCACAAGAGAAATTAAAGCGTGAAAAATTTGAGTTTCCGCAATCACTCCTGGTCATTGATCTTCACGGTTCATTAAAACACGACTGTCGATCTTGCAAAGTGAAATAAGCACCCAAATGTTAATTTGAGGTCACAGCTCTCGGTCACGTGTAGATAATACAAAGCGAACTTTGTGCAAGTCATGTCCATCGATCCAAGAAGGAAATGCATGTGAGAAGATCATATTGTTCGGGAGTTCAACGTTCGGGAGAAACAAGGTGTGCTAAGTTGCAAACTCTTGAGGTCCCGAACTCTGTAGTTCATCCAGAATGTTCATCAAAAGGGATATGTGTTGGCATATCGACTTGTTTGAGAATTTGAAGTTCGGGAGAAATGGGGTATTCTAAGGTGGAATCTCCTGAAGCCCAAAGTCCCAAAGTGACGTGGTCTGTTGACGTCACTACGGATGATGTGGGAAAATGGGATGTGTGCCACGTGTCAGTGAGTTAAGAATATTTGTACGATAGAAATGTAGATAGAACGTGACATATGTCACCCGCATGATTGGACCACGTGTCATCTTTGTGTGTCCTGCCACATGGCACTCCCGGTGGTAGCACAAGATAGTTAAGCTTGGAAAATAAGTTAGCTGGATCGGGCCCACACAACTTTGATCATGATCTATCAGGATCGATGGTCGGGCAGCATTTCAGAGATTGAAGTTGCACGGTAGATAATTCTACAAGGTGGTCCCGCAATCCAAACCACGTTTTCCCAGAAGGGGTACATGTCAATGTGGGGACAATTGCGGAACGATCTATAGGTTACTCCAAAACTGCCAACCCATCTCCCTGCAATTTGGAAAAAGTATAAATTTTGATGTGATGTTGCAGTACTTATTAGTTCAAGCATAGAAACCGTGGGCCCGAGTGGACGCGTGGTGCCAGATCATGAAGTTCATAGACTTGACACTCTAGAAGAAGTGGTGCATGAAGGAATGTGGACCATATATCCATCGTTCTTCATGTGTTCTACAGTTCATTTTTCTGTGATGTTGGGACACACAGAAAAAGGGAAACCTCAGAATCCCAAAGCCCAAAGTTTCAAGGCTTTGGATAAGTTCCCAAATCATAAGTGTTGGGTTACAGACATGGTCCCATGCAAACCAAGGGGAGAATAAAAAGGGGCTAACACGCAAAACTTTGTTGCAAAACATAGCGGGGCTTAGATATAGAAGCCCAAAGGGGTTCTTGAACGACCAACACCCACTGCAAATGGAATCTGATATTGCTTTTATTGAAATAAATTGGTTTATTCTAGAAAAATTTTAAACTTTATTAGCCTGATAAAACATTCAGTTGATTGCACATGTTTCAGAATTAACGATTGTCAGAACCGAACCAAATTGTCGCATAGTGCAGAGAAATGGGGGAGGCACATGATGCTTATAGTTTGGAAAATCAATCTAGAGGAATGGATGTCTATTGGGGATTTGAAGGACAAACCCCAATGGGCATGGAGAATAAATAGATAAAGAAGGAAACATGATGAAAATCATTAAAAAGTTGCAGAAAGATATCCAAACTCACCAAGCATATAAAAAAAATATCATGAAATCTAGGGAGCAACAGGGAGAATTCAACATAAAGTTGATGCGGAGCCTGGAAAGAATAGAAAATAAATGGGATAAGGAGAGTGGTTCAAGCAAATCAGGAAGTCAGAGAAGAACAAAAAGTGATAGAAGACATCACCAACACTCCCTGAGGCATTCCAATAAGAGAGTACACAACAGCTTAAGTCTATCCCATGTTAGGAAGCATAAGAGGTCAGGGGAGGATGAGATACGAGGGGAAATAAACAAAATCAAACCTTCTACCTTTGATGGTGAGAAAAAGAAGGATGAATATCTAGAGACATGGTTGTTGGGAATGATAAATTATTTTCAATTACATAATTATTCTTCTCATGCAAAAGTTAAAATTGTGATCTACCAAATTAAAGGAAAAGCATTCATGTGGTGGGATCAGCTAGTGCAAGTACAACACCTGAGGGAGAAAAATGTGACTTGGAAAGATTTCAAGATTTTTTTTGAAAATAAATACTTGACTAAGAGGTACTATGATAAGAAAATGAAAGATTTCTTTGAAATAAAGCTGGGAAGTATGTCCATTGATGAGTATGAAAGAAGGTTTTTAGAATTATTGAAGTATGTTTCTTTCATCAAGGATGAGACAATCAAGATTCAGAGGTACCTGTGTGCGATTCCATATTTCATCAGTGATAGAATCCAATATGATGATCCCAAGACTCTTGAAGAAACTATAAGGAGAGAAAAATGTTTATATGATCAGCAATAAGGAAAGCCTACTTTCCAAAAGGCCTGGGAGGACAAGAAGAAGTTCAAGAAGGAACAGAGGGAAAAGGGAAACAAGCCTCCATTTTTTAGAAATATTCCTCAAGGAAATCCATCATTTAGAGAGCATAGAATGGTTGAGGTAGGAGTGAAAAGGTCAAGGAAGGCACCCATTCAATGTTGGGGTTGTAAAGGAGACCACAAGTATAGATATTTTCCTCACAAAAGTGACAAGGTAAGAGCTTTCCATAATGTCCAGCAAACACAAACAGTGGATGACATGGGCAGATATGTACCAAGGATCTATGCATACATGGAAAACAAGCAAGATGAGTTTCAATAACACATGATTGAAGTTGAAGGTATGATCAATAATCATGCCTTTACTATTTTAATTGATTCGATGGCTATTCGTAGCTATATAAACCCTAAGTTAGTGGAAATATTTTTTTTTCCAAGAAGCAAGCATGGGAAATCTTGGTTGTTATAGCTGGCTACAGGAGCCAAGAGGAAAGTTGTTGAGTTGGTTAAATCATGTCCAGTGGGCATGAATGGACTGTGTACCAAGGCATATTTGAACATCTTTCCATTGGGATCATATGATTTTATAATTGGTATGGATTGGTTATACCAACACCATGAAATATTAGACTATCGTAACAAGGCATTCACTTTCCTAGATGAGGAAGAAAATCAGAGAGCAGTCCAGGTAATTCCTAGGGTAGTGACTATCAGATAAATTTCAGCAATGCAACTAAAGAAACGCTATAGGAAAGATTGTCAAATGTTTCCATCCCATATGGAGGAAGCATATAAGGATAAGGTTCCAAATATGGAGGATCAAGTAGTCCTGGAATATTTTGAAGATGTGTTCAAGGAGGTACCAGGACTACCTCCAAAGAGAGATATTGATTTCTCTATAAATTCAATGCCTAGAGCAGCTCCAATGTCAAAGACTCCTTACATAATGAGTACACCATAGTTGAAGGAGTTGAAAATGTAGCTTGAAGAAATTATGAAGAAGGTGTATATACACCCAAGTGTGTCACCTTGGGGTGCCCCAGTCTTGTTCTTGAAAAATAAAGATGGGACAATGAGATTGTGCATCGATTTCAGACAGTTGAACAAAGTGACTATAAAGAACAAGTATCCTCTGCCAAGGATTGATGATTTCTTTGATCTATTGAAGGATGCAAAAATATTTTCAAATATAGATCTCATATCAGGATACCATCAGGTAAGGATTAAAGAGGAATATATCAGCAAGACCACTCTCAGGACAAGGTATGGTCATTATGAGTTCACACTGGTGCCATTCAGGTTATCAAATGCACCCGTTGTTTTGATGTTCTTAATGAATGGTGTTTTCCAGGAATATTTAGACAAGTTTTTCATTGTTTTTTTGGATGACATTCTAGTATATTCCAAGTTGGAAGAAGAGCATGAGCATCATTTGAGGATGGTGCTGCAAGTGCTAAGAAAACATCAGTTGTATGACAAATTGAGCAAGTGGTCATTTTATCCAAACATAATTCACTATTTGGGGCATATCATATCTGAAGAAGGGATAGCAATGGACCCTGAAAAGATTGAGGCCATTAAACGGTGGACAACACCTAAG
Source organism: Picea glauca (assembly GCA_000966675.3). Taxonomy (NCBI): domain Eukaryota; kingdom Viridiplantae; phylum Streptophyta; class Pinopsida; order Pinales; family Pinaceae; genus Picea; species Picea glauca. The sequence goes on from JZKD02S2090485.1 coordinate 9,293, forward strand.
AATGTGAAAAAGTAAGATCCTTCATGGGTCAAGATGGCTACTACGGAAGGTTCATTGTAGGGTTTTCAAGAATAGCTCACCCCATCACTTCCTTGCAAAGGAAAGGGAAGAAATTTCAATGGACAGAAGAATGTGAAAGAAGCTTCCAGCAATTGCAAAAAATGTTAACCAATGCTCCAATTCTAAGGATTGTAGATCCAAATGAAGACTTCATTGTATGCACAGATGCATGTAAAGAAGGATTGGGTGGAGTCCTCAGTCAAAATGGGTTTGTTGTATGTTATGAATCAAGGAAGTTTAAAGAGAATGAAAGGCTCTATGCCACTGATGATTTGAAGTTGGCTGCCATAGTTCATGCCTTGAAGAGGTGGAGGCACTACCTCATGGGAAAGAAGTTTGAGCTGAGGACATACCATAATGGTCTAAAGTATTTGTTTGATCATCCAACTCTAAGTGCCAGGAAAAGCATATGGTTAGAGTTTCTTAGTGAATATGACTTTGATATAAATCATATCAAGGGGAAAGAGAACATAGTGGTTGATGCACTCAGAAGAAGAATTCATGAATTTCATGCTATGAAATTATCATGTACCAATCAGATTTGAATAACAGATTTTTAAAGGCTACAAAATCAGATTTGCAATACATGGAATTGGTAACAAAATTGCAGCAAGGTAAAATGCAACAGAAAGTTGAGGATTATGAATTGGGAATTTATGGAATCCTCATGTACAGAAAAAAAATTTATGTGCCCAAATCTTCTGAATTGAGGAGTGTGATTTTAAAATAAATGCACAATGTACATTATGCAGGACACCCAGGATATCAGAAAACAATTTCAGTAGTCAAAAGCCAATATTATTGGCTAGGCATGAAGAGGGAGATTGTTGATTTTATTGCCAAATGTTTGGAATGCCAAAAGGTAAAGGATGAGCATAGACACCCATCTGGTTTACTACAGCCATTACCCATTCTTGAGTGGAAAATGGAAGTTGTAACAATGTATTTCATCACAAGATTTCCCAGAACAAGAAAGCATAATGATGCAATCATGGTAGTGGTGGACAAGGTTACTAAAGCTGCCCATTTCATTCCTATGAAGACTACTCATAAGGCAACTAACATTGCTGATATTTATATGAGGGAAGTAGCATGCTTGCATGGCATACCCAAGACAATTGTGTCTGATAGAGACCCAAAGTTTACATCAAAGTTTTGGAAGCTGTTATTCAAAGGGTTCAGAACAAATCTGAACTTCGACACTATTTATCATCCTGAGTCTGATGGGAATACATAGAGGGTGAACCAAGTGATAGAAGATATGTTAAGAATGTATGTGATGGACAAACCATCTAAATGGGAAGATTATCTACATTGGTAGAGTTTTCCTACAACAATGGGTATCAAGCATCACTGAAGATGAGCCAGTTTGAAGCACTTTATGGTAGAAAGTGAAACACCCCAGTGAGTTGGTACAACCTAGCTAATAGGGAAGTGGTTGGGCCAAAGTTTCTCAAGGAAATGGAAGAACAAATGTTGAATATTAAGCAAAATTTGAAGGCAGCCCAATAAAGGAAGAAAAGTTATGATGATAAGAATAGAACTCACAAATAATTTAAAGTAGGGGATCATGTATTCCTGAGAGTGAAAGCCAACAAAAGCTCCCTGAAGTTGGGAAATTGTTCAATTTTGGCATATTGATATTGTGGGTTGTTTGAAATCCTAGAGAGGATTGGTCCAGTAGAATATAGGCTTTCATTGCCTGCATGCATGTCTATACATAATGTATTTCATGTGTCATTTCTTATGAAATATGTACCTGATGCTAATCATGTTATTGATTGGAATGTGATTCAGGTGGAGCAGGAAATCGCTTTTCAGGTGCATCTGGTGCGTATACTGGATTGGAAAAGAAATCAGCTCTGGAATCGAGCCATAGGGATTGTAAAAGTTTAGTGGACCTGGTATGTTCATGAGGATGCAACATGGGAGAATGAAGATTCTATATGGGTAGAGTACCCGGATCTTTTTGAATATTTTGGGAATCTTGTTGTTGTTGTGTAAGTAAGTTGCACTGAGGATAGTGAAAAAATAAGGGGAGGGGATTGTAACACCCCAAGGTCAAGCCCCTATGAAATGTAATGATGTTTGTAGGCTGGTGAGCCAAGTAATTATAATCTGGTAGGCTTATGTGTTTATTAGGCCGAAGGGCCTAGATGCTAAGGTCAGTGGGTGTGATTTTTGTATATGTAATTATGCAGATTATTAATAAAGTACATCACTGTTTGTAGACCGACCATGAAGAAAGAGTTATGGGGGACTAAGCTCCATTGGGTAGGGAAAGGAATGGGGCTGAGAGAATAGGAAAGAGGGGCTAAGATTGAGGGCTTAACCAAAGGGAATATTATAATGTATTCCTGAAAAGTAACAAAGTTGGGAAAATAAACCCAGTTATCCTAAGTTCCTTTGAGGGGAGGAACAAAACTCCAAGTGGAGAGGAGCATTCTCTTAGAGAGCCAAATGTCACGTAGGATGCATGTAGATTTATGTAGGAAGTTCCACCTTTGTTGGGGGTTCACGAACCATTATGGCTACCCTTCTGAGGAGTTCTCTCTCACCAATGCAACAAACTCCAAGTGGAGAGGAGCATTCTCTTGGAGAGCCAAATGTCACCCAGGATGCATGTAGATTTATGTAGGAAGTTCCACCTTTGTTGGGGGTTCACGAACCATTATGGATACCCTTCTGAGGAGTTCTCTCTCACCAATGCAACTCTCTCAGGATTCTGCAGGCTGACCATTCTCACCATTTTCCTTCCTCTCTCTCAACATTCTGACCAGTATGGCCATTTAGTTTCCCACGAGTTCATCCTCAGCATGTTGTCCATCCCTTGTGAAGTTCACACACACACTAAACAAGTATGAATCCACAGTCATTTCCACCTTTGTGAACCTCTGTAATCTGTTGAGTCATTCATGTTGCCTTACCTGATTTTGGTTGTTGAGGGTTGAAGAGCCGGGTTTTCAGGCCCGTGGCTGAAGAGGTAGGTTGTCAATCCTGTGGTTGAATAAGAAGGTTGTCAGGATTGTAAGAAAATCTCTCTAGGTGAGAGAGTTCATTGGGGAAGTGATTTCTCCTGGAGGGAGTCCACCACTAACTACGGAGCTCTAAGAATTATTGATCTGTCCTGTCATTGAAGCCCTAGAAGGAAAGTGGAGAAATCGATGGAGTGTGAAACCATGAAGGTGCATATTCCTGAGGTGGGATAGGAATGTGGGAAATGTGAGTCCATGAGAAGTGCGTGTAAGTAGGCTCCTTGGAGAGAATCCTTCTAGTTTCACTGTGTAGTTTCCCATAGCCTCATCCTAGGTCTAGGATTCCTTTCCCTGGGTGGATTTTAGTCCCATCTCAAGGGTGACCCACTATTGAGTGTGATGAGAAGCATGGTCTAAGGTTGGGAGGTTTGTGGAAGGTCTGCACGTAGTTTGTGGTCATCTATTGAAAGATAAGTACCAAATCTCTATTGATTGTATGTTGTGTAATTGTACATGTTTTATAACTTGATGAGTAATGCCTAGATATATCATTTATGATATATGTGCAGGCTTATTTTTATTTTTGCATTAATCTTTGTATGGTCAGAGTATGTTGTCTGTATGCATATATTGTCAGAATGTTTTAATGATTATTTCCACATGAATAGTGGCATGAGCAGAATGTTATAGTTGTTAATTGGCATTAGATAGATATGCATGCATATAAATTCACAAAATTTTATCAGAGCTAAGAGAGAAGTCCAAGAAGTGGCATTTCCTGACCCGTTGGTGGTTGGGTACATTACACCTTTCCTACCCCCTTTAGTGATGAGATACTAGATCAAGTAGTGGGAAATGAGGCATATTCTTTTACAGATGGGTTTTCTAGATATCATCAGGTTTGAATCACTGAGGATGATAAGAAGAAGACTAATTTTCCTACCGAGTGGGGATCATTTTCCTACAACATTATTCCTTTCGGACTTAAGAATTCTTTGATAATATTCTCTTGGATCGTGATCACATCATTCTGCGATTTTATTCATAAGTTCCTTGAGGTATACCTGAACGATTGGACTATATACAACTTACCTAAAAATAACATTGGGATATTACACTTGATGTTGGACCGCTGTAGATAGTTACATATTTCCCTTAATCTGTGAAAAATGTATTTTTTTTGTACCATTTAGAACTATGTTAGGGAATATTGTTTGTCAGGAAGGAGTGCTAGTTAATCCTACGAAAATTGCAGTTATTCTCAATATGCCTCCTCCCACCACTGTCAAATAGTTTTGCAAATCCCCGGGCCATACTAGTTATTACCATTGATTTATCGTGGGTTACGAGAGCATAAGGACACCTTTGGAACAACTTCTCAAGAAATACAAAGTGTTTCGTTGGGCCCGGGGCTGTGATAAAGCATTCAACCAATTAAAACAAAAATTGAGCTCTACACCTATTTTGACTTATCCTAACTAGAAAGTTGAATTTCAAATCCATATTGATGCCTCTGTATTTGTGTTAGGCGTCATTCCTATACAACCAAGGGAATGAAACTAGAACCATCCTATATACTTTTCCAGTCACAAACTTTCACAAGTTTAATGCAATTATACCACAACCGAAGGGAAGGTTTGGTTATGTTTTATGCTTTACAAAAGTTTAGACATTATTTGCCTAGAAGTCATTTTAAGTTTCTTACTTACAATTTTTATTTGAAGTATTTGGTGAAAAACCCGTTGTTAGAAGGTCACATTTGCATGTGGCTTCTATTACTTCAAGAGTTCTCTTTTGAGGTCATTATTAATCCTGACAAGTTAAATGTCGATCCAGATCACTTGTCTCTCCTAGAATCTGGAGAAAGTGGTGGACCTGTAGATGACCATCTCCTAGATGTAGATCTATTCCATATTGAAGCCATTCCTAATTATTTTTCATACATTGGCCTATTTTTTACTACCGATACTACACCAACAGGATATTTTGCAACACAAAAGAGGCACCTAGTGGTTCGAGTAGCAGATTATCAACTAATTGCGGGCCAACTCTACAAATTGGGATTGGATAATATCTTGTAGTGTTGTTTTCTTGATCATGAACGACCTAATATTCTATGGGAATGTCATAATTCAGTTGCGGGAGGACACCTTGGTAGAAAGATAACTGCTAGAAATATATTACGTGCAAGATTATGGTGTCCTGTAGTATTTAAATATGCTAAGGAATATGATCAGGTCTGTGATGTATGTTAGAGAGTGGGAAAACCAACATGTCTCAATGAGTTTCCTCTACACTATGTTTGCGCACTACACGCTTTTGAAAAATGGATTGTTGATTTCATCGGTCCGTTAAATCCTACAATTTACAATTCCAAGGCCAGATACATCATTACTACAATTGGCTACATGACTTGTTGGGATAAAGAAAAGGTTGTTCGGGATTTTTCTATGGGCACCACAGCATAGTTTCTTTTTAAAATTTGATTACTAGTTTTGGTTGTCCTTGTAGCTTGACTAGTGACCAAGGAGCCCACTTTCTTAGTGAAACTATTGCGACCCTTACCATAGAATTTTTTATTCAACATCATAAGAGTATTCATTATCGTCCACAAGCTAAGGGAACAGTGGAAGAATTTAACAAATATTGAAGATGGGGCTGACTAAGGTTTGTTCCGCAAATCGGGATGATTGGGATGAGTGAGTTTTGGCTCTGTTATGGGCATATCAGACTACCATGAAGCGATTAAATATGTACACCCCATTCCAATCGATATATGACTGAGAAACATTTGTGCCAGTTGATTTTCTCATCCCAAGTATATTCATTTCACAAGATACCAAGATGATCGAGGATGAATCCATTGTTGCGCAGGAGGAGGAATTGTTGGAACTTGAGAAAGCTCAGTTCCTAGCAGATTTTCATGAAACTATGGAGAAATCCCAACAAAAGGCCTGGAATGATCGAAATATAAAGTGTAAGTCATTTGCATAGGTTGATTTCATTCTCTTATGTGACAATGAGTATCATAAACATCTGAGCAAACTCCAAATGCACTAACTTGGTCATTTTATAGTTGCAGAAATGTGTGAATCTGGAGCTATGAAATTAGCACAACTTGATGGATTTCTTCGACCTATATGGGTGAATGGTGAATGCTTGAAGCCCTACCAGTCTGCTACATAATTACAGTTTCATTATGCTCCTAGTTTTGGGATTGGGTTAGTAAGTAGGATTTTCATTTATATATATGTTTTAATCTTTTTCAATACATGCTAACGTGTTCTGTGTTTACGTGTCTTAGTGCTTCATTGTCCTGTCCAAGTCATCCAACCTAGATATTCACTTTTTGTTTGGGGAGGTTATAGTCACATCCTCTCATACTTAATGCAGCTAAAAATTGAATCTTCTTCTCTTGTATCATCACGTGGGTTGTTAAAATCCATTAGTACCTTTTTTACTCGTCATTTCGTCTCTGTTGTCACTGCCACATAAATTTTAACAACTATCCTCCTTTTTCCAGTTAACCACTCGCTTGATCATTACTTTCCTTAGTTGATACACTACCCCCTTTCCAACTTTCTGATTATGCATTCAGTTACCCAAATCATGTCATGGATTATGCGACATTCGAGGGATTGATTCAGCATTAATACCCAATCTTGTCACACTGTAGCATTCAATGCATAATTAACTCGACATCTTCTGCATAACACTTATAAACACATATTTGGTTGATGGCTTCATGTATTGTTTTACTCTTGTTCTTTTCATAGGATTAGTCTTGGAGCCACTTGAGCACTTTGTAATCTCGCATCCAAGCCTTCACCCCCATGTGTTATTTTTTTTCAATCGTTGACCTGTTCCAATGGTTCATACAACTGGTTGAGAGGCCATCTGGACCGATGTTCCAGTGGATTTCATTGATCCACGGGTCATTGTTCAAGGAGATCTGCATGGAAATGTTGAACAAACCAAGTTGGTGGACCTCGATTTTACCAATGTTGTCGAATTCCCCCAGATGGATACCAATGCTTTCATGGACTGCACTACATTGCTTGACAAAGAGTTCTAGTGGAATTGGAATCTTGATTACATTCCCCTGCAGGATTATAATTTGTTGTGTCTCTATGACCTATCAATCTTTGGTACTACCAGAGAAACGACACCCTATACCAAGTTCCTCATCAACAGAGTGCACAACAATTCCCTGTGGCTAGACTAGGCCTACCTAATCGATGTATAGGACATCCACATGATCATCAGGTTGTCCATGCCAGGCCAAGATGTTATCGAAGGTTTTCAAGGCTCAAGGAAGCACGGTAAAAAGAAGGGGTAGCTTATCTTGTATGAAAAATATGGCACACGTCATGGAGGTTGAGGGGCGGACATTGCATCGATTGATGATGAGGAGGTATGTATGGATTTCTATCTGATTGTGGGGAAAGTGATGCATAAGTACATGAAGGGTGAGTGTACTTTGGAAGCCACCACAGTGGGGAAATTCAGTAAGAATGGTACCCCTATTAAATGGTTCAAATATATTCTCACTGAATTGTTCCAGGTTTGTGCGGATGTGCATGACTGATTAGGCTATTTTATCTATGGATACTTTCTCATCACCTTCACCCTGTAGAAGTGGAAACTACCACGAGGGTGAAACATTTCTCATGATACAAATGGCTACATCACTAAGCTCTTTGACCCATGGTATTTTAACCTTTCATATACTAACGAGGCTGCTCAAAATGTTTCTTTCAAACAATGGTATGATGAGATCATTGTATTAACATAGCGGCCCCGAATTCCATAGGCGCTACTCAATAGGATTACCCATAATATATGGTTCAGAATGAGCCAAGATCATACATTTTTGCGACCTCTAGGGGTGGACCCATCTCTTTTTCATACACAATCGCTTCCATTTTACATGGATGAAGTTGGGCCCGATAAATAAGTCACATTGTGGCCTAGGGCCACTGTCATAAAGAACAAGATTGAAGTCTCTTATATGATGACCACTATTACACAAAGGTCTGCTCTAGTGGACACATCAGATGTCGGCCCTAGCATGAGAAAGAGAACCCAAAAACCTACCAATTCAGAGGGCAATCCAAGGGAATCCGAAGAACAAGCATTTCCTAGTGGGACACTTCATATCCCATTCGCTTCCATTCCTGATGATGCTACGATCTCATATAAGCAATTGTTGGAAGTCCTGATTTTTGTTCTTCATCAGAAGAAGTTTCATACCAAATCCCCATACTAATACTCTAGTGATACTTTTGATGCAGGAGCATCGCCTTCACAGTCATCATCACAAACATTGAGGAGAGAAGAATGACATTTCAACAAAGCCAGAAATTCAAATCGAGCATTAACTTAGAATTTTTTTGGGTTGTTGAGATATTTTGTTGAGAAATTTTTTAAATCGTAACTTGTTTCTATAGTCTCTAAGGACTGTAAGAAATCACAGACATGGAGTGTTGACTCTATCTAATAGTAATTAGCAGTTATCGTAATAGGACCGAGTAGGTAATATTTTTAAGTCTAAATTGATAGATTTCAGGAACAGGGCGAGAGAGCTTAGAGAGACTGTCCTTAAAAAGTTTTCATTTTCATTGTAAGAGTAGATCAGGATGGATAGAGTAGAATAGAACAAAGTAGAACAGAATAGCAGGAACACCATGTAATTTTCGTTTTTTAGAAATGAATAGAACAGACAGGAGATTATCATAGATCTGTGTTCATTTACTATTTAAAGAAAAGTGTGTTGTATTATGGGTGATGTTCATATTTTTATTTTCATTTCCTGTTGGGAGTGGAGAGAATGAATGTATGATTCTATAACGAAACTGGATAAGTTTCAGTTTTTTTTTCTACTGAACCGTGTATGCAAGGTAGGCATTCCCTAACACAAGGTGTGCGTTAACTGGATCTTGGAATGATTCCGAGAGGGAGGTTTAGAGAAGAATAAGGAGACTTGACATTCCAGGTGCAAGGAGTGCACAGAACTTAGAGCTGACTAAGTTCAAAGAAACAAAAAAGAAGAACGTCGGGAGGGCATGAGGTATTTTCTTTTCAAGAAAATCCCTTCAAATATGAGTTATTCGAAATCCTCAAATACAAGGTGTGCGCAAGAGTTCGAATCTTTAAGGAGAGAAAGATCAGGAGGGAGTGTGTTTTCATTCACATAGATATAGCTAAAGAAGGACTGAAGATTTAGTCCTTGACACTTAGAAGATCTCCTAAGTTTGGGAAGAAAATTCGTAGAAGCTAAGGGGGGATACCACAGTAACCGTTAGATTTGAACGCAGAGAGTCGATAGCCATCGGATCTAGAAGAATGACGAGGAGTTGAATAGACGATGGAAATACTTCGAGAGGAAGTGTCGATCTTCCGATAGCTATCATATCTGTGGAAGTAACACGAACCTTAGCGCTTTGTGCCCAAAGGAGGATTTCAGAATTTGGTGTCTGGTGGAACAAGAGTGAAGTTCATTTGGACTCACGTGTTATGAAATCCTGACGACCGTAAGATTTCATGAAAGACACGCGTCAAGTAGGGAAGAGATCGAGAGTTGAGACACGTGGTGAGTAGTCAGTGTTTGGGAGAATCACCGAAATAATCAAGACCGTCCATCGTGGAAGGGATAGGTGGCAACAAGATATGATCGATCGGGGAATTGAACACCGGGGAATTCACGATGAGAAGAGCGGAGGATTCACGAAAAAGAAAAAAAGTGAAATCATCCACACCGTCCTTGAGGAAGAACAATATGGAGGATCCTAACCATTGGTCAAGGGGAAGTGGAGATCATCAATCTAGTGCGAAAGGATTTTAGAGTTTCGACGTTCAAGGAACTGAAGGTGCAGGACCTTTTGGTATCGTAAGTTGTGAAACCCTGAAGTGCGAAACCCCGACGTTCTCAAGGTTTTACCCTAGGTCATGGGATCAGGTCATATGTTGATCCACTAAGCGAGGTGTTAAAATAATGTGGGGTCCTTTTGGAGTTCGACACTTTGGGATTCGAGAGCTAGGAGAGCATGTTCGTTGGTTTGTCTAACCATGAACTATGATAGCCCTTTTGGTGTAGACACGTGCTCGCGGGGTGTGGTCACATGAGGTAGGAGATGAGAACCTTAATCCAATCGAGATTCGGGGATTCAAGTTGCAAAGGAATGGGATGATTGACTGTAGAAGTCCTAATCTACAATTTTTTTTTTTATTTTAGCGTGAGGTCACGACGAACAATCGCATGGACCAAGATTTAAGCACAGGCTAATCACCGTTAATCTCTTTTTGACATTCGGTGGTTGAAGAAACAAGTATTTCTCCCTTGATAAATCTTGAATCACGAAATGCAAAAAACGCCTTAGGGGTAAGGCCATGGTCATAAGGATGATCACATGAAGAGGAAGCTTGCGTTTGATGCTGGAGTCTTCACATGTGAGTTCTAAACAAGAGGACCTATGGATCTGATTTACAGGGTTCCAGTGAGGACCCAAAAGAGTTATTCCAGCTTGGAGTTAGAAGACGATCCAGTGATCGGGGGGTCATGGACCTCACTGGGGTAGGGGGTTTGCATCATGTGGTATCATATCCAAAGAAAAAGATTTTAAGTTTGTTTGCAGAACAACAGACAAAAGAAGAAGAGAGGAAGGTTGGTATCCTTCATGGGAATTTCACTATGTTGGGAGGTGACACAGTGAAGTCATGCGGCCAAGAAGGCGCAAAGAAAACGCAAAGATGGAAGAAGAAATGAGGTGACTCAGAATGAGGTTGGACGCCATGGAAATAACACATAGAAGGGCATGAGATACTGGTGATGTCAGTGAATATGAGAGTGAAGAAGAGGTCGAAGCTGGCGAAAATGTGGCAGAGGATGCTACACAAGACCGCTTGATAAAAGTTGTTTCAAAGATTGGGGCCAGAGCAAGGATAGAAGTACCTATGTACAGAGGTAATCTAGAAGTTGAAGAATTTCTATATTGGATACGCGCCATGGATAAGCACTTCGATTATGAAGATATCGAAAGGAAAAAAATGGTGAAGCATGCCATGATGAGGTTGAAGGGGCACGCAACATTATGGTGGGATGAACTGCAAGCCCAATGCAGAAGAAATGGTAAGAAAAAAATTAAAAGTTGGGATAGGATGGTAGCTAAGATGAAAGCTAAATTTATCCCAAAGGATCACCGGATCAATCTTTACAGGAGGTTGCAGAACCTTAAACAGAGAGGTTTATCAGTGAAGGAGTACACTGAAGAGTTCTAAAGACTGAACATCAGGGCTAGATAGAAGGAGAATGAATATGAAAAGACAGCCAGATATATCAATGGGTTGAGATATGAAATCCAAGAAGATATCAACATGATGTATGTCAGTACAGTCGAGGATGCTTATCAAGCAGCCTTGAAAGCTGAGGAAAAATTAGCCAGGAGGCAAAGTCAATGAAGCAGAGGTGAAAATTCGATCCAAGGCAAAGGAACCAGCAGGGAGAAGTTGAAGAAGTCAAAGCCGGAAGATGATAAGAAACATAGCCACCAAGAGAAGGGTGGAAGCTCTAAAGAAGGACAACATGGTGGACGGAGTTCTTTTCCTAGAGGTAGAGGAAGAGGAAGAGCTAGAGGAGTCATAGTTAAATTCTATACCTATGGAAAGGAAGGGCACAAATATTTGGAATGTCCCGACAGAAAAAGAGAAAGCAAAGAAGAACACATTGCCGAAGCAGAGAAGCATGTGGAAGCAGAGACCACAAAAGGAGGAAGAAAGCTCATGATGAGGAAATTTCTTCTCAAACCAGAGAAGGAACCAAAAGAACCATTTCAGGGAACAAGCCTGTTCAAAACTGCTTGCAAGATGAAAGACAGGGTTTGCAAGGTGATCATAGACAGTGGGAGCACTGATAATCTAGTATCCACAGAGATGGTGGAAAAGCTAGAGTTGAAGACAAATACACATCCACGGCCATACAAAGTATCATGGCTACAGAAAGGACATCAAGTCATGGTAAGTCAACAATGGCAAGTTGAGTTTAAAATAGGAGGTTACAAAGATGAAATATTATGTGATGTAATCCCTTTGGATGTCTATCATATTTTATTGGGAAGATCATGGAAATATGATCGAAAGGTTATTCATGATGGGAGGAAGAATACATATACCCTAGAAAAGAATGGTAGCACACATATCTTGTTACCCATATGTTTTAGGATAAATCCGTAAGTGCGGACACAAACCGATCTCCCCAGATCCACCTGGATCTGGAACAAACAGTGACAGAATACTACTCTTTCCCTAGTTCTAAAGTATTGAA
>JZKD02S2090485.1:29096-49378 GCA_000966675.3 Picea glauca
AAACCATATCTTCAAATCATCAAGATACTTTATTTATAGTCTTTGTTAAGGATTGGATAGCAATTCAAGTGCATTAAAATACATTACTACACTAATAAAATAATACATTAGTAAGGTAGTAATGCATTAATAAGACATTATCACATTAATGTAAAGTGTGAATTAAAGTATTAATTTATATTAATGTATAATGTAACTTAATAATTAATTTGATATATTAATAATGTAATGTATTAATTAATTAATAAATAATATATTGTTAAGAATTGTTAAAATCCATATAAGCATTGTTAATGCATTGTTAAAGATAATTAAAATCCATATAAAATCCATATAATGAAAAAAAAAAATTCCACACAAACATTAATCCATATCCTCATATCATTAAGATACTTTATTTATAGTCTTTGGTGAGGATTGGATAGCAATTCAAGTGCATTAAAATACGTTACTACACTAATAATATAATACATTAATAAGGTAGTAATACATTAATGTAAAGTGTGAATTAAAGTATTAATTTATATTAATTTATAATGTAACTTAATAATTAATTTGATATATTAATAATGTAATATATTAATTAATTAATTAATTAATGCATTGGTAATGTATTACTACACTAACAAGACTAGCAACATAGTAGATAAGAGACTCCAACTAAGAGAAAAGTTGCATTTTTCAAACAAACTGAATGACCAAACAAAATCTAATTGTGTCTATAACAACAAAGCCATAAATCGACCACTTGTCATAACAACAACTACTTAGTTTTAATGGAGATGGCAACATTTGGATTAATATGCTTTCACAATATATTCAGTAGCAAGGATTTCTTTGAAGTGTATGAAGATTTATTTAGCAAGGATTTCTTTGAAGTGTATGAAAATGAATTTATCTTTGTGGGGTGGGGAAAATATAAGAGAAATGTATTATAATTTCCTCTATCTCTCGTGAGCTTTGTCTACTCGAGGTGATTCCTCCTCTGAACCCTTCAAAGCCTTCAGACTTAGAAATTTTTTTGAGTCTCTCAAGTTTTTTGAGTTTCTCCTACTGCACTCTTGTATACACTATCTCTCCTAAGATTTTGTTCCTCGAGGTGTCCTGAACCTCTTGCGCACTCCTTGGAGCCTTGGAACTTTTGAGAAATTATTGGACTTAGATACTTTTGAAGAAAATATCTCTTACACACTCTCTATGTTCGTCTCCTCTGAAACTTTTTCAACACTTAAATAAAGTGTCTCCCCATACACTCCTTGCACAGGTCTTCTTAAACCTTTTCTCTCCTCTAAGCAATAGTACACTCCTTGAAATTCACTTAAATTTCAAGCTATCTCCTCTGAGCTTCTGAGTCTATATGGATTCAGCATATGCACTCCTTGTGGGCACTATGCACTCCTTACATGAGGAATCTCAGAAGAGAAAACAATTGAAACTTACAAAGTCATCAAAGACTTTCATACTTAACCATAAAAAACAAGTCTATACATGAGACACATATAAGCAGGAAGATAGAAAGAAATATCACATGAATTCAGTGAATTCAAGAACAAGGAACATAAAGAAACATCACATGTACTCAAATAACTCAGATGAACACAACACCATACATATGGAATTAAACCACTCTCCTTGTATTCATTCAGTAAAATATGTACGTGGACTCATACAACTCTCTTTAACTCTTCCTAATCTTCAACAACTCTCTCAACATCAATAACAATAACTATATTCAACAACCTCTACAATAACATTCAACGGACTCATTTGGGCATACAATACACAAATTTATACAATGAGGGGCTTCTCGAGCCTTCCTATCGACTACTTCAATGATGTCCTATCATAACTTAAGACACCTATCTATGAAGGCCTCATGACAATAAATGGCTATTACAATCAGATCTAAGCTAATGCTCAACATCTGTACAAATCTTATATGATATTTAAATCGATTACACTTTGGTGGTCTTAGATGATGTCTCTTGCCTCAAAACAATAAAAGACCTTTAATACAATATTTTCAAAATATCAAAACAAATGTGCCCTCCTTGGGATCAAAGCTTATTTGAAATATGCGTGTTGGTGCTACATTTTCTTCCACCTGGCCTCTTCAATGCCGACAGCAATGCTCCTGCATCATATAACCTCACCATTATAATTAGCCCCCTTTTAGCCTAATTATATGGAATTATTTTGGAATTGAAGATCAATGTATGGCTATAAACCACATAAAAAGAGTTAAATGTGAGTCTAAATTTAGGAGCTATCATTCAAATGTTGACCAACTTGTTATGATTGGGATCATTTCTAAGGAGTGTCACAATAATAAAACCAAACTCCTATGTTGTTTCATTGACTTTAGAAATTCTTTTGACATGGTGCTTAGAACTAACCTTTGGAATAGATTCAAAGAGCTAAAAGTTTCTTTCTAGTTAAGCGATATTGTGATAAGGTTCTACAAGAATGTTATTTCCAATTTTAGGAATATAGAGGATTGGTTGGGAAAAAATAATTGTAATATCAGAGTTAAACAAGGTTGTCCCTTTTCCTCTATCCTTTTTGGCATATACATCGAGAAGTTAGATGGTTTTTTGGAAGAAGTGGGTTGTGCCGTTCTAACTCTAGCTACTATAGTCATCATTCTTCTTCTTTATGTTAATGACATTGTTTTTATGGAGTGGAGTCCCTATGATCTCTACAAGCAACTAAAAAATCTAAGGGATTTTTGCCTTAGTATAGGGATGACTGTTAACATTAACAAAATAATTGGGAAATCAAGGAAGGGGTCACTTTCCACAATAAAGATAATATTAAAAATGTTATTGCATCTAAATTTAAGGAGAAATTGCAGTGTGATAAATAATTAGAGGATAAAAAAAATTAAGATATTATAAGGACATGATCAACTTTTATCTAAAAGATCAAAAATACCAACAATCTCATTCTTGATCATGAAATTTTACCAAATTTCATTTTACCCTAAAAGAAGAAGAATTCATTAACATTTCATTGAATTTTTAAACTTCTATGATTTTTTTATCTAATTTTCGAAATTAATAAAAAAAAATCTCAATTTAATGTTTTATTGAATGTTTTTCTTTTCTCTCTTCTTTTTTTTACTAAATTTCATTGTTTTTTTTAATTTGTTTGGTCAATATAAATATGGGGACATCAATTTGGAAAAATATGTTTCTGACTCAATCCTTATAATTAAGGAGGTTATATGTAACTTGCATCTATTGACCTTGTTTTAATGACACTTTACTTTTACCATAGTAACAAACTGTCACTAACTTTATGAACCATTTTCAACCATTAATACATATTAATATAAATTAAATTAAACTTTCTTAATCATATAAATAAATTGATGCAATTACAAAATATATACTAAAAATAGTATATTCCACCATATTCATAATCATTCATTTAAAAAAGCACAACACACAGAAAATATACTGAATGTCTTGTACACGAAAGAGAATGTTCGATCAATGTTCTGTTCTAACAGCCCAAGCAACATACCAACAAACATAATGATGAAAACGCCAAGTTGAAATGTCGTAAGTATGGAGAGTGAAACTTCAAATGAAGACAAAGAGTAGTTCAGGGTTAATATCCAGGATACATGCATAATCTATATTGTTTATCCAGGATACATGCATACTCTATATTGTTTTAATGACGTAACTTGACCAACTATTATATTATGTTTAACATCAGTCGATCATATTCTAGTTTGCAATTAAGATGGTAGAGTGCCATCTTCAGGTGAAGGCAAATAAGTTTTCTTTTAATTAATGTGATGGAACCAGTCTCAAGGTAGTTTACTCATAAGCAGAAGCAGGCATTATTATTTATACTCTGAAGTTTGCATCGATGGATCTCCATTGCGTTTTCAAAGCCTTAACACAAATTATCTCAGAATTTTGGATATGTTTCTCACTTAAGGGCGACTCTCCATACGTCTGAGCATCTATGCCTAGTGTTAAAATGTTGAGCTCGGGTTAGGGTTTGCTAATGATCCATTTGGTGGGAGGCGAACGATGGTGTGAAAACATGAATGTGCGTGTTAAGCACATGGCAGTAGGTTTCTCTGAAGAAGAACGAAAAGTATAAGTATAGATTGATGCAATTATTGCCGCAACAAAATTTGCTCCTTATATTATTCACTAGCACAGTCATATATAATTTATGACTGATAAACGCCGAAAGAGTATAATAGGTAAAGGAAGATTCTGAAAACTGTAATTATAACTTTAAAATTTAATTGTAAATTTTACATGTAATTCTAACACCAAAATGTTAAAATAGTGAAAAAAATCTTAACTGTAACTATTTTTCTCCTGCTTGTGCCAAGGTTTCAGGCTAATTGTATTGAGTACAGAAAATACTGCCATGCATTACACAGAATTTCTATGGATGAGCACCATAAATGGTTGATAAATGGAACTAGTGGGCATCAGACGCCGGTTCAGAAGCAAAATGTGGACATTTATTTAGATGTCATGGTTTAATTCTACTTAATCATTTAAACATGGCAATTACATAGGCGTATAATTTTTTAATGTGATTAGGTAAATGTTAAAAAGTAAACATGTTAACTGATGCCTTGATAAATGCAAGAACGTTATGAACAATAAATTTGACCCATTAATTTTAGAGGATTAAGAATATGCCAGCATCTTCAATGCATAGCCATCAAATTAAGGTTTAAAGATAAAAAAAATTAAAAGATCATTAATTGTGCCCATTATCAATAAATGTACGCCTAAAAGCTTAACAACATACATTTAATTCTGATGAAACCCTTCCTTTGATAAACGATAATCGATTAATGATCATCATCTAGATGGAAGAGGCTTGAATTGCTACGATAATGGCCATCATTGGCATCGCTTTAGGAGCGGACTTATATAATCTGAATTCATTGAAAGTAAAGAGGCCTGCAGATTACCTGGGATAATAACATTTCGATTTGAACTTTCAGAGGTTAAGCTTCTGATCGTCTAAATGTCGTACAGTATTTTGTGATTCTCCAACAATGTTCATAACCATTTTTAAACTTACTTGTCAAGACTCCTTCAATTGTGAGGGACATCATTAAGCGATCATCCAAACTGGGATTTCTAATATTGTGCTCTGCTGCCATGTAAAAACATATAATATTTTATTTATTTCAAAAACAAGAAGTGTTGTAACTTAGTTTTATCAAATTGATCAGGACACTTGGAATAGGTTTTGGCAAATAGATGCAGTTTGGTTTGTGCATGTGTCTTAGCGTCTTAGCTTCTCCTTAACAAGTATCTCTACACACTATTGCATGCTCACATGACCATAAACATACTCAGTAACTTCTATTATTCTTAGACTGGCTATGTGAGCTATTGAAAGATATACCATTAAAACAGAAAGATTTAATGTGACAAAATCTAAAAACGTTGTAGCCAATCGCACTAGAGAGGCCGCTCAAGTTATTCTGTTGTGGAAGGCAGGAAAATAACTGGAACTGAGTTTTTATTCACCTGCAAAAGATCCACATACTACCTTTGTTCGCTTTTGGTGGAGGTTTACCATTTACCAATGAGGTCCTCAGTATAAGACGGCTAGATATGGATTGACCCCTGCTGCCGATAGTTCTCTTTGGGCTGGTTCCTTCTGATAATAACTAGGCCTCTCCACAGCCGTGGAAATAAATAGGATAGAAATGCCACATAAATCTCTCAAAGGCCAAAAGGGTATATTATGGTGGAAAGCATTTGAACTAAGCAAGCACTCAATGAGAGAAATAGCTAAGCCTGAGGAAGAACGAATTGATGTGATTCGATGTGAGAAAGGAGAGAAGCCCTTTCCCTCACTTTGTTCGGGAAAGTAACTAAGCTCGACCTTAAGGGAGAGGAAGGTGGATCAAAATCTGGTACCTTTTAGCCCACCGAAGTCGCTAGCAAGCCCAACCTTTATCTAAAGAAATGCCTTTACTGCAAGGGAAGACGTTTAATGAGCTTCCAATGATTTCTACCGATGCTCTACCGATCTCCCTGTCGGCTCTCGACTAGAGGCTGCTTTCGACAGATCCCATTATAGTAAGCCCCTCTCCCCACGCTCCCTCCCCGCCTAACGTTGAGCTTCGAGACGACTTTCTCTGATTATGAATCTTGCGAAGATTATGAGAAAGAACCACAGAACTCGACCATGCAATCCATGAAATAATTTATAAGTGGCCAACCTATAGAAGCATAGTTTGTTCTGTCTATTATCCCGATAAAACTAGGGTTAAAATGTATAGGGTTAGGGTTCAAGTCCTTAGCGTGGCTCGGGTTCTTAAGAACGAACTACACTTGATTTGAGACCCTTTATGATCGCGGCACAGATTCCATGAAGGAAACATCTCAGATGGAGAAGATTTTGTAGAAAATGGTGCATGTCTCTACGAGAATGTCAAGGGCCATGTTCACTTAGCTCGTGCGGCCTCTGTTGTGTTAAAATTACAAGGACATAGAACTGGGTATGAAGATAAGATATGTGTTTGAGATGATGTAACAACAGAGATGATTATCACTCAGAAAAAGAGAATGCACAACCTAGACTGCGCTGCTCACGGGCTATTGGAAAAAGCTCTGCATTGAAAGTGGTGAGGAGTAGAGATATTGGATGGGAAGCATTTATGAGAAGCTTAGAGAACATGGGAGCCTTCTTGAACTATCTCAGCTCTCTCATATCAATTTGGCAATTTGATACTTCTTCGATTCCTCGAAGAAAGGAAGAAGCAAAAAATGAGGTAAGTAGGGTGTAATTTTTTTTTGGTCAAGGGCAAGAAATTTACAGCAAGTAATAATTACATAGAGAAAAAAATATATCTATCTTTCTTTCTCTATGTGCCTTATAGTTGGTAGGGTTTATTACCTGAGAAATGGTTTATAATAGTTTCAGATTTATCCAATCAGTGAGGTTGTAATGCAATTTTTCCATTATTATCATTTTAAGTGTTGAATTTAAACCAAGAATTTTTGTTGAAAAAAGAAAATGTAGATTTTTAGAGAAATAAAATTGAGCTGGTTTCAATTTTACATAGATATTTACGTTTGTCTTTAGTGTATTCCAATAGAGACATAATTTGAATTATGCAACAACAAAAAAATTATTTATACCAAAATTTAAGCATGGGACTAATTATTATAAATAAGTTAGAAGAATTATAAAAAAAAATAATATGCATACAATGCTACTTTGTCCATCTGCTTATTCTCTGTTTTTTCATTGTCCATTTGCTTATTCTCTCCTTTTTATTCTGTTGCAACAACCTGCATTAAGAATTACCAAAAAAATAATATGCATACAATTCTATGTTTTTCATTGTTTATTCTTTGCTTTTTCTTCTGCAATGCACTAGAAAGATCCTTCATCTCCTGAAAGGAGTATGCGGTGGAGCGCTGGAAAGCTCTTGAATAGGCACACAAGAATGATAATGATATTCCTGCTGAAAAATTCATGGGGAGACAAAGAAAATGAAAAGGCACAAGATAGAAGAAAAGGAGAAAAGTTCACTGGAAGGCAGAGAAAATGAAAGGGCTCAAGATAAAATTAGAAAGGAAAAGGAGAAAAGCTTACATGCTATACTTATGTCACATAGGCATAAAGCCACATTGTCACTGAACTTACATACAACTGCTAGTAAAAAGCATATTTCAAAATCATTTCAAAATCCTAGTACCAAAAATATTACTATGGAAAACATTTGATGTTATATAAGTAATGCTAGGATTATTTCTACCATTACTTCACCTCATGAAAAATTATTAAGAGAAGTGTGTTTTAACCTAAGATTTAGATGTGCAATGTGGCTCTATGCCTAGGGATGAGGCCAAATAAGGCCTCAAACTAAAAAGTTAAGATTAAACTTAAAATACATGTTTAAAAATTATATAAATTTCTTGAAACTTTGGTTAAAATGGTTAATTTAAGGTGATTTTCATGAATGGACTAATAAAACACTAAAAAACAATTACTAACAGTCCCTTAATGAAGGACTAATAAAATAGTACATTAATAATACATTAAATGTATTATTAAATACATTACTAAAATATAAATACATTAAAAGTTTAATAAAGTATTAATATACTAGTAAGTAATACATTAAATTAAATCAAGTTTAAGATTACTATTATTACATTATTATTATTCAAGTATTATTATTTAAATTACATTTTTTTTATTATTATTAAATAAACTTTAATACAATTAACTTTAATTTTAATATAACTCTAACCATAATTTTAATAGAAATAATCCTAACCCTTATCTCACTCAAATCATAACCCTATTAATCATTAACAATAATTGAATTGTATAACAAGAGTGATAGTCTTAAAGCAATAATATGGAGTCAATAATGGTGAGAGATGATCCTCATCCTATTGATTATGAGGTTTGTATTTTTATAATGGTAAAAGATGTTCATTTAGTGTTGATTATAAAGTTGTGATTTTTGTTAGTGTATTAAGTAATAAAATTGATAAGATAAAAATAATTTTTTAACTTTTAAAATCATTATAAAGTGAAGCAATAAAATGAGTGATTGAAATTGCATTGACCAAATGTAATTTTTTTTTTAATGGTTACATTTTCACATATTTAATGTTAATTTCTTGAAAATTTCTTGCAGTCCATAAATGTCTTAGCAGTGCAATCCTCAAACACAAAATTTGACACGAGGCTCCATCAAAACTAAAGGAATTAACTAAAAAAAAATTAAATACTTATATCTATTAATTTTAAAAAATTAAACCATTGATAATCACTTTTAATTGAATTAATTTAAAAATATATGTATTCAAAACCATTAAACCATTCCTACACACTTTAATGAGTTCATATAAAGTCATCTTATTCTAATTGAAAATAATTAATTAATATAAAAAAAAAATGACACTTCATGAAAAGCAAAATCACTATCGATTTTGTAGTCTCTCTATTCAACAAATGCAAGAACATATCATCAATATATCGCAACTACACAATCCAACTTTTTGGTGGAATGGAATGGGATCAAAACCATGTGTGGCGTTGTGGCTTTGGGAATGTGAGTATAATCATAAGAAAATAATTGTAATGACATAGACCTACCTTGTAAAAATTATAATGATCAAAAGCTTGAAGGGACTTGCTTATTTTGGCAAAAGGAATTATCACGCTCCATCAAAGTGAAAGTATATTTACCAGTTAGAGAGTATATTTACAAGGTTCCATCAAAACTAAAGGAATTAATTAAAAAATCTAAATAAATATAGTTAATTAAAAAATATAAATATAGTTAACTAAAAAAATTATATATAATTAAATTAAAAAATCTAAATAAATATAGTTAATTAAAAAATTTAAATATAGTTAACTAAAAAATTTATATATAATTAAATTATAGATAATTGATAATAACTTTTGATTAGATTAATTTAAAAATAAATGCATTCAAAACCATTAAACCATTTCTACAAATACTTTAACCACTTATATAAATCATTCCTACAAATGTTTTAACTACTTTATATAAGATCGTCTTGCCTTAGCTGAAAATAATTGATTAATATGAAAATGAATAAGATCAACACCTAATGATATAAAAAAACACTTCATTATGGATTTTGTAGTTTGAATGTTTTGTATTTAACACAAAGAATAATCAAAGTTGATATTTCTCATATTGACCTACATGTCCTCATTCTGCCTTAATTACTAAAAGGCAAAAACATATCATCAATATTTCACAGCCATTCAATTTAATTTTTTGCTTAAATGGACTAGGATAAAAACCATGTGTGGCTTTGGGAATGTCATTATAATCATTAAAAAAAATTGTAATGAGATAGAACTTGTAAAAATTATAATTATCAAAAGCTTGAATTGGCCTATTTTTTTTGGCAATGCAACAAAACTTCCATGGCTATGATATTTAATAAGAGAAATTACTATGCCTAACACTCATGGATTAATACTCAACCGAGAGATCATGGTAATAATATTTATTAAAACAACTAATTATCAGTTACATGGTATGCATTTTGGT
Organism: Picea glauca; assembly: GCA_000966675.3. Taxonomy (NCBI): domain Eukaryota; kingdom Viridiplantae; phylum Streptophyta; class Pinopsida; order Pinales; family Pinaceae; genus Picea; species Picea glauca. The sequence continues at coordinate 39,163 of JZKD02S2090485.1, forward strand.
AGTTGCTCCCTTAACCCTACAAAGAAGATATCTATGAGGAAGAAATACAATATTATGAAAGAAGATTAAGCATAACGTTACAGTGATTAAGGGTGCACGTGACAAAATGAGAAGCAAAGAAGATAATATAGAGAAAACAAAATTGGAAACAAGAATGAACAATTCGTGATTTATTAAAGAAAAAGAGCTGAGCTAAATAAGATTCAGCAAATCAAGAAAATAAAGAAACAATCGTACAACTGGCCATGACAGCTGGCAGTGTATAGTCACATACTATTGAGGTTACAAATATATTTAACACTCCCTCTTAAACTCAACATTTACAAACATCAACACTGATAATGCCCAAGTGTTGTCTCTAAAAATCAAAAATGGATTTTCCTAGTGGCTTTGTAAAAATGTTTGCGAGTTGATCTCGTGAGCCACAAAATTGAAGTGCGATGTCACCATTATTGACTAGCTCGCATATGAAGTGAAAACAAGAGTCAAGAAGTTCTATGCCACCATTATTGACTATCTCGTGTATGAAGTGAAAACGAGTGTCAATATGCTTTCTTTTCTTGTGAAACACATGGTTTTTGGATAGAGCAATTGTTGAGGTGTTGTCATAGAAGATAGGAGTTGGCTCCTTTTCTGTATGTGAAATATCATTCAATATTATTCTCAACCACATAGCTTGATAGTAAGCTGAGGTAGCAATGGCATACTGTGCCTCTGTAGAATATATTAATACAATGGGTTGCTTCTTTGATGCTTAAGAAATCAAGTTTGTGCCGAGGTGAAAATCATGTCCTAAGGTGATTTTTCGATCATCTAGGTTTCCTGCAAAATCACGATCCATGTAACCAGAGAGATTATTATCATCAGACTGAGGATACCATAAGCCAAAATTGAGAATGCTTGCAACATATCTCATAATCCTTTTCACCATATTCCAGTGAGAATCTTTGGGGGATTCCATGAACCTGGAAACAAAGTTGGCTACATATATAATATCAGGCCTAGTTGATGTAAGATACAACAAACTTCATACTAAACTTTTGTATAGGGTAGAATCCATTGTAGGGCCTTCATCTTTCTTGCTCAATTTTGTGCCTAGGGGTATAGGATTTTCTGCTGGATTGCAGTCTTCCATAAGGAATCTTTTGATGACGTCTACTGCATACTTTTGCTGACAGAAAAAAATTCCTTTGTTTGATTGGTCAACCTCAATCCCCAAATAAATTTCATTATGCCAAGATCTTTCATCTCAATCTTAGATTGCATGGCATGTTTAAAAATGTTTAACTTGCTATTTCCAGTATATATAATGTCATCAACATATAAACATACAATCAGAATTTTACCATGCTGATGAGTTTTCCTGTATAGAGTTGGTTGATTTTGGCTTCTGCTGAAACCACTCTTGATCATCTAAGTGTCAATTTTGTTGTACCAAGCTCTTGGAGCTTTCTTTAAACCATATTTCAAATCCAGGTGGTTGATCCACATATACCTCTTCTTCTAAGACACCATTCAGGAAAGATGACTTGACATCTATCTCGTATACTCTCCATTTGTGTTGAGTTTCTATGGCTAAGAGAATCCTTAGAGTGTCTAACCTTTCTACTGGAGAAAAAGTCTCACCATAGTCAATACCTGGTTATTGTGAGAATCCTTTGGCAACAATTATTGCCTTGTTTTTTTCAATTTGCCCCTTTTCATTGAGTTTAGTTTTGTAAACCCACTTGACACCAATATTTTTTTTGTCTCTAGGCAGATCGACGAGATCCCATGTCTTGTTCTTCTCATTTGAGTCAATCTCTTGGTTCATGTCTTGAACCCAATGTGGCTCTTTAGCTACCTCTTTAATAGATGTAGTTTGATGTGACATTAATGCAAAAACATTGTGGTGATCAATATCATCCAACTGCTGATAGATTTTTCTAAAGCTTCGAGTTCTCTGATTTTGAAGTTTAGAGGATGAATTTTTCTTGAAGTAGAGTTGTCGTGGGGACTTTGAGGTTGTCCTTGTACCTGCAATCTTGGAAGGGAAAGATGATGTGTTTGATGTCATGAATTTTCTGTGTTTTCAAGAAGTGGCAACAATGGATTTTGACTGTTTATAGGCCGATTTTCAGACTCACTCCAGAATTGATTTTCAAGAAATTTGACATCTCTGCTGAGAATTAGTTTCTTTAAAATTGGATTGTAGAGTCTCTAGGCTTTGGATGTCTCATTGTAGAAAAAAAAATGCATTTCTCACTTCTATCATGAAGTTTCTTCCTCAATTTTGGAAGGTATGTGAGCGAATGCTATGCATCCAAATGTTCTTAGATGAGCAACATTTAGCTTTGTCCCACTCCATGCTTCTTGAGGGACCTTCATATTGATACTGTTGGTTGGATATCTATTCAGGAGATAAACTGAGCATGTTGTTGCTTCAGTCCAAAACAGATTTGACAAACATTTCTCTCTGAGAAGGATTCTTTCCATGTTCATTATTGTCTGATTTTTCCTTTCAGCCACTACATTTTGTTGTGGAGTATACCTGATTATAGATTGCATGATGATGCCTTGTGATTTGCAGAAATTTGCAAATTCTTTGGAGCTGTATTCTCCTCCTCCATCTAACTTGAGAACTTTTACATATTTTCCACTATGTTTTTCATCTTCAACTTTGAACTCTTTGAACTTTGCAAAATTTTCAGACATGTGTCTCAGAAAATAGACCCAAAGTTTCCTGCTAAAGTCATCAATAAATGTTAGGAAACAAACGCTACAACCTATTATTTTTTTTTGCATTGGTCCACATAAGTTATTGTGAACCAATTCTAAGTGTTGTTTGGCTTGAGTGGAGGACTATGGAAAACTAGTTCTCTTATGTTTTCCAAGAATGCAAGACTCACATGGGGGATTTTTCTCTTTGAATATAGGTAGACCTTTGACCATGGAGTGCTTTTATAGAAGGCTTAGACTCTGAAAGGGTAGATGTCCAAATCTTGCATGCCAAACCATAGTTTCATTGGGGGTGGATGCACTTTATGCATATGATTGGATCAGATTTGCAGTTATAAGGGTTAGGGGAAACATTACATTCATAGTCATGTGGATTTTAGAAATCAATTTTTTGCTGGGGGTTTTATCATATATCCTACATGATGCTCCTTTAAAAGGTACCTTATAGCCATTTTCAATTAATTGTCCTACACTTGAAAGATTATGTTTCAGATATGGAACATGATAGACGTTGTTTATGTCTTTCTTTACATTTTGTTTAGTAAGAGTAGGTACAGTTCCTTTTCCTTGAACTTTTACTAAAGAATCATATCCAAGTGTAATATCAAATGAATAGAAGAATAAATGCATGAAAGTAAATCTTTGTTACCTATTATGTGATTGCTGAATCCACTATCCAGCAACCAGAAATCTTTGTGTTGTTCTTCAGTCTCGTGGCATGATAGAAACATGTCGTATGAGGTTTCTCCTTCAGGATTTGAGACATGTGATCTGCCTGAGATATGATGTGCTTTCTTCTCCCGGAATTCAGATCCATAGTGCCCATACTTTTTGAAGTAATAGCATTGTATGTTTGATTTTTCATTTGATATTCTCCCTCTGTCTCTTTGAGGCTCGAAATTCTGATTCTAGTTTTGTTGTCTATGAACTTGGAAATTTTGATTCTGATTTTGTTGTTTGTGACCTTCACTTTAGTTATTCTTACTCGAAATTCTACCTCTTCCTTGGTGACCTATGCCTATGCCTCTGCATGTCCCTCTACTAAAGGAAAATTGATTCTTGAAGGAATTGGCTATTGACTTATCTTCGATATGTAGTCTGGTCTCATGTGTCAATAGAGAGCCCATTAATTCATCTGTTGAAAAATTTGACAGATCCTTGGATTCAAGGATGGTTGTAACAACCATTTCAAATTTCTTTGGTAGACTTCTAAGGACTTTCTCAACAATTCGTTGATCAGGGATGGCTTTACTAGTCAATATGATATGGTTTACAATTCTCGTGACTCTGGTCATAAATTGATCAACATTTTTGGACTCTGTCATTTTAAAGTCTCAAAATGCATCCTGAAGGTCTACAACTTGACTGTTTTGACCCTGTTATTTCCTTGGTAAGTTGATTTAAGGATGTTCCGAACCTGTTCGTAAGTAACAACGCTTGTGATTTTTGAGAAAATCGAGTCATCCACTGAGTTTTGAATCCAGAATTTTCTCTTTTTCTCTTTGTTCCTCTATGTTGCCTGAGTAGTTCTCTGTTGGTTAGTCATGGCCACAAGGTCTTCTTGATCTGGTTCCATGTAGCCAAGTTCCACTGGATCCCAGCACTCTTGTTCTTGCAGGAAGGATCTCATTCTAAGAGACCTTCATAGTTCTTTCCAAGAAGAATCGCTCCTTGTGTTGGTCTTAAATTACTAGAGGTAGCCATCTTGAAACAAAAAAAAAAATATGTTTGAGATTGGCGTGCTTACGTGTTTTCTGTGCATGAAACCAGGTCTGCAAAATCCGTTGTGTGACTTCGGGCCGAAAATCATGGGGTAGACCATTTCTTTAACATCAATTTGGCTCGATCTGACTATCCAAGCGCGAGATATACGGAGTCATATCTCTAAGCTTTGTTCTTTAGCACCTATAGCCCCACTAATGGCTGAATTGGGCTATCTGAGTGTACTTAAGAGCCAAAAAAAATTATAGTTCAACTTCTCATGTGATCGGGGGCTAAGAACTAGGAACTTTGGGATTTCGACATTCAGGCGTTAAGACGTGTGAAGGTCTCAGTTACTTCGAATAGCCGAATGGTCGAATAAAGGATGTGCTACAATTATCAATGATGCTCATTTATTTGAGATCAACGGTCCTCAGCTATTTCAAGAATTTGGGCCTTCGGGGCTCCGAACAATATTCCTTTCTCACCTCGCAATCCTCCAAACTTTCGGACTTTCGAACAAGGGAAGAGATCGACGATCTCAATTACCCATCGATATCTACGACTCAGAATTATTTCGGGAGTTCGATCTTCAGAGATGTTTCATTGCTCGCAATCACAATACTAGCGAAGTGTCAAGGTGGTGAATTATCTATAGAGGTGTAGATCCAACTATCCTTGGGCCTCTTCAAACGAAGGGCCAAGATATTCTTTAGAACTTCGGCGTTCGAGATTTTTTGACTGCTAATACACGCTGACCTTCAGATTGCGAGTCTCCGAAGTGAAAGATCTTCCTCCACGTGACGTCTTGATTGGATGGATGAGATGAAATTTGGAATATCAGGCTTCGAGAGTTCCTTATTTACGTTTTCAACTGTCCTCCGAAGTGCTCTAGCTCTGAAGTGTGGGATCGCATGATGCATGTCCCTTCTGGCTTCAACGATCTAGATCTAATTTGTGCCTTCATGCCTTCGGGACTTTGATTACCTTCTTTTGCTATTTCTCCCGAACAACGAACCAGCAAAGCACTGATCGTTTGACACATGTCCCCTGCTTGGATCGACATACAGGATTTGTTTCTGACTTTGGAACTTCCGAATATTTTGACTCCTTTGCAACTTTTGCACTAAATCACCGAATACGCAAAGTTCAGAGGTTAAACCCTACGCACATTTTCTTGATCTAATGATTGTTCTTGCTTTCACCTCGATCTAATGGCTGAAAACATGTTCGCCTATTATGCACACTCCTCATCCTTTCTGAGCTTGATTAAAGGCTCGGATCTACTTTTGCTGCTTCTACAAAATGTTTGCTCATGAAGAATGAATTTTATGAATCTTTAAATGCAAAAGAATTTTATGAATTCTTTAAATGTTTTTCCCTTTTGTAGCTATGCTTCCTTGTGCTTGTTGTCTCCAACGATCTTTTGAATGTAATGTGGACTGCGGAGTGCTCTCTAGGCTTCTGTGAAGAATCTTTTGTCCCGTACTCTCGTCTACGAGACATTGTAAGCTCTGCACTCTTCTTCTTAGGATCTGGCTGCTCTTCAGGCACTGTGAAGAGGCTTATGTCCTAAATCTATGATACCATGAAAAAATGAGAACCAAATAAGATAATACAGAGAAGACAAAATTGGAAACAAGAATGAGGGCAATTCATTAAAGGAAAATAGTTGAGCTAAGTAAGCTTCAACAAATCAAGAAAATCAAGAAACAATCGTACAGTTGGCCATGACAGCTTGCAGTGTACAGTCACATATTGTTGAGGTTACAGATATATTTACAAAATGCTTAACCATAACTGTAATAGGAATAACCCTAATAACCATTGTAAAATTTGAAATTAAAAAGGATTTTAATGCAAGGGGTTTCAAATCACCTGCGATAACACTAGAGGGTTTAATAACAACATCTTAGTCTTGATGGTATTTGTATAAGTATACTTGAGTAGCAATTGAAAACTTGGCTTGGTAATTTCTTAATCCTAAAAAGTAAATGTAAAAAAGTAAACAGTATGTGCCCACAGGAAGAAGAATATGCCAACATCTTTAATTGTTTGGCCATAAGATTTGAAATTTGAAATTTAAAGATAGATTAAACCATCAATTCAAATCCAATAGGGATTGTCGTAAGTAAACTCAACAGCACAAAGGCTATTTTTACTTATTACTTAGTTGAGTTCATAACCAATATGATCATAGAAACCTTATTGCTCATCTTCACATCTAATACAGAGCATGTGGTTTAAAATATATATATATATATATATATATATATATATATATATATATATATATATATATATATATATATATATATATATATATTGTCTCAAATTCTGTAGATAACATCGGTGTTAAATATAATGTAACCTCAACAGGCTGATTGTACACTACCAGCTGTCCTGGCCAGCTGTACTTTCTATTCTTGATTTGCTTGAGCCTATTTAGCTCAACTATTTCCCTTTGCATAGTACTTCTTCATAAACTTCTTCATGTACTCATTTTGTACTCTTCTTCTTATATTCTAATATACTATTTTCTATTCTATTCTTTCTCTCTGCATTTCTTGCTTCACAACTTATCATGGTATCAGAGCAACAATAGTAAGCCTCTTCACACAGGCTAGAGAGCAACAGGATCCTCACAGCAAAGAGCTTACACGGATCACGAGAGAATGATTCATAGACTTTTCACAAAGCTTGGAAAGTTGTCCATTCATACTCTCAAAAGATCGTCATAGGGAGCTCGCCGACGTCGCAGAGTGTACTACGCTTGAAAGTTTCGAGGAGCAGAAACACAAGAAGGAAGCGGAGACTACAGATGGAGAAACAGTAAAGATTCTTACAAAATTTTCAAATTCGTAAAAGATTCACGAGTAAGAGCTACAGGACGCAGGAACATTTGAAGAACTCGAAGAATTCGTTCAAATTCGTTAAAGATTCCTGTAGAAGGAAGAATCGATCAAAGATTGCAGTAGACAACGCTAAGCTTCAAAGAACTCGTGAAACTCTTTCAAATCTTTGAAATAATCATGATTTTTTCTTCTGTAGGTGCAAATATCGCTTCTAAGGAGCAAAGTATAGCTGACGCTATAAGATTCGTCCTGCGAACAGATATGAGGCGGAAATCCAGTTCAGAAGGGACGAGGAGAGCGTGGAAAAGGTGAAAGAGTTTCAGCCATTAGATCTTGCGCAGAGGACCGACAACCATTGGATCAACAAGAAAGTGCATGAGGTTTAGTCCTCTGGAGTGCACAGGAGAAATTTCAACTTGCGAAGTCATGAAATTATCTGAACCATCCATCAAGGGACACATGGTGAGATATCGGCATTTCACTGACTTGCAAGGTGTAAAGGTCAGAAGACTGTCGTGAGAATTCGCGAATCGCAAAATCATGAGTTATTCTGGACCGTTGGATCGCGAGAGGATTGTGATTGATCCATCTCAGAGGACAGGTGGCAGCAGATCCAAGCACCATCAAAATTTCGGCATTTTGGAGTTTGGGATATCGGAGGTCTTGTTGATGAAGGTCAGGACACTCCACGACGAAAGTCCCAAAATCATGAAACGTCGAAGACCATCCATCTTGAGGGGATGCGTGGAAACTATCTAGGCCTTTGGGGAAAGTACTGAAAAGAAAGGCCATCGACATTTCGGGAATCGTCTTTTCGGGAGTCGAGAGACCAGGAGGTCATGTGTTTGAGTCGTAAAACCCCGAAAGGGACTATGGTCATATCAAGAGAGGTCATGTGGACCAGCGGTATATTCCAAGGGGCTAACTGAAGTTAAATCCATTTCGGCAAATCGGCATCTCGGAGTTCGTAGTTTTGGAAACTCTGGGACAAGAGTTCTAAAATCACGAAATAACGAATCGTGAAACCTCGAAAGGATCTGGACCATCAGATCACAGGAAGATCTGGACCATTGAATTGTCAAAAGGTGAAATTTCGGCAAATTGAGGGACAAAGAACCGGTGAAGGTATCGCAATTCCCTGATTCGTGAAAAGCCAACAGCGCTTTAACATTTAGGCACGTGGTCACATTGAACGGAGACTAAGGGCCAATCCAAGGTTGTTAATCCCTCTTCGGTGTTTTGGTGATTGGAAGCTGGAGAGACAAGAATTCAGAGAACTCGTATAATGAAGTTCCGAAGTCAGAATCGCGAAGCCAAAACTCGCGAAATCTTGAATCGCAGAGTTCCAAAGTCACTGCAAATTACACACAGGAGACATGTAAATACAAAATTTCCTTCTGTTTATTGCAAAAAAAAATTAAAATATGGCGTCGTCTAGCAATTTAGGACCAACTCAGGGTCCGATTCTTCTTGGAAAGAACTATGAGTTCTAGTCTCTTCAAACGAGATCCTTCTTGCAAGCACAAGAGTGTTGGGATCCAGTGGATCATGGATATGTGGAACCAGATCCAACAGACCTGTCCGCCATGACAAACCAACAGAAAATTGCTCAAGAAACGTAGAGAAACAGAGAAAATAAAGCTAAATTTTGGATTCAAAATTCTGTGGATGACTCGATTTTCTAAAAAATCACAGGCGCTGGTACTTCAAAACAAGCCTGGGACATCCTTAAATCTTCCTACCAAGGAAATGACAGGGTCAAAATAGTTAAACTACAGACCTTAAGGACACAATTCAAGACTCTAAGGATGACAGAGTCTGAAAATGTGGATCAGTTCATGACCACAGTCATGTCCATCGTGAACTAGATCAAATTGACTGGTGAAACCATCACTGATCAACGAATTGTTGAGAAAATCCTCAGAAGTTTACCAAATAAATTCAAAATGGTTGTAGCAGCAATCCTTGAATCCAAGGATCTGTCATGTTTTTCAACAGATGAACTAATTGGTTCTCTAGTGACACATGAGACCAGACTGCATCTCACAGATGAGTCAATCTCCAATGCTTTCAAAACGTAATTCTCCTTCAACAGAGGGAGAGGCAGAGGTCACCAAGAACGAGGGAGCAATCACAGAAATCCTTATTCCAGTGGAGGACACAAACAACAACAACCGAATCAACACTTCCAAGCACACATACAACAAAATCAGAATCAGAGTTTTCAGCCTCAAAGAGGCAGAGGGAGAAGATCAAATGAGAAATCAAGCATACAATGCTATTACTGCAAAAAGTATGGGCACTATGAATTTGAATGTAGGAAGAAGCAAGAAAATCAGCTCTCAGGCAGAGCACATGTGTCAAATCATACGGGGAAACCTCAGGAGGTATGTTTCTCTCATGCCACAAGACTGAAGAACAACCTAAAGATCTCTAGTTGTTGGACAGTGGATGCAGCAATCACATGACAGGTAACAAAGAATTACTTTCATTCATTGATTCTTCAATCTCATCTGATATTACACATGGAAATGATTACTTAGTCAAAGTTCAAGGAAAATGAACTATTCCTATTCTTACTAAACAGAATGTCAAGAAAGACATAAACAATGTCTATCATGTTCCAGATCTGAAACATAATTTGCTAAGTGTAGGACAACTCATTGAACATGGCTATAAGGTACTTTTTGAGGGATCATTTTGCAAAATATACGACAAAAATCCCAGCAGAAAATTAATTTCTAAAATCCATATGACTCTGAATAAGATGTTTCCCCTTACACTCAAAACTGCAAATCTCAGTCAACCATATGCACAGAGTGCATCTACCCTGAATGAAACAATGGTTTGGCATACAAGATTTGGACATCTACCATTTCAAAGTCTAAGTCTTCTTCAGAAGAACTCCATGGTCAAAGGTCTTCCTATCTTTAAAGAGAAAA
>JZKD02S2090496.1:0-14526 GCA_000966675.3 Picea glauca
TTCTCCTTCCTTTGCAAGGAAGTGATAGCATGAGCTATCCTTGAAAATATGGCTATGAACCTCCTATAATAACCTGCCAGACCCATAAAGGATCTAACTTCTATCACATTTCTTAGCGCTGGCCACTCTTGAATGGCCTGTACCTTCTCAGGATCCACAATGATCCCCTCTTCAGAAATAATGTGTCCCAGATAATGGATCTGCTTTTGGTAAAATGAGCACTTGCTCAGTTTTGCGTACAGCTGGTGTTCTCTCAACACCTGCAACACCATTCTCAAGTGTTGTTCATGTTCTTCCTCTCTCTTGGAATACACCAAGATATCGTCCAAGAAGACTATGAAAAACTTGTCCATATAATTTCTGAACACTCCATTCATTAAGCACATGAAGACAACAGGTGCGTTGGACAGTCCAAACGGCACCACAGTGAACTCATAATGACCGTACCTTGTTCTGAAGGCAGTCTTGCTGATGTCTTCATCTTTTATCCTCACTTGATGATATCCAAATCTAAGATCTATTTTTTAGAATACTTTCGCACCCTTTAACTGATCAAAAAGATCATCAATCCTTCGCAGAGGATATTTGTTCTTGACAGTGACTTTATTCAACTGCCGAAAGTCAATGCACAACCTCAGTGTTCCATCTTTCTTCTTCACGAATAGGAACGGGGCTCCCCACGGTGACACGCTGGGATGAATGTAGCCTTTATTTAATAGCTCTTCGAGCTGCAATTGCAACTCTTTCAGCTCTGGTGTGCTCATCCTATAAGGAGATTTTGAAACTAGAGCTGCTCCAGGCATCAGATTTATAGAAAAATTGATGTCCCTCTTCGGAGGTAGTCCAGGAACCTCCTGAAACATGTCCTCAAACTCTTTGAGTACCCTGTGGTCTTCCATATTCGAGACCACATTTTGGAATACTTCTCCCACCCGGGCTGCAAATAATTGATAGCCTTTCCAGTAACATTTCTTCAGCTGCATAGCTGAGATTTCCCTCACAACCACGGCTCTAGGAATTCCTTGGACTATTACCTGATTTCCCTCTTCGTTCAAAGATGTGAACCTCTTGTTTTGACAATCCAGAAGGGCATGGTGTTGGTCCAGCCAGTCCATCCCAATTAAGAAATCATATGAGCCTAAAGGCATAATGTTCAATTCAGCCTTAGTGCTCATTCCTTTCATGTGCACTTGACAAGACTTAACCAATTCAGTGACCTTCCTCTTGGTCCCTGTGGCTAACTGCACTAACCAAGACTTCTCATGTTTTCTCTTCGTTAGAGGCAATGTTCCACCACCCTAGGATCTACATAACTATGACTAGACCCTGAATCAATCAAAATAACAAGTGGTCAGTTGTTGATCATACCTTCCACTTCAATCATGTGCGATTGAAATTCTGCTTGCTTATTATCCAGGGCTGTGTATATCCTCGGCATTCTGCTGCCCATATCCTCCACTGTTTCAGCTTGCTGAACAGTATGGACAATTCTTTCTTTGTCNTCTCTCAACACCTGCAGCACCATTCTCAAGTGTTGTTCATGTTCTTCCTCTGTCTTGGAATACACCAAGATATCATCCAAGAATACTATGACAAACTTGTCCAGATAATTTCTAAGCACTCCATTCATTAAGCACATAAAGACAGCAGGCGTGTTGGACAATCCAAACGGCACCACTGTAAACTCATAATGACCGTACCTTGTTCTGAAGGCGGTCTTGCTGATGTCTTCATCTTTTATCCTCACTTGATGATATCCAGATCGAAGATCTATTTTTGAAAATACTTTTGCATCCTTCAACTAATCAAAAATATCTTCAATCCTTGGCAGAGGATATTTGTTCTTGACAATGACTTTATTCAACTGTCGAAAGTCAATGCACAGCCTCATCGTCCCATATTTATTCTTCACAAATATGACTAGGGCTCCCCATGGTGACACGCTGGGATGAATGTAGCCTTTCTTTAATATCTCTTCGAGCTGTAGTTGCAACTCTTTCATCTCTGGTGTGCTCATTCTGTAAGGATCTTTCAAAACTGGAGCTGCTCCAGGCATCAGATTTATAGAAAAATTGATGTCCCTCTTCGGAGGTAGTCCAGGCACCTCCTGAAACATGTCCTCAAACTCTTTCAATACCCTGTGGTCTTCCAGATTCGAGACCACATTTTGGAATACTTCTTCCACCCGGGCTACAAATAATTGACAACCTTTCCGGTAACATTTCTTCAACTGCATGGCTGAGATTTCTCTAACAGCCACGGCTCTGGGAATTCCTTGAACTGTTACCTGATTTCCCTCTTCGTTCAGGCATGTGAATATTTTGTTACGACAATCTAGAAGGGCATGGTGCTGGTCCAACCAGTCCATCCCAATTAAGCAATCATATGAGCCTAAAGGTAGAATGTTCAATTCAGCCTTAGTGCTCATTCCTATCATGTCCACCGAATAGGACTTAACCAATTTAGTGACCTTCCTCTTGGTCCCTGTGGCTAACTGCACTAACCAAGACTTCTCATGTTTTCTCTTCATTAGATGCAAACTTAGCACCACCCTAGGATCTACATAACTATGGCTAGCCCCTGAATCAATCAAAATAAAAAGTGGTCGGTTGTTGATCATACCTTCCACTTCAATCATGTGTGATTAAAATTCCACTTGTTTATTGTCCAAGGCTACATAGATCCTAAGCATTTTTCTTCCCATATCCTCCACTGTTTCAGCTTGCTGAACAGTATGGACAGTTCTTGCTTTGTCTTTTTTGTGGGGGCAGTCTCTGTACCTATGATTCCCTTTACAGCCCCAACACTCCATGGGTGGAGGCCTTGGCATCTGTTCACTCCCTTCAACTTTCCTGGGCTCTTTAAAAGATGACTGTCCCCAATGACTGTTTCTAAAAAAGGAAGGCTTGCTTCCCTTCCGCCTCTGTTCTTTCTTAAACCTCTTTTGGTTATCCCAAGCCTTCCGAAAGGTAGGCTTTTCTCCTTGTTGTTCATATAGGCATTTCTCCCTTCTTATGGTTTCTTCCATGGTCTTAGGATCATCATATTGAATCTTGTCACCAATGGAAGGTGGCAGTCCACTCAGATACCTCTGAATTTTGATAGTCTCATCTTTGATGAATGGGACATACTTCAGTAGTTCCAAAAAACTTTGTTCATACTCATCAATGGTCATACTGCCCAACTTGAGTTCGAAGAACTCCTTCATCTTTTTGTCATAGTATCTTTTAGTCAAGTATTTCTTCTTCAAATACTTCTTAAATTCCTTCCAAGTGACCTCTTTCTCTATAATGTGCTGCACCTGCACAAGATGATCCCACCACATGGATGCTTTTCCTTTCAGCTGGTACATTGCAATTCTACCTTTTGCACGGGCAGAATAATTCTGCAGTTGGAAGTATTTCTTCATTCCCAACAACCATGTCTCGGCATCTTCTTCCTTCTTATGTTCTCCATCAAATGTTGGAGGTTTAATTTTATTCATCTCTCCTTTCAATTCCTCTTTTCCAAATTTTCGATGTTTTCGGGTAAGGAATGGGCTCGAACTGTTGTGTGTCTCCTTGTCCAAATGTTTTTGGGAGCGACTGTGATGTCGGCTACCACTCCTCGATCTGCTTCTTCTCCCATGATTTCTGTGACTTTTTGTCGTACCTGAGTCTCTTCCCTTCTCAAGTTTCTTCTCTATTCTTTCCAGGCTCTTCAAGAATTTTAAGTTTAATTCCCCTTGCTGATCCTTGACTTTCATGAGCTTTCGGCTATCAGCTAGGCGAGCCTGGGCATATTTTTGCATCTTTCGATGAGTTGCATCATATGTTCTTCCTTACCCATCTCATTTTCGTGCCCAGTAGAGTTCGATCCTTCGACTCCCAAGTTAACATCCTTTCCTTCTTGTTCATCTTCTATTTCAGGGGTAAACTTCACTTTTCCCCACTCCATACTCGGCACTAGTTAACTGGAATCCTGACCTTCATTGAAATCTGCACACGCACTGTGCAATTCAATTCAGAGTTTGTCAGTCCATTACACCTTCAAAACAATCTGTAACATTTATAAGCCAATACGAACAAGAACAAAAGATATTTTGATTCAATTAAGTTTTTTGAGCTCTTGTTTGGTTCTGCAATTTCCGGGACTTCAGAACTTTGGAATCTCGGTCCATGAAGATCCGACAGTTAAAAATACGAAATCCAAGTCACCCTTTTCGCAACTCGCGATCTCGCGATTTTGTGAGTCAAAAACCTTCGACTCATTCCTCTAAACGTTGATACCCGAGATGCAACAAGGGTATGGCTCTCTCCTCTCTAGGGTCTGCTACGCATGACCGTAGTCTAGGTCTAAGTCTAAGTGTTAGCACTCTTTGCTACTCGCACCTTCGTGAGTTGTGGCATCCAACCTTGGCACCTCCCTTTCACGAAACCCCGAGAAGTGATGTTGACTTTTCTCCTCTCGTTCTCTCTACTTCACAACTTCGCGAGTTTCAATGTCAAGCTCCCATGCACTTATCTCGCGAGTTCCCAAAATTGCGAGTTACTTTATTCTCCAGGCCCACAGCATAGTTGTCATCCTTCACCACCGTGGCATGTGGTACGTTTAGGAGGGTCCAAGTCACTTTCAACGACGTCATCGGGTCCCACCTCTCTCGCTTCTCTTCTCGTCCCACTGGCATGTGGTACATCTCCATGTGTCCACATCCATTCCTAGAAAAATCCGATGGTCAGATCTTTCTCAGATATACAACGCAGATCCTTTCGAGGTTTTGGGATTCCAAACGCCGATGTGCTTTAACTCCCGCTATCCCCCTGGGCTAGACTCGTGGCTCACACGACCTTCCCTTACACGACCATAGTCATACCTCCTATTGGGGTTTCGGACTTTCCAAAGCCGAAACACAAGTGTCCTCAGGATTCGCGATTCCCTGAACCCCAATTTCCGATGGATGACTCTTCTATCGAGACTTTCCCCGATTGCCTAGATTACTGCCACGCGTCCACAATGAATGGATGATCCCGATTCAATCTTGGGGCTTCGGGACTTTTGATTCCCCGATGACAAGGTTCTATGTCAACTCAAAACCTTGGTAGCCGATATATCGATGGGTCGCTCGATCTCCACCATGTGTCCCCACAAACGGACGACTCGGATCATTCCCGGGACTTCCACCTTGAAAATTCCCAATCTCATGTCATCGTGACTCCCGATTTGACGAGTGTCGCTATCTCGATTTCCCGAAATGGGAAATCTCACGACACGTGTCCTCTGTCTTTCAGATGGTTTAGATCTATTTTGGAGCTTTCGCCCCTAGTTTTCTGAGGTTTAACCTTCAGACACCTCCTGGCAGATCCAACGACTGTCGGGTTTTCTGGCCGAGATCTGATGGCTCAGATGGTTTCTAACTAACTCGGGGTTTCTCATATCGCGATTTCCACACCCCTCTGCCATTTCCAAAGGAATTTTAATCCTTACACACATTTTTCCAGATCCGACGGTCACGAGGGCTCGCCTTCCCTCCCGAACGGATCCTAAGGTTCTAACACCATTGGTGTAGAGACCTGTCTCCCCGTGGTCGTAGACCACATCGGCTACAGTTTCACTGCACTGCTAAACTTCCTGAGTTCAATAAAAACTCATCAAGTGTCTCCTTGATGCTTCGGAGCAAACCAGGGTCTGAAATGGGTCCTCCCGACTCAATTTCCCCTCACATTCTCAGTCCAAAGACCATTCCATTGGCCCATCTAGGCTCAGTGTTGAAACCTTCACTCTGATACCACTTTGTAGTGTACCTTTTTCACTACCGAGGCTTTAAAACCTCTCTCTAACCGATCTGTACACGGACTTTTACATAACTCATACTGGAATTATATAACCACATGCATTCAAGAAAAATAATACATTTAACTCAGAGTAAAACATATGAATTACTGCTATATTCAACAAGCATTTAACATTATCATATTAATTCATATACACAGCAGAAAACATGATACATAAATAGCTCAGTCATGCAAAACATGATCAAAGCATAATTCAGATACTTATCTTTATCAATGGTGGAATCCACCAACCAAATGCAGACCTTCCACGAACCTCCCAGTCGTAGACCGCACTGCTCTTCAACTCAACAGTGGGTCACCCCCGAGCTGGGACTGAGCTCTACCCTAGGGCAAGGAATCCAGACTCAGGCTGAGGTTACAGGAAATTCAGTCACACACAACCACCAGGAAGAATGCTCTCCATGAATATCCCACGCTCACTGCCCACAGACCCTCATTCCCCACATGCCTACTCCACCCCAGGAGAGTTGTTATCCACAAATTTGTTCATTGTGATGGTGTCATGATGATGTCATGATGATGGAAAATCAAGTTATTTACCAAGAATACTTTCCTGAGAAAAGTTACAGTTGTCTTTTCCCAGAATTCACACTTTGAAACATGTTCGCAGGCTACTTATATGTTCACCTGTGGGAATGCCTGTTTCCCGCAGGCTACCTTAAGTTGGGGTGCGAACTTCTCACACTATACTCATGGTTAGGGTGCGAACATGATATTAAAAGGGAAAAAGATAAATATCTCGAACCTTCTATAAGGGAATCTTCTAGAAGGGTGAGTTGGCTTTCGAGTGGTTATTCAAGTACTGTCATTCCAGATATCTTGGGATCACTCCCTATCCAAGTAACTAATCTATCTCTTCCTATATATTGAGGAGATTGCTCATGGAAAGGGTTAAGTTCAGTTAGCATCAAGTTAGCAAGAGATTGATTAGATAATTAGTGCAAGACTGTATGGAGGACGGATGCTACAGCAACAAGAGACAACAACAAGGTCATCACATGTGGTTGATTTTCTTCATGCATGAGCAAGTGTGTGTGTCAGAGCTAGAAGCCATTGAAAGGAGGCCTACGACATCAAGGCTCAGGTTGTAAGTTTCACTTTCAATTAATTCAATACAGTAATATGTCCCTTTCCCATAAAGATGATGTCACTTTATTACATAATTCCTTGATCATATGTATAGACTAGTCATTGAATATTTTAATCGGCCTTTACTTCGATTGGTTTGTTTTGTTGTGATCTGGACGGGATGAGAGAATTAGAGCAAATCTTGGAACAATAGAGACATAAGGAAAGTGATCATAAGGTATGTTCATAACCCTTATCTCTTATTTCATTCAATAGGCTAGATCTAGGGAAAGTGTATTATTCTGTCCTGTTTTGTTCTAGATACCAGGTGGATCTAGGGAGGTCGGTTTGTGTTCGCACTCACAGACTTATCCTATAACAAGAGTTCACCTTCTCTGTCACCTGGATATTCCTTCGGCTGCCAGTCTCCCTTACCTTGGGTTATAGGAACAGACCAGACCGGAAGTCTCCGAGTTCTGTGGCAGCTACAGGGTTCCTTCCAAGAGCTCTCTCCTTACTCTGCGCACTCTCTCACCTGAAGGGAGTCGCTCACAGACCAACAAGCCTCACGCAGACCAGAACTGCATGTCACAATAAACACAGGGAAAACGGACACAGATTTCCCAAGAACCAACACTCTCTCACCTGGAGGGAGTCGCTCACAAGCCAACAAGCCTCACGTAGACCAGAACTACGCGTCACAACAAACACGGGGAAAATGGACACAAACTTCCCAAGAACCAGTTTAGCAGTCACAGGATGTTCTCTACAGAAGACGGGTTAGGCATACTGCTCAGAGCTCCGTACACATTCAGACAATCCAGTGAAATGGGAATGGAACCTTCTCACGGCTCACCCTGGCCGTTTTATTCGCATGCACCAGGGTTGACACTTGTCACCCATGGAACTGCATGCATTCCACCAGCACGCATTCCTCCCACCACTTGGGGATTCATGTGTCCTTCCAAAAGGACTTAGGATAAAAAACATATGATGCTCATATCTTTTGGAATAATATTAAAATATTATTCTCAAGCTTAAGCCCCCTAAGCTTAGCCCCTAGGCTCAACACTTAGCCCCTTTTCCCACCTTTCAACCCCTAGTTACTTGCCCACTCTGTGGACACTCAGTCCCCCTTCACTCATTCATTGTGGTCAGTTTTCACCTGGTGGTGTTTATATTTTATTAAATATTCTGCATACTTACAAGTACAACAACAGGCTCCTGGCCTTCAACACTTAGGCTCCATGGCCTAACAAACACATAAGCCTACAACTTATACAAAACTTGGCTCACCAGCCTATAGAACACATTTACAATTCATTGCATATATCATGATCTGTAACGGGGCTCGGCCTTGGGGACACTACATGTCTCATGGTCGCAAGAGTCTAGCACCGTGGTGAGTGCTGCGACTAGTAGTCTGCTGAGGCAATCAGTGACATGATTGGTGCTTCTTGTTTTATACTTGATATTGAGGTGGAATTTATGCAATTATGTGGACCACTTTTGATGGTGTTCATTCTGCAATTTTCCCTGTGTCTGCATGAACTACAGTGGCTTATGATCAGTGTGGATGATTGTTTCCTTCCCAAGAATGTAATGTCTCCACTGGCAGCATGCTTTCACAATGGAGTACATTTCTTTGTCGTAAGTAGGGTACTTACGGAAAGTATCTGACACCATCTCACTATGATAGGCCATGGGTTGGCCGTGCTGAGTGAGAATAGTTCCCACAACATAGTTTGAAGCATCTGTCTCGATCTCAAAGGGATGTTGCAGGTTTGGTAGTGAAAGTACTTGGGCTGAGCACAAGTGTTGCTTCAAATCATCGAATTCTTTTTTTTGGGACCGGCCCCACACAAATTTTGACTTACCACCACCCCTATTTATTTGGTTTAGGACCCATGCAATATGGGAGAAACCCAACACGAACCTGTGGTAGAAATTATCAAGTCCTAAGAAGCTCCGAAGCTCAGTGAGTGTCGTTGGGGCTGGCTAGTCACAGATGACTTGGATCTTGGCTGGATATACATGTACACCATGTTGATCAATGATGTATCACAGGTAATGGACCTTGTCCATGCCAAATGAGCATTTTTCCAGGTTGGCATATAGCTTGTGCTGCCGCAGGGTCTGCAGAACCTGCTGAATATGATGCAAGTGTTCGGCCCAAGTCTTTCTATAAATTAGAATGTCATCCAGATACACAACTACAAAAGTATTGGTGAATGGTCACAAGATATCATCCATCATCCTCATGAAAGTGGCTGGAGAATTTTTCAAACCAAAGGGCATGACCAACGATTCAAAAAGTCCTTCCTTTGACTTGAAGGCGATCTTCCATACATCTTTCTGTTCTATCAGGACCTAGTGGTAGCCAGACTTCAGATCAATCTTATTAAAGTATTTGGCCCCTGTGATTTGATCAAGGAGGTCATCGATTCAGGGAATCAGGTGTTGATTTCTAACAATGATTTTATTCAGAGCTCGGTAATCAATACAGCGTCGCCAGGTTCCATCTTTCTTCTGTACCATCACGATTGGGCTCATGTAAGGTGATGAGCTGGGGCGGATGTGCTCCTTGTGGAGAAGTTATTGGATTTGTCACTTGATCTCCTCATTCTCTAACAAAGAGAGACGATATACTGGCCCATTGGGTAGTGATGCGCCAGGGGTCATATCGATGGGGTGCTTGATCTGGTAGTGCAAAGGTACCCCTGTAGGTGAGGAGAAGATATCCGAGTATTCTTACATGACCTTATCTACTTACTTCTGCTATGTGGAGAGGTCGGTTGCAGAGACCTTGGATGTGGCTATGATACTTCACTTATTCTGAGAGTGAATCATGAAGAAGACAAACTTACCTGTCTGAGAGATGACCTTCCTACATTTCTTAGCAGAGATCAAGGAAATAACACTAGGTGGGACTGCCTTGGGTATCCTGTACAATTTCCTGTTCAAAGTAATAATAACACTATGAGGCCTAGAATCATATACAACATGACGTTTCCATAAATAAGGTTGGCCCAAAATAATATCACAAACTTCGAGAGGAGAAACATCACACAATACCTCGTCTTTGAAGGGCTTGATGCCATACGCCAGTCGACATTGTTGGTTGACGTAGAGATCACTTCCTTGGCGGAGCCATCCAATGGTGTAGGGTTGTGGGTGAAACATTGTTGGCAGGGCCAGCCAATTGACGACCTCTGCTGAGATGAGGTTCTTCTAGCTATCTCTATCAACAATGAAGTGTATCAGGGTGTCTTTTATGCACATCTGTGAATGGAAGAGGAGCTCTTCTTCTTCTAGCTCGTCTGGTTCACCAAGCTAGAGCTTGGTGGTATCAATGGTGGCACTAGGTTCCGCATCAATGATTCATCTTCCCCTTTCTGGTTCTATCTTGGAGTCAGAATCCGCATCTGATTTAGAGGCTTTCACTTCGGCCACCAACGACTTCTTTGAGTGGAAGTCAGCAGTGTTATGCCAAGGGCTCTTATGGAAGTCACACCACTTCCCGGTATCTTTCTTTTTCTTTCTGGTTTCCTTCTTTGCTTGCGGCTTGTACTGGTTGTATTGATACTATCCATCTTTTCTCTACCCTTTTTTCGGTGGGTTGGGGCTGCCCTTTCCTGGATTTTGTTGTGAGGGGTTCCCAGGCCCAAATTGCCGCATCTTTTGTTTTAGCTTCTACTCAATTTTGATGGCATGTCGCTAGGCTGTGCCCAAGGATGAGATGTCCATAAATTCCATTTCAGTCTGGATGTATCTATGCAGATCACCGTGATACTTGATCACCAGATGTCACTTTGAATCTTTGGTACCCAACTTGGTGCGCAAGGTATGGAAGATATTTGTGAAATCTAGCACTGCTTGGTCTCTTTCTTGCCGCAGTGTGGTCCATTTGGTATACAGGTCGTCATAACTTTCGACAGGGTAGTATTGTTCCTTAATAACATCCCTAAAGGATTCCCAGGTGGCCGTGACTGAAAATAATGAGGTTTCCTCTATTTCCTTTTTCTCACAAAAAGTTTCCCACCAATCTTTGACATGGGGAACGACTTTGAGGAGCGCAAAAGTAATCTTTTCTCTATTCGAAAATTTATGAACATAAAAATACCCTTCTAGTAGATTCAACCACCTATCTACAACATCTGTGTCTATCTGAACTTCAAATATAGGAATATCAAAGTTTATTTGTACCTTGAAGGGGGCGATGCTTCCATTCAAAGAAGATGTGTCACCTGTTGGTAGTCGCCGAAGGATTTGTGCGAAACTATCCATCATCTCATTTGTCTGTTGTGTTAGGGCTTCCTCAATCAATAGTTTGAAAGGATCTCCTGTCCTGTCATATTTATTTTCTCCTGCCATGACAGGTCACTTGGGCGTGCGAGAGCTTCTGTCCTCAAGAGAAACAAGCTTGAGACCCAACTCTTTGTACTCGGACCTCGTTGGGGACATGCATTAAGACGACAAGGAAAAGGCCGCTCTGATGCCACTGATTTGGATTTTATGAGAAGAAAAAAATGAATACAGATTATTAATAGGTGCTTAACAAAAAATAATAGAGATATAGTAAAATTGGTTTTCTATTCAATAACGAATAAGATGAAATTGTAAAATGCAACAGAAGCAAGCTTCCTGGAATGGTGGTGGCTTATCTATGAGAAGAGATGTGACGGCAGTGCGCATTCGCAAGAAATAGATTACAATGAGGCTCTGAAGGCCTTTTTACAATAAGAAATAATTCCCAAAACCCTATACATCCAAAAACCTAACCCTAGGAGATGAAGCGCCAAAAGTCATGTGGGCCCCGTTTGGGTAAGTTAGTACATCAACTTCTCGGGGTCGTAACTTTTGCATACGATCTCCGTTTTAGGCGTGTGATAATCCGTTGGAAAGGTATCATCGAGGAGATTCATTTTGGGGGCTCAACCATGCCTTAAACTATCATTGAGGATATATATACCTAAAAATCTTCATTTAGGCCCTCAAAATGGCCCTGGAAGTTAAAACTGCTAATAGTAAATTGCCAAAATTGTCAGAAAACTATTTTGAGCCAATTGGAAAAGGTGGGTGGCCATCGATATCCATCTGGATCACTTAATGTTAAAAGGAAGTGACATAAATGGTATAAATAAATATCATTATACATTCATTTGATACACAAGTCAAATTTTAGAGTAAATTAGAAGTAAACAAGGCCGGATTTCAAGGGAGGATGAAGTGTTTTGGTGATGTGTTCTAAGGTATGTTACTTTCAGGGCATCTTACCATTTTTTATATAAAAAATTTTCTATAACGATTCATATGGTGAAATTGTTATGGTATTGATAAGGCATATCAACGTACCTGTGATAAAAACTTTAGCTCTTGATTCGCTATAATTATGGAGATACACTCTATGAAAGATAGGGTTTTTTACCAGTCCTGAAGCTAGTCAATAAACATGTGTTCTGGGTAAAACTGTCATAACTTCTTCATAGAGAATCCAACTGAAGTGGGACAAATTGAATTGGAAAGAGTACGGACTATAGTTTCGTTTGTGTGAGTTTCAGAATCTGATGTTAAATATTGAGTGTAGGTCATTCTGTGCAAGTTTGGTCTCCTGAATAAACCAAAAATTGAACAAAGTCTACCATTCTCTCTATAACTTGTTTTTGCGTGGAAGGAAGGGGTAGGGATGGAGAGTTAAATCCTCTATTGATATTGGAGTACTCTATATTCCTCTTTTAGGTTTATCCCCCCCTTTACATTTGGAAGTTGTAGCTACCTTTGGAAGTCATTACTTCGTTTGAACAATAACTATTGATTATTTCTCACATATTGTGCATGGTGTATTGTGGTGTATTGGTGTAACTCTTATACTATTGTTCATTTCTCATTGGATATATTTGAATGGTTTAAGTATAAGTTGATTTTTTTTTTTTTTAATTGTACTTGATACTGATTTACCCCCCTCTTAGTATCAACAATTGGTATCAGAGCAGGCTGCCTTCAAAACAGTTTAACCACTGAGAGGAAATCCTGAGCAGAGATGGATGACCATGAGCACATTTCAAATGAGATTCAAAAATTTGATGGAAGAAATTATGCATACGAGAGTGATAGAGTGAAAACTTACCTAACGGCTTTGGCAGTAGACATTTGGTACTCGGTGATAAATGGCTATGTAATCCCAAATAATGCTCCAACCAATCCAAATGAGAAGAAGCTTATGAGTTGTAATTCAAAAGATAGACATGTTATTCTAGCAACATTGGCACCAACCATTGCTAGCAAATTGATGGGTTGTAGCACTTCTAAAGAGGTATGGGACAAACTCAAGAGTATCTACGAAGGTGATCCAAAAGTTAAGCAGGTCAAGCTTCAATGACATAGAGCGGAATTTGAAAATTTTAAGATGAATGAAAAGGAAGATATTGAAACCTATCTTCTTAGAGTTGATGGAGTTGTTAATGCTATCAGAGGATTAGGTGCAGAGCTTGATGAATCGTTGGTTGTACAAAAAGTGTTGATATCACTTCTCTTGAAGTATGATGCTAAGGTCTCTGCCACTGAAGAAACTAGGGACTTGACCAAAATGACAATGGATTAATTACATGGGTCTCTTATAGCATATGAAATGAGAACAGGTATAGAAAGTAACCATCCAAACAATAAAGCAGCCTTTAAATCCATAAAGAAGACAAAAGACAAGGATAATGACCTTGATGAAGAAATAACAAATTTTGTAAGAAGGTTTCAGAAGAGAAGTGGAAGATTCAAAGGTAAGTCTCCTCTCAAATGCTTTAATTGTGGTAGAATAGGACATATTGTTGAAAACTACTACTATAAAAAGAGAAGTTTCAATAATAAAAAGATCTTCTACTCCAAGGTCGATGACATCTCTTCAGATGAGAGTGATGAAGAAGATAATGATGGAGGAGAAGTCCTCTTCATAACCCAAGAAACCCAGGATGATGATCACAAGAATTCTAAAGAAGAAGAAATCATTTGTGAAGAAGATTCATATGAAGAAACCAACCTTGATTCCTTTTGGGGATACAAAGACAGTGCAGAAAGTGAACAAGAAGATGAGAATCTTGAAAAATTGAAGCATGTTGAAAATGAAAATAGTAAGCTTAGAAACACAAACATAATACTAAAAGGTGAATTTAGTAGTTGTGAAGAAGAGAATTATAATCTTGAAAAGACCATTAATATCTTGAAGGAACAATTAGAAGATTATGAGAAATTGAAAGAAGAATTGGATCACACAAAAGGGGAGCTACTGTTGACAACAAAAAAGTTGAATAAGTTCGAAAAAAGCATTGAAAAATTAGATGAGATCCTTAGCAATCAAAGATCTCCAAATGACAACACAGGACTAGGATATAATGATAGTTTGAAGACAACAAAACAAGAGAAGAAAGATGAAAATGATGAAACCAACACTCCAGAACAAGTTGAACAAGAAGATAGAACACTAGAATTCAGAAGGAATGACACATCAAGAAGATCCTCTTTCATCAGGTATGAAAGAAATCATTATGAAGGAAACTACAAAAGAATAGATCGTGAACCTAGATGGACCACACCACAAAGAAGATCACTTACTCCCAGGTATCAAAATTTCTTTCTT
>JZKD02S2090507.1:23970-34787 GCA_000966675.3 Picea glauca
CTTCAAGTACAAACATAAGTACATAAACCTGAAACATGTGGGTACATAAGAGCTGAAATGAAAAATATAAATGGCTGCAACAAGTGAGTATCATACCCATCTCTTACATCCTCCTAGTGAAGTTGTGCAACAACAAGAATGCCTTCAAAAGAATTGCATTCACATGCAACTTGCATCATACAAGTTGTGATAAACTGCTGCAACTTGTCATACTCTCAACAAAAATGCATACATAAGGCTAAAATTTGCATCTACAAACAAATAAATGCTAGCCTTACTTATTCAAGAAATCTAACCATTCCTTACCAAGCCAATTCAATGGTGATTTTTTCTGCTGAACATCATCTTCTTGTGAATCATCTTGACTCACATTGATGATGGAATATCCTCTTCCATTCTTGATAGTCTCTTTATCCATCTTCCTCTTGTGATGTGGATGAGTGGTTGGATGCAATGTCTAACATTGGTCAATGACATGACCCTGTTTCTGGCAATGAGTGCAAATCTTTTGCATCTTCTTTTCAAGTGGTCGTTGCTCGGAAAGTTTCCTGAATGTGGTCAATCTTTTCCAACATCTTGAAACATGATGGTTATATAAACCATAATATGTACGTGGACTTTTTCTGCCATTTTTACATGCAAATTTACCATTCTTAACATAATCAAAAGAAACCAAATTATAGGCAGAAATATACCTTGAACATTCACCTTTATTGCCTTCTTGAGGAGGTGAATTTGAAGAGTTACTATCTCTCTTTTGAAGACCAACAAATCTGTTCTTGTCCTCATGGCTGTCACAACTCTTTTGTTTGACACATTTTCATTCATTTTGAACACATACTTTGCATGCTTGAGGGATTGAACTTGCATCAAAATTTCTTGAACATTCACCTTTATCGCCTTCTTGAGGAGGTGAATTTGAAGAGTTACAGGCTCTCCTTTGAAGACCAACAAAAATGTTCTTGTGCTCATGGTTGTCACAACTCTCTTGTTTCACACATTTTCATTCATATTGAACACATACTTTTCATGCTTGAGGGATTGAACTTGCAACAAAATTTGTTCTTGGAACTGTTTCCCTTGTCTCCTCAACTTTGGAATATGCTCCATATTTCTCTTCATATCCAAGACCCCTATACTTGGGCCTCTCCTCAACAAAAATAGGCTCAATAAGGCCTTGTGCATTCTTGCCTAACCCTCTGCCTTCATAGCCCATTTTTAACAATAACATGGACCCTATTCCTCTAGTGTGATTTTCATAAACACCAGAGCATTCATATTGAGAGGAATTTGAAGAAAAACCAACATTACATACCTCATGTTCATGCATGTACTTGGTAAGGGTTTCCTTTTCCTCATGGAGCTGAGTCTCCATCTCATGCAAATTTTCAAGAAGCTTTTTCTTCTCCTCCTTCAAGGCCATTAACTTCTATTGAAGGACAATGCTCTCCTTCCTATCTTCCCACAACTCTTGTACCGTATCTCTCATGGTTACAAATGCCTTCAACATTGTTAATATTATGGTAGTTGCGGGAGGTATTTACCTCCACATGTGAACTTGACGAGAATAGAAGACTCAGGGAAGCAAGAGAAACCCTAATGAGTTAGCTAATAACACTAGTAGCCTTTTCGGCTAAGGAAGATAATTTATATTAGGTTATTAGCCTCCAAGAGAAGAAGTCATCTAGAAATAATAACAATATACTGAACAGACACTTATCCAGAAGGAGAAGTTGACCCTAGCAAAACTGGCAAAACTACTATAAATATAGGGTGCCAGTTCTCATTTGTAGCATCTCAAAATTGCAGTTCTGCACTTTGGTGCAAACTGTAGTTGCAGTCTTGTGCGAAGGTTTGGAGGAAGAGCTGGTGCAGCTGCAGCAGCAGCAAGTTTTCAATATTAGGTTGAATATCTCTTGTCTAGGGTTTGGGATTATCTGATTAGTCTTTTGTGTTGCGCTATCCCTGGAGAGAGGTGTGCTACCCTTTGTTTGGCTATCTAGCCTAGGTTTTGCTTCCAGAGGAATTCTCAGTCAAGGTTAAGGTGCTCGAAGGGAGGCTTCGGCCTATGGTTGGGTGACGAAGGTATCGTCAATGGTAAAATGAGCACACCATCTTCTATATTCTAACAGGTTATGGGCCCACACCCCTTCAGTCAGCCTAAAACGCTAGAAGGAAACATAGCCACTAGACATTGAGCTCGTTGAGGAACTGTCACTAGGGTTACTAGCAGGAGCAGTTTGCAAAAGCATTGTAGCTAGGGTTACTAGAAGAAGCAGTTGCAGAAGCCCTAAACCTCTTGTCGAGGCACCTTAAGTGAAGAGATTGACCTAATCTCTAGATAGATTAGTGCACCCTAGCCTAGCATATCTCCTGATACTCTTAGAAGGCCAAGACGTGAAGTTTGAATTTCTGGTCAAATCTACGGTTTGACCAAGTCAAGCAAGCCATGACGAACTCTATGAAGTCTGAGAACAAGCTAGATGGATCCTCTAACATCAGAGCATGGAAGACAAGGATTGACCTCATACTTGCTAAGAATAAAGTGCTGGATATTGTGAAAGGAAAGATCGTGAAGCCAGAGTTTGAAGAAGGAGAAGAGAAGGAACCGCAGAACGTTGTAGCTATGGAGGAGTTCAAAGATGTCGACATCAATGCCATGAGTATCATAGTGGATTCTATAAAAGAGCTCTTGATACCCTACATCTCCCATCTTGACTCATCGAAGAAGATGTACGATGCCCTAACAAATCTCTTCTCAGTCAGAAACATTGGACAAGTTACGAGTCTAAAGAATGAGCTCTGTGACATGAAGATGAATGATGACGACATCATAACATCATACTTTGTAAGAATCTCCCAGTGAAGAGATCAGCTACATGATATTGAAGAGATCACTTCAGAAAAGGAATTGGTGAACATAGTACTAAATGGTCTTCCCAAGACATGGGATCCATTTGCTGCAAGCATGAACACAAGGAAGGAGTACCCAACATTTGAAGAACTTTGGACTTGTTGTGCTCAAGAATAATCAAGGATCAATGCAAAAGAGAAATCCCAAAAGAAGTACGATTATCATGCCTTCACAGCAAGATTCAATAACTTCAGGGACAAAAGAGAGTTCGATTCAAGAAGGAAGACAAAACAAAGAAAAGATATTTCAGAATACAGTGCTTCAACTGTCAGAAGTACGATCACTACAGGAATCAGTGTCCCAAGCTAAAGAAAAGGAAGGTGAAACGTGAAGCATTGATTGCCGAAGAAAATGAACCTACAAAGAAGACTAAGCAGGATGGAAAAGACTTCTTCTACTAAAAGGTAACAACACTCTTCTTATTTCTTATACATATCTTGCTCACATCGTCTCTGTACATATCTTGTATATCCATCTCTTGGAAGATAATGTTCCAAGAAGAACTATAACTATGAAAGATGAAAAGAGTTATCATTAGATATTACACATGAAAGAATGAAATATATCATGTGCAAGCTATTACAAGATAAGCCGAAATCAGAATCAATCTTCAGGAGACTTAGAAGTTAGACATCAAGAGAGAAATTGGAGAAAGACTGATGACGACAACTAAGATGGAAGTGTGGACTCTGTTAGACAGAGAGAGTCAATTATATATTGCAGAAGACAATAAGGATGCAGATGAAAGTATGGACTCTATCAGACGAAGGGAGCCGAATATATGCACTCTTACATGAAGAAAGGATTAGAAGGGAGCTAATCCTATGATCCATTGAAGATGATGAAATATATATATCCATGGTAGAAACCATGAAAAACTGTACGTGTTCAGCTCAACCACAGAAGAAGACCTCTTGGAAGAAAAGCCTTAAAGTATTCCTAGTTTTCCATCCAGATCCATGATCCTATGATGAATGGAAGAAGTGGAATCTCTAGAACATGGAATCTCCATGAATCCAAGAGATAATGAAAAACATGAAATAAAGAAAGAAAATCCATAACAACCAGTGATTGCATCAATAATCACAAGATTACCAAGCTTGATATGAAAGCAATCAAGAAGAAGTACTGAAAGTTGTGATGAAGAATAGTGTATGGAAGACTTATGAATGAAAGCATTGCGAGATCCAAAACTAGAGGTTCTCTCAGATGGAGGGAGAAGACTATGATGATTGATTGTTCCAGTACACCAGACTTATCTCTCTATATAAGTTATTATATCATCCACAACATCCATGAGTTGGAGTTCTACATCAAATGAATGCAAAAAAATTTCTCCAGAGAAATTGAATGAAGAGCATATGAAGAGAAATATCAAGACTTTGAGGTATACCAAAAAGAGACTCCTATATGTGGAGAAGAAGAAGACAACTTGGTGGAGAAACCTCCAATGCATAGCAGATGCGTGGTGAAGATTTCCTATAACATCAAGATGACTACTCAGAAGATTAGATCTCATGATGACAGAAGAAGTGCCACATGGATATGTTCCAGTTCTCCAACTATGATATACTCTATTATTCAGATCTACATGAAGCCTTCACTGTATTTCAGAGTAAAGCACATTGTAAATCAATCATTACATTATCCATGATGAAGCCCAGGAAGGAGAAGTAAAGGTTGAGTATATTCCCACCGATGAGCAGATTGCAGATATCCTGACAAAACCTCTATCCATAATCAAGTTTGTATATTTCTGAGAGAAGACGGGGATCGGGAAGATTCTCCAAGCTAAGAGAAGGTACGGAAAAATATTTTTGAAAAACATTTTATTTTTGTGACTCTCCAGTTAGGAGGGAGCATTTATCTTTGTAATTGAAAAATAGCCCAGATTGGATAGATGATTTCCTATTTGGAAAGTGGATTGAGATTTTTGATGGACAATGACTTCCCATTGTAGTTAACATGGGAGGTAGACTAATTGTTGATGTATCATAGACAGTGACTTCCCATTGTGGTTAACATGGGGAGTGGTATAGGACAATCATTCTTCTTGGCAATCACTCTGAGTAGTGGTCAAGTAGAATGGTCTGCCTCGCCGGAGAGTCATTCTTTCGAAGTTCACAGTTGTGAGGAGTTTCGAAGAATGGTCCATTTTGGAGGTTGATGCAAGAGAGAAATTCCTCAAGGGTTATAAATTCTCTCTAGGTTACACTTTGTTTAGTGTCGGAGCAATGTCCCGGGGTGGGGAATGGTTCGGACAGTTATTCCTTTGGGAAGACTCATTCTTTCTAGGTTACACTTTGTTCAGTGTCGAAGGAATGGCACAGGGTGGGGAATAGTCTAGGCTCAGCAATCAGGGACAGTCATTCCTTAGGGTTTATACATTCTCTCCAGGGTGCACTTTAATTAGTGTAGGAGGAATGGCCCAGGGTGAGGAATGGTCCAAACATTTCTTAGGGTTTATACATTTTGTCGAGGGTGCACATTAATTAGTGTAGGAAGAATGGCCTAGGGTGAAAAATGGTCCAGGCTCAGAAATCAGAAATAATCCTTCTTCCTTGTTTGTGAAGAATCGGGCAGATAGCCCATTGCTGATGAGGGAAGATATTCTTTCAGATCTCACAAACATGAGTGAAAGATTGGCCCAAAGGATTCAATTTATCTTTAAAAATATTTTTCTATGCAGGTTGCTATCAGATGTTTGTTATGAAGAATATATGACAGTAGATGTAAACTACTGTGGTGGATATGTTCCACTACTTGTGAGGTAGATATTCTTTTAGAACTCACATATGTGAGTGAAATATTGGCCCGGAGACTGCTTATCTCCAGACAGTAGAGATATACTACTGTGGTGGATGTGCTCCACTGCTCATGAGACAAATATTCTTTCAGAGCTCACAGATGTGAGTGAAAGATTGGCCCAAATAATTCATTATATATCATAACATTGTTTCTATATAGATGTTTGTTATGAAGACTGTATGACAGTAGATGAGGACTACTGTGGTGAATATGCTTCACTATTCACAACCATACGTTGTTGATCAGGTACTTGTGTGTTACTTGATGTGGTAGTGAACCACTGAATTGTAGTTATATACTACTATGAATACACATAGGTGTGTTCTATCCTTGTTCTAAATTCCTTGAAGACTATCAGCAGTTTATTGGAGATAATGATCATTCAGATGGATGATGAACAAAGATTTTCCAAATGAAAAACAGTTAAGAGATCTTACTCCTCTTGTATCACTCAATGGTATGAGTGAAGCATCATTTCTAATTACTCAGATGAAGTATGGTTTCGAGAGATGATGCAGCTGATGGTGATGGTGATGCTCATGATCTAGTCATGAAATAGTCTAGATGATTATATTGATGCTACCGGGTAAATGGTATGTGCTCAAGTCCATTACCTGTAAATACCTCTCTAGCTAGGAGGGAGTGTTAATATTATGGTAGTTGCAGGAGGTATTTACCTCCACGTGTGAACCTGGCAAGAATAGAAGACTCTGGGAAGCAAGAGAAACCCTAATGAGTTAGCTAATAACCATAGAAGCCTTGTCAGCTCAAGAAGATAATTTATATTAGGTTATTAGCCTCCAAAAGAAGAAGTTGGCCAGAAATAATAATAATATACTGAATAGACACTTATCTAGAAGGAGAATTCATCCCCACCAAAACTGACAGAACTACTATAAATACAGGGCACCAGTTCTCATTTGTAGCATCTCAGAATTGCAGTTCTACAGTTTGGTGCGCACTGCAGTTGCAGTCTTGTGTGTATGTTTGGAGGAAGAGCTGGTGCAGCTGTAGTAACAACAAGTTTTTAGTATTGGCTTGAATATCTCTTGGCTAGGGTTTGGGACTATCTAATCAGTCTTTTGTGTTGCGCTATCCCTGGAGAGAGGTGCGCTACCCTTTGTTTGGCTATCTAGCCTAGGGTTTGCTTCTAGAGGAATTCTCAGTCAAGGTTAAGGTGCTCGGAGGGAGGCTTCAACCTATGGTTGGGTGATGAAGGTATCGTCAATGGTAAAATGAGCACACCATATTTTATATTCTAACAAACATGTATTTTTCAAATAACTTGGATAATGAAGATGTATGAGAACTTTCATTGTTTGAAGCTTCCTCCATCTTTTCAAGATATCAAACTTCAACACAAAACTTTCACAATAATACCAACAACTAGATCTCTAGCTATCAATGGCAATCACATAAGAAAAACTATGCTCTGATACCACCTGATCTCAAAATAGGGGGTTGACTTGTTTTTCTATGAAAGCACCCTCTACTCCTTTAAAATAAACTTTAGGACCTTGCTCTATGTCATAGTTATGCAAGATAAATTATGTTCCAAGTGTATGCATCTTTTTGGTATTTATGTGTGAGGAATTTTTAATGGTTAAATGTGTTTTTTAAATAAAATACAACAACAACATAAGTGCAGCAAATATAACCAACAAACTCACAAAAATAACAATATGATAAAAGAGTTTACCCCCAACTAGGCTACATCTCGTTGAGCCTCCATCAATGGACTAGGCTCTCTAGGATTAGTTTGTCAAAGATTATTTTAGAAGGTGTTTCTCAACTCCAATGGATTTAACGACTATACCGTTGGGTTCATAATACATAAAAACACCAAAAATGACTAATAGAACTCTAAAAACGGACCATGACTCATTGGGGCATGACCTCTTCTACATGTGGCCTTGAGCTTCCCTGAGCTTCCTTATGGAAAAAAAACACCTGTAAAAGTCCTCAAATGGATCTGAAACATGTCCCAATGTGTTTATAGCATAACAATTAGTCAAAAATGACTATTCAGTCACAAAAAATAGACTTGGGCTCATCTGAGCATGGCCTCCTTCAATGGTGGCCCTAAGCTCCCTAGAGCTCCTGAAACTTCAAGGTAGAAAAACTTGCAAAATAAATCTCCAATTGACTTTGAAAACTGTGCCAATGGATTCATAACATCCAAAAACCCCTAGTTCGTCTTTTTCGACACCTCATTTGGCCAAAAACTGAAGAGGTTAGGCCTCCTGCTATTTTCCTCCTTCAAGCTTGTTGTCTCTGGTTCACCAATTCACACCTATGTGTGAGTAACCTAGCTTCTGAGCATTTCCCATGCCTAAACCCATCACACATGCACATTCCCATGATTGATGCCAAAATTTCACACCATTAGCAAAATTAGGGCCCCCAAAAGCAGAGGTGTTGGGCGCATGGGGGCCATATGGCCATGTCCTAGCGCAGGTTAAGGGGCTTTATTACATGGTTTCTTGTCTGCTTGACAATTGGTGGGCGCAAATGGCTATCCGTTTGATCAAAAATTGCGTGCACAATACATTGTGGTGTGGTCATGTGGGATATGGAGCATGTAACCGGGGCTGGGGCTAAGCCCCATCCCGGACGTGCCCCAACTCTAAATAAGTTCAAATTTAAATATTAATTGACACACTTCCATAATAAGCACCAAAGTGTGGCATGCCGATTGGGCGTCCCTTGACAAGTCTTTGGCCTGTGGTGGAGGTCCGGGGTTCTACCCCCATGGACTCCACAATAAAATTTTAATATGCCACCAAGAGGGTGCCACGTGGTTGCCCATGTCTGGGCCACGTGGCACCTCATAATTTACCCAAAAAACCATGCCACGTGTCAATAATGGATTCATTCACGTATATTCCATGTCACTGCCAAATCAACAGTGGCCAAAAAAACTGACACATCACCTGCCATGTCATCCATTCCACATCAGCATATGGCCCCTGCCACGTCATCTGTACAGACTGTACAGTCAACAAATTTTTCCCTGTTTGGAAAATCGAATAGATCGTGATATCTCACTCATTCGATGTCTGTTTGACCCCATTCGAAGTGTGTTGGGTTCATGACGATGAGGGATATGCACTTGTTTGTTTTGAGAAGATTCTAAACACTTTCATTTTGGGGCTAAATTTTGACCCCTGGTCCAGATTCTGGTCACTTGGACAACATAGGTTTATGATCGCGGCTTCTGGGGCTGACGAGCTGAAAATTGGGTTTATTAAGATAAAATAACAGAGTAAAGAATTGCAGACGATGTCAATTGCATCTGTTACACTTTGAAGCATATTTTGTCAAGATCAAAATATATTTCATAGTTGTCTATGCTTTTTCCATGGATTCTCTATTACTATGGTTTCATACTTATGAAATTGCCTTTTGTTGTGTGGGAGATATAGCTCTTCTCTCCCTTTTACTTTGTTGTTGTAAACTGCGTTTGACTCTACTTTCTCGCGCTTCTATGGTCATTCCAAGCGATTGCGTTTTAGTTGCATCCTATGACAGGTGGTCTGTGGTCTATACATTAGCTTTCTCGAATTAGTTTTCTTTAAAAAAAAACCTCCTGGATAGAAGAGAATGCAATTTATGAAGTTATAGGTTTCCTAAACAGCATAGGTTAATGATCGCGGGTTCTAGGGTGAGGGGCTGAAAATTGGGCTTTTGTTCTTTTGTGCCCTGCAAATAGCACAGAGAGTTCCGCAATCATTCTAACCGGTTGTCGTTCGGTTGCATAGTTATCCATTTTTATGGATGTGGCTTGGTTGATAGGTGGTATAGAACTATGGTATATACATTAGAATTTTCGAATTAGTTTTCTTTAAAGGAAGGGCTCCTGGACAGAAGACATTGAAATTTATCAAATTATAGGTTACCTGGACATCATAAATTAAACATAGGAAATATGTAATTTTGTAAAGTAGATATATAAAACATGCATGGAGCCCTCGTCCCATACTTAGCCAGTTATCGCGGGTTCTCGGGGTGGGCCGCTGAAAATTGAGAATCAGAGACTTCCCCGATATACAAATAGACCATCGGACTTGCGGACTATTTGAATTTGAAGGTCGTCATGTCCAAAACAATTAGAATTGTCGAAATAGTTTACTTTACATACGTCGTTTTACATACCCTGGTGGACAAAAGAACACAAAAAAAATAGTAATCATTTTTTGGATCGCGGGTTCTCAGGCTGGTGAGCTCTAACTTCAACCACTGTTGTTCCATGTCCTACAAATAGCACGGATAGTTCCACGATATACAAATATACAATCAGACTTGTAGACTATTTGAATTTCAAGGGCTCATGTGAAAAAAAGATAGCATTCTCGAATTACTCTTCTTTACGTACGTTCTACATACGCTCATCGGCAAAAACTGAAAAATAGTAGTAATCTCTGTTACATAGGGCTCCATCCCCACTACATTCAGCACTTCCAAATACACATTAAATATGATTTCAAAATTCAGAATTGACCAAACAGGTTCGAAAACATGGGATTTAATAACTCGAAAGTTCGAGGACATTTCCCATTAAAATAAATAGATAGGCTAATATTCAAACCTTCCTTGTTTTTGATTTTGAACAGGCAGGGAAAGCTGAAGACTCAAACACAACGTAGTTCCGCGGTTATTAGATACTCAATTCACATTCTCGCTATGGCTTCTGCTAATGAGTTGTCCATCATATATGGTCTTCCTTCTACGTTGTCAGATGTTTTTTACCCTTTACTCAAATAATAAAAATGTAATTGAATTTGAAGAACATTGAGTACTAAAGTGCCTTACCTATGAAAGCACCTTTTTGCCAGCATTTTGAATTTGTGAATTTTGTTTTTTTTTCTTCTGCAGTTTTAGATTTTCTTAAAAGCTTCAACATAGTTCACGAAGGTGTCTCCCATAGAGGGCTTGACGTCATGTCCCTCTTTAATATTGTGCATTTCGAAATGATGGGATTTAATAACTGAAAATCTTGAGGACATTTTCCATTAAAATGAATAGACAGACGAATATTATGGGATCTGAAAATTTCTTTTTACCTACATTTTGAAATTGCGAATATATATATATA
>JZKD02S2090507.1:39198-49676 GCA_000966675.3 Picea glauca
CAAAAATACTTTTTATTTTATTTTTTTTTCTTGTGCAATTTTATTTTTCTTAAAAGCTTCAGCATAGTTCACGAGCGTGTGACCTATAGAGGCCTTCATGTCATGTCCCTCTTTAATATTATGCATATCTTAGATTTCAGATTTGAGAATCTTCTCGAATATGGGAATTTTAATACGTGCTGCTAGTCACTATTCAGTGTATATATGCAAAAAGATTGGCATTAATAACTGAAAATATCGATAACATCTGTCATTAAAAGGAATCAACACAAAATGTATGGAGGACCATGCAACATTGCTTTTAAATATTGATTTCCATTTCTTTCTATGATCAAAGAGTTGTGCTTTAGGGTGCCTTCATTCTAATGTTCTTGGTCATGGACATGTAAGACAACTTAGAGATGTGATTGAGGGCTAGATGAAATAAGAGAGACTGGTTTTATGTGACGTGAGATTTGAGTAAAAAAAAAGTATGTTATACAAGAGAAACTTCGAGAGGACGAAAAAAAAGAACAAGTATGTTTGGTGTTCTCCCTGTGTTCGATGCTTTGGTTGGTTGAAAAGGATACCTGGAAATTTGTTTGTTGAAGTTATTTGTTTTATTGCTGGGAATTCTAATGGATTTTTAGGTCACCTACAAGATAGTTCTTTGTTTAAGTATATAGCTTCTTCCAACAACACAGATTTGTGCATTGTATCGAATTGTAGAGATCACATAAGTATTTGTTTTCCTCAGAGGCTGGTAACAGAATCTGTATGGGTGGATAAAACAACATATTATCACTACAAGAGTTTATATTTCATACTTTGATGACCTGCATGTGGCTCAAGTAGTCGACTTGACAGAAAGCCATGTTCTTTGTCAAAGTTTGTTCGGTTTCCTCTGGATGTAGTTGCAGAGTCCACATATTAGGCGTCACCTCTGAACATTCCATACCTTTCTTTGGGCCGCCATACCTCACCCTCTATGAGGAAAAATATATTCTGATGCATTCTGGTGCATTCTGCAGCATTTGATGCACTTGTCACACCTCAGCTACCCGAAGAATTTATGTACCTCAATAGATTTTCAATTTGCATCTGGGTTGGACATTTCTTCCAATTTATTGTAATAAAGCAAATAAGTTCCACATACAAATCCTCATGAAGGATTCTCAACCAAACATACGATTGAATACAGGGAGAATACCAGTCACTATATACTTGAATTTTTTTCCCCTGCCTTAACTGTTGTGACATAAAACGACTCCGTTCACCTTGAAATCGGCCTAAATCGCATTTCTAAGTTGTCTCGGATGTGAATGCTTAGGAACATTGCAAAGAAAACACCTTAAACCCAAACCTTTCGATGGCAGAAGGAAATTAATACTTGACAAAGAATGGAATGTTGAATAAGTAGCCATTGCAAGCAGGCCATATCTGGAAGAAATAAGGTATTCAAAAAACAGGGATAGATGTACTTCACAACACTGATTAAGTACAAAACACAAAATTGATATTCAACTCGTTTTTTACGAATAAAGAGTTTGAATGTCAAGAAAAGTGTGAAGAAGCTTCATCAATGTACATATATTTAATTGGTAGATGGAAAACAAAATCGCAATCGTTGTCATAAATAGCCTCAACTGTATTTTGTAACACATCTTATTTGAATATAGAATAATTTCAGTTTATTTCTTTATAGTATTTTCCAATTTTTGGCATTTGTTTCAATGGTATTTTGTACCTTCTTCCCCTGTGTTGTTAAACATGAAGGAAAAGCTTTTCTTTGTGCTTCTCACTACTTCAATCTAAATAAAACCTCGTATGTTCTTTATTTACATTTTACATTTAAAAATACTTTTTCATAGGCCATACTTATGTGGCGTCAGCGTTGTATTTAAAGAAAGAAATTGGAGGACCCGTTCTGCTCCCCTTCTCCGGGTTCCGTAAATAGATTGAATTCATGAATTACAACAAGGCAGCTGAATTGTTGACGCAATGTTCATGTGAAGTATGTTGGATAAATTGCAGCTTGTTCTATTTGATAATATCTGTGCATATATACTAATATGAGTACTATTGGAAAAAATATAGAAAACTTCCTCTTCGGCAAAGCTTAGGTAGTTATGTTTGGGTTTGTGGTATTAAACAAATATGTCCAGTGTTTCGTCATATACATCTTGCAGCCTAGGAGTTTCGTAGTTTGCAATTTATGCTTTAATTACTTAAAGTCACAACAAATTTTGATTGCCTTTAATTTAATTTAGATATTGATGTTTATGGAGAGCTGTCATTTGTTGATGTCATTGCAACAAATACAAGAGGAATAGATGATAAGGAATTTATGTCGTTGAGACCACAATGCAAATTCATGTTCCTTGTTGCACTATGTACATCTTGTAGTCAATTTTTTCCTGGTTTCAACGAAATTTGCGAGCCGAAGAGCATCTTGATAATTGGGAGATCATTTGCATTTGAAACAAAAACAATCCATTAATATATATTAGTATGAATACTATTCAGATGAATACAATTTTTTTTTCATTTGATAAATACTAGTATGAATACTATTGAAATAGATATCAAAACTTCATTTTGGCCAATACTTAGCCACTTATCTGGATACCAGGCCCTGGGTTCACGGTATCCAACACCTATGTCCCCTATTTTGTCATATACATGTTGCAGGCAAAGAACTTCAATGATGTGCACTTAATTCTTTTACTAGTGAGAAGCCAACACTGGTTCGAAAACATTGCCATTAATAAATGAAAAAAAAAGGTTTTCCTGACTCTGAAATAGTTATCTCTTTTCCCATTTTGCTTTTCCCGTTCATTATGGCTTTCTGAATTTATACTTAGTCATGTTTCTATGTACGAAGGGCTGACATGTTTTCATCTCCATATATATCCTCGCAAGACGGATCTGACTGATCGTTGTTCCATTCCATACTTAGCCAATTTTATGCCCTCCGCTGTAGGGCCGGTGCTTGCGAGCCTAACTACTTATTGTTTTGCTATATACACCTTGCATTGAAAACATCTGTGACCTACAATTCTACCACGGGTTCCTCTTATACCTTAACTTTGTTCAAAGTATCTATTATTGATATGCATACCTAACAACTTCGTGTCCTTCCTGACATACATCAACAATGGTCTTACTAGTGACAAGTGGACATAGTGGTATGAAATATACTTCCATGATCTACAATTCATGTATTAACATCTCCATCTATATCCTTGCACGACGGATCTGACCGACTGTTGTTCCTTTTTATACTTAGCCAATTTTATGCCCGTCACTGCTGTGATGCCACTTGCGAAACGAGTTGCTTATCGTTCCGCTATATACATATTGCACTCAAAACATCCGTGATCTACAATTCCACTGTGGGTTCCTTGTATACATTAAGTCTGTTCAAAGTATCTGTTGCTACTTTCCATCCCCAACAACTTTGCGTCCTTCCTCATATACATCAACAATCCTCTTAGTAGTGGCAAGTGGACATAGTTGTACGAAATATACTTCTGTGATCTGCACTTTATGCATTAACTGGTGAGAACTCAGCAGGCATTCACAAGCCTTTGCATTAATAAGCAAGCACTAGATGTTCTTCTGTGAGATACTTGGTTCCTTTTCCCTTCTCTTCTTCCCGTGTATTATCTAGAATTCCACTGCAAACTTCTCCGTCATTTTTCTGTTATTTTGTTCCTGTGTATTATGGGACTATAAAATATGGACATGATATTTTATAGAACATGTACAAATTCCCCTTTCCATACCGAGCAACATTTTGGATCGCGAGTTCTTGGTCGAGCGGTCGGGCTCAAAATTGGGCCTCCATTGTTTTGTGCCCTACAAATAGCACCCCGAGTTCCGCGATATACAACTTGACAAGTGCACCTGCGCACTATCTAAGTCAACATTGCACTACTATTGTTCTGTCTCCTCCAAACAATACTCCCAGTTCTATGATATAGAAATTGACAGACGGAGTGCAGGACTAGAGGGGTGGAGATTTCCATTGTTTACGGATACTAATCCCTATGAAGTATTTAACAATATCTAAAAAACTATTTTATTTTTTATTTTTTTCCTGTATAACAGTATCTAAATAATTATTTTGAATACTAAAATAGCACTTAGTAGTGACAACTGGACACAAAACTACGAATCAATTTGGATTGCACTCTCCGCAATATGCAAATTGACTACCAGATTCTAACATCGTCCGCTCTTCCATGTTACAGATTATGCATTCCAATGTTCGGAGTGATACAATTAGAAGGTTCGGGCCTCGCCTCCTTTGTAGACACTTTCTCAGCCTGTTTTGTATCCTCCTGTTTCCCAGTTCATGAAATATGCAGCTCCAACATTGGCAGGTTGACATATGTTTATCTCCATTTATATAACCAGACAATGAATCCGACCGACCACTATTGATTTCGATGTTTTTCCGTTATATACATATTCCACTATAAATTTCTGTGATCTGCAATTGCACTGCTAACTACTCCATTCTTTTTCCCTTTTTTTTCTTCCCGTGTATTATGGGACTATAATGTATGCACATGATATATTATAGAGCATGTACTAATTCCCATGATATTATATAGAGCATGTACAAATTATGCATTCGATATCTAGCGACATTTTGGATCGTGGGTTCTTAGGCGGGCGGGTTCAAACTTGGACCTCCATTGTTCCGTGGCCTACAAATAGCACCCACATTTCCGAAATATACAAATTGACAAGAGAACCTATGGAATGGCTAACTCAACATTGCACTTTCATTGTTTCGTGTCCTCCAAACAATGCTTGCAGTTCCGCGATATAGAAATTGACACACTGAATGAAAGACTAGTGGGGTGGAGATTTCCATTGTTTATGGATGCTAGTCCCTATGAACTATCTAACAGTATCTAAAAAATTATTTTGAATACTAAATTAGCTCTTGGTACTGACAACTGGACACAGAGGTACGAAATAGTTGGGATTTCACTCTCCGCAATATACAAATTGACCATCGGATTCTGACATCGTCCACTCTTCTGTGTTACAGATTATGCATTCAAATGTTTAGAGCGATACAATTAGAAGGTCTGGACCTCGCCTCCTTTGCAGCCACATTTTCAACTTGTTTTGGATTCTCCTATTGCCGGGTTCACGAAATCTACAATTCCAGCGCGGTCACTCTACCATTGCTCACAAATTTTTCAAAGTATCTCTCGATGCCTTCCATCCCCACTAACTTCATTTCTTTCCAGCTATGCTACCATATCCTCTTCGTTGTTACAAGTATTGCACCCAAAAAGTTCCTAGACATACAACTTGACCCTCACGCCCTCACCCTCAACGCTTGTACGTTGCAACTCTATTTTGTAGCTTTCTTTTTTCCCCTACCTGTGACCTCCGTACTTTCTTACTATGTGATTAGAAACCTTTCATGCTAACAGTGGACCATGCAGGAACCCTCAACATTGTCATTAATGGCCGAAAACCTCGAGGGGATCTCCCATTATTACGCATTAAACCAAGATGTGTGGAGAGTTATTTTTTCCCTTCTGATTGTTCATCTCCAACATGCGTGCTCGTGTTAGGACGCTCAATAAATATACAATGCTTAATTGCTCATTGCAATATCCAACATGTTGGCATTTCTATGTATGCAATTAGTATTGTTTAATGTTAACAACGCATCATGCAACAACCATCCAAATTGTCATTAATCAACAAAAGTCTCGAGGACATCTCCCATTCACATGCTTTCAACCAAAATTTGTGCAAGATTATATTATCCCTTCCAACTTTTCATTTCATTCATCGGCTGGAACAAATAAACGTTCTTGTAGACTTATGGCACCAGGTCGACAACAGTTTTGTGGAGATACAATAAATATGTTCGCACAAGAGGACCAGAGATTTCAATGGTCCAGGGCATACTTTTACTATTCATCCTGTTCCACCCAAAACAAAGTGATTTGGACCTCTGGAATCTCTCATGCAGGTTGCATTCCTAATGTTTTTGACTCTAAGGAGGTGGTCTCTTGGTGTGCCGAAAAATATATTCCAGGCCAAAGAATTATTCCACTGCGCGACCATTCTCCTATTTCTTTGTCACCTCAACTCTTTCATGAGATGTTAAAATTATCAATCCCAACATTGGCATTCAGAGGACAATAATGCAAACAGTTTCTAGAAAAACATCATAATGGGTTGGACATCTTAGCGGACTTCCTCGAAGACCCGACAACAGTTCCTGAAGATATCACAAGGTTGCAGGTAAGTTCCTTTAGAAATCCATTCTGGGAAATTGCTTGGCTGGTTACAAGAATACTGGGACACGCATCCACAACAAGCATTTCCCATATACTTATTTATATTTTGTATTTCACAGTCAAGGAAAAATACATTTTCGATTGGGGGAAGCCAATTTCGATTGAGCTCTGCTCCCAGTTGTCATGATTCAAAGAATCAAATCAATTTTATATGTCAT
This sequence comes from Picea glauca, assembly GCA_000966675.3. Classification (NCBI taxonomy): domain Eukaryota; kingdom Viridiplantae; phylum Streptophyta; class Pinopsida; order Pinales; family Pinaceae; genus Picea; species Picea glauca. The sequence continues at coordinate 45,680 of JZKD02S2090507.1, forward strand.
CCTACTTGATTTTTGCAATTGTGTATTGTTGTCCATTTCCAAAACTTTCTCTTTCCAATAAAATAAACTGTGGATTCGACCCAGTAACATTCTAGAACGAGGCATTGTGGAGACACAAGGCCTCCCATTGTTTTTATGAAGTTTTTAATGGCTTTGTCTCAGTTTTCAAAGATTTATTGTTAGGTAAGGATGCTCCGCGGATGTCTGGCCAGGCGACCAAGTTTTTGAACAGGAAGGGAACACTTGAGCAAGAGGAAAATTGTAGTGTCCTCATGGTCTTTGGCTCTAAGGAAAATCCTACCTTCCTTCCATGCCACATCACAGACAAGATGTTTGTTGCAGAAATAACAAGGCAATACAACCACTAGTTGCATTTTTTCCATGACAAGAAAAAAAAACAGTTCATTCCTCTGCCCTGGAAAGTTGAACACTTCATGTGCAGAAACATCAACAAGATTGACGAGTTTTCCGCCCATTTCAAGATATTGAACCTAACGTACGTCGAGAGGATAAAAGGGTTCGAGCCTAATGGAATTTTTCGAGAACATTTACTGGGTGTTGGCTTTAACACCTCTTTTATCCATACACACCTGACCCAAGACATGAATAGTGTCGACAACAATCTTGCTTCTGCCGATTGCGACGTAGAGAGATTGCAAAGTGTCACTAAATTGTACAGACAACATGGAAAAGTGTCCAGTGAGAAGAGTACCCAGTCCCCCGCCATCACTCCCAAGAGCACGACATCACGGAGCATAGCTTCGATGATCCACCCCAGTAAGAAAGAAACCCAGAAATATTCGAACGAAGGAGGAGATAAGAACCCTCCTCGGATAAATATTGATAGTTCTCACAAAATTCCACTGGCGAAGAAGAGAAAAAACAATGCAGGGCAGGCGGAGGAACCCCAAATTGAAAGTGGAAAAATGCAACTTGAAATTGAAGCTGAGCACATGCAGAAAATTGGGTTGTCCGCGGTGGAAATATTAGACACCAAATTTTTTGACATAGATGAATCCTTCGTAATCGAGAGCGCTATTTTTGACAGCCAATCTAAAAGTCTGGTCATTGAAAAGAGAGATGTAACAAACAGAAAAGAAAAATCTCGCGCAGAGATTAACTTTAGCGAAATTCCACCGTCCCAAATCTGTCAATTTCACCAGGGAACCGGTGACATTCTTCGTGATTCCATTCGAGGATTTGAGACATAAAATTCCAATATGAAACAGTGCCTCAACGAATTTGAGTAGGATTTCCTGGCAACTCTAGAGTTTGTTAGTCCTTTGGCAAAAATCGTGCCTACTACCACTGCAGTGAATATGAAAGTATCCTCTACCCTCCTTACATGCTCGAGATCCCTTGTAGAGAATAACATCAACAAAAGAATGCGATTAGTTAATGAAGCCTAGGAAACATCACAAAATTTATTTTCCTTTAGAAAGAAGGCCAATGGTTTGCTGGAACAATTGGAGACGAATTTTAAAAATGAACAACTTTTCTGTGATCAAGTACTGGCCCCTTTTTCCAAATATGTCGATAACACATCGGAACTGAAAAAAACACAGGAGAAACTCCCCTCGCCAAAGCGCACCAAAAAATTAAAAGCATGCTGGCAAAAGAAAGTTGACAACCTACAACTCATTGTTAAGTCATGTAAACAAGTCATATCAGAAAAGGAAGATTTATTCACAAGCCTGCTCCAGCTGAACTTAGCCGGAACTACCAACGAGGTTCAAGATCCTAACTTAATTCTCAAATCCTTATTAGTCACCAAATAAGCCTTTAAGGAACAAGTTAATATTTTAAAGGGGTTGTCTTTCAAAAAGTTTTACATCATACTTGAACATCGTCTAGATGAGCACGAACATCGGGTACTGGACTATGCCTCACACAATGAAGAAATTGAACAGACTCTACATAACATTTCAATGGATCTAAGGAAATTAGAAAATGACCTTTACGACATAGAAATCAGGGAAGAAACCAACACAACCCCCATGAAAAGCTACATCGAAGAATGGTTCCAAAAGAGAATGGACGGCCTCGTCCGGGAAGGGAAAGAACCGGTCAACAGGACTACAATGCCCATCGACAACAACAACAAAAATGCATCAACTTCATAGTAAGTTTATACTGCCATCTTGTTTTGTTTATCAATCCAGTTTAAGTCTATGCTGTCATCTTCTCTTATTTATCAATCCACTTATGTCCTCTTTCAATAGAAAACTATAACTAAACACTCTTAACTTATAATTTTTCCGTTTCAGGTCTTCCTCTCTACCGTCGCGCACTTCTTTCAACATTCCTAATTCTTGTAATTATTTATTTTTATGGTCCGGGGGAGCCCCAATCCCAATCTATATGACAAACACATTTAAATTTCCAGAAACATGTAACAGATATTATTAATTTTTGATAAATTCCAAAGAAAACTGATTCGATAATGCCCTTATTGTATACTAAATTTTGGGTTTGCAGGAACCTTTCTTGTTTTTTTCCAAATAAAACTAATTCATATATGCTACATTTCTTGTCTCCTACTGTATGCTAATTTTCTGGTCTTCAACGACGTTGATGTTTTAAATGTTGATGTAACTTCCATAGATATGTAACAGACATTATTTATTTTATAATAAGTTTGTATTGTATAGTTTGCAACGCCACTTCTCAATTTGTATATCGCGAAACTCTCGATGTTGTTTGTAGGACATGGAACAACAGATACCCATTTTTGAAACCACCAGCCTGAGAAGCGCAATCCAAAAACTGGCGAAGTATGGAATGACCCCTCCCTGCATGCTCTATAAAACGTGTACAAAGAAAACTAATTCGGCAATGCTATATCTTTTTTTTCCAAGAAAAGCCTTAGTTTTAAAGCAAGCTAATTCGGGAAAATGTTATTACTATTCTATTGTATAACAGACATTAATTTTTTGTAAATTTCTATAGTCCGCAACTCCGCTTGTCATTTTGTATATCGCGGAACTGTCGGTGCTATTTGTAGACCACAGAACATCAGAGACTAAATTTTGAACCCGTGAATTTCCAGAAACATGTAACAAACATTATTATTTGACAATACCCGACAATTACAAAGAGAACTGATTCGACAATACCCGCAATCCAAAAATTGGCTAAGTATGGAATGACCGCTCCCTGCATGCTCTATAAAACGTGTGCAAAGAAAACTAATTTGGCAATGCTATATCTTTCTGTCCAAGAAAAGCCTTAGTTTTAAAGCAAACTAAACTCCTCCTATCATTTTGTATATCGCGGAATTGTCGGTGCTATTTTTAGGCCACGGAACATCAGAGGCACAATTTTGAACCCACCAGCCCGAGAACTCGCGATCCAAAAACTGTCTAAGTATGCAATGAGGGCTCCCCGCATCCTCTATAAAATCTATTCCCCATACTTTATAAAAGTACAAATTTCGTATGTATAAAACGAAATATCTATTTTATACAAGTACATATTTCATATGTATAATTTTTTTATTTGTGATGAATTTCTATCATCCGCAACTACACTAACATCAGAGGCCCAATTTTTGTATCGCAAAATTGTCGCTATTTTTTTTATATCATCAACCCGACAACCCGTGAATCATTACAAAAGTACATATTTCCTATGTATAAAAGTATTTCAATGTATTTCAACTTTCTAGCCACGTGTCTTTACTATGTCGCATTTACTCCCATCCCAACCTGACAAGAACTCTGTTGCCATATAATCAATGCAAGGAAGTTAATCACTGAAATCTAAACATTTGATTTATTGTGATAATTAAGAATATTGAAAAGATATAAACTCTTAACCATATAATCCAACCACTTTTGTTATTAAAAATCCATTAATTTTAACTATTTTCAATAGGTATACACTTAGTTATATTTTATTTATATTAATTATATTGATTTTTTGAAACTCTAACAAAATAATGTTTAACAAAATCCCAACATACAATTTCATAGCTCGAAAATATTCAAGGGCGTGT
>JZKD02S2090507.1:49686-72327 GCA_000966675.3 Picea glauca
ATATTATTTAAAGATATATAATCTCAATACTATAATTTAGTGATGAGAACATGAGATACCTAAACTTTATTTATATTGTAATATATAATAGAAAGATTAATAATTTAAGATAAAAAATATTTATTAAAAATAATTAAATTTTATTAAATAGTAAACTGGAATCATAAAATTTATTAATAAAAATTAAACTAATACGATTACATATTATAAATCTTTTTTTCTTAACAACTATTAATATAATTTAATATTATAAATCTTTTTTCCGTAATAAATATTAATATAATTTGAAACTATTAATATAATTTAATATTATAAACCTTTTCCTTAACAATTATTAATATAATTTAAATTCAAATTCAATGTACTCATTAATTATGAATTATGATAAAAATAAAAAAATGAAATCACTAAAACTTAAAATGTTGAGGTTACTTCCAACTATCTTAATCATCTTAATGGTTATTAGTTTTTTATATTATTCAACTTTTATAAAATCAATTGGAAATAGTAAACTAATAATTAAGCATTGGTAATGGGCACAATTAATGATCTTTTAACCTTAAATTTTAATCTGATGATTGGACATTAAAAATACTAGCATATTCTTAATAGTCCTCCTAAATCAATAAATCAAATTTATTGTTTAAATAATTAAAAAAAAATAATATCTATACAAACGATGTTTATATCATTAATAAGCATTACACATGTTTCATGTTAAAAACATGCATTCCTTTATGGAGTTTGAACCATCTCATGCCCACTACCTACCTACAACAACACATTCATTCCCTGGCACTCCCAGCTCGTAAGCATAAATAAAATTACTATATGATGCCACTACCTACCCACGCATTCTCTAAACCGTCTCACCTCCTAGTGCCAGCCACATAATCTGTGGCTATTACAGCGAGCGAGTGATTGGAGGGGCGCTTGGTTGTGGCTTGGAAGGCGTCCAGGCATGCAGTAGTGGAAGGATGTTGAAAGGACAAGTCGTAGCTGGTAATTTCTTCCCTTTTCATTTATGTTTCTGTGTGGTTGAACAAGCGGACGAGGATTGTAGTTGGACGAAGAGAGGAGAAGAGGGATGCATTTTCATTTATGTTTCTGTGTGGTTGCACAGCGGACGAGGATTGTAGTTGAACGAAGGAACCGTAAAAGAGTTAATCAAAGAAAGACCGAAGAGGAGCGGAGGGATGCAAACTGGTTAACAAATGTTTGGTTTAGTTTTACACAGATATATTAATCTGTGTATTTGTTAATATATTATTTTCTATATGTCTTTGTTAATATATTACTCTCTATTTGTCTTTGTTAAGAGTTCATGAGTTCATGTACACGATAATATTTAATTTGATATTTGTGGAGACTTTTATATGTTTGGATGGAGTCCCATTAAATCTGTAGGGTTCCAACATCAATTAACATCTTATATTTTAGGTGCGGCTTTTATATTTTAGATGCGGCTCCACTATAATTAATTACAACTGAAATAATGATTCCACAATCAACAGATGAAAATCCAGGTAAACCTTTCCCCTTTGCCAATACTGCGAGTTGGGGCGGCCTTTCTTAGACAGCGTCTCTTTGCACACCCCTTGTAGGATTCCAACATCAATTAACATCTTATATTTTAGGTGCGGCTTTTATATTTTAGATGCGGCTCCACTTTAATTAATTACAACTGAAATAATGATTCCACAATCAACAGATGAAAATCCAGGTAAACCTTTCCCCTTTGCCAATACTGCGAGTTGGTGCAGCCTTTCATAGGCAGCGTCTCTTTGCACACCCCTTAAAGAGTAGTAAGGCATGCGATCCCTACACATATATAAATAGTAAGGTATGCGAACCCTACACGAGATCCATCAGATTATAGTGTGCATTACATTTTCACGTTTTCAATCAAGGTTTCAATTTAGCTTCTTCACATTAAAAAAAATAAAATCTGTCCAGGCATGCCACCAAAACCCTAACCCTAATTATAAGTAAAATCTGTCCACGCATGCTGCCAAAACCCTAACCCTAATTATGCATGTCTTTATTAATATATTACTAAACTCATCATTAATTTTTTAATACATTTACTCAGAATATATTGAACCATCACTATAGAGACAGCTGGTTGATTTCCATCACTACAAGACCCTCGGATAATCTCTGGTGTTGGCTAATATTTCACAAAAGAAATTTTACAGCTTCCTGGTGCCGCCGGCTATCAATTTTTACTGATACCTGGGGCTTACCAGGTGGCTACTTATAATTATACCTGCTTCAGTTTCTTTCCGCTAGCCATATGGAGGGATTTTTTTCATGCAGGGGCGCGTTTCCTCATCTCAACTGTGTCATGGCCGCGTGATAATCCTTGGTGCCGTGAATGTGGACGACCTTTTTTCTTGTGCTATGACGTGTTAAGAAATAACCTTCTGTTGTTAACGCTGTTATGACCTATCGGCGTTGATCAGCCACAGCTGTGTTAATACTAGCACAGCCGTGAGTACTCACTGCTGGTGAACGCCGAAAGGCTTACGGCTGGCTTGTTTATTGAAGAATGACGGCTGGCTTAACCGAACGGAATGCCAAAAGTTGCAACTCTAGAGAGATATAATACGAACCAAACAGACCGAAGCATTTCACATCCACGTCCACATAACTGAAACGGTAGCAGTTAACATCCACGGGGCCATACGCATCTGTCCAGCTTCTTAATCGGGCCATAAGCATCTTCTTAATCGGGCCATACGCATCCGTCCAGCTTTTTAATCAGTGTTATTATTTCTTAATCATTGAACGTGGCAATTTGGTGATGAGCAAGTAATTTTTTAATCTTATTTAGTAAATGTGAAAAAGTTAGGCCTTTATAAATGAGCGGAAGTTAATTTATCAAAATCTCATCCATTGATTAGAGAGGACGACGAAGAATATGCCATCATCTTCAATTGCCAACCCTAAGATTGAAATTTATGATTAAAAGGTGATTAATTGTGCCTATTGTCAATAGGTATACCCTTTGGGCGTAATTAAATATTTTAAGCGTTTTCCTCTTAAAAACAATTAATATAATCTAAATTCAAAATTAATATATTAATTAATTATGATAATGATTTAAAAATCAAAACCCTAAAGCTTTAACTTAAAAAAGTTAAATCACTGATCTTTCAACTTATATAAAGCCAATTGGACATGGAAGTCATTTTTTACATTATTCAACTTATGTAAGGCCAATTGGACATGGAAATCTTGACGGTAGCTGGCTGACCTAATAGTGAAAAAATGTCACGTTGCTGGTAATTTTTAGAGCTTTATGACTTTCTACGTGCTAGCAACAACAAATTAAAATATTCATTCTTAATACGTCATAGGAAGCTCGTCGGCATTCATGGCAACCACCACAACATTACATTCACGCATTCATGGCAGGAAGGATTACCACGCGGTCATGGCATTCAGGGCAACCACCACAGCATGACATTCACGGCACGGAGGATTACCACGCGGCCATGGCACGGTTCAGATGACGAAACGCTCTCCTGCATAGTAAAAAACTTTCGGATTACCACGGCACCATGGCACGGTTCGGTTCGATTCGGCCCTGCATAGAAAAAAACATCGATATGGCAAAGAAACCCGCGGAATAAAGAAACGGAAACAAGCATAATTAGTAATGGCCACCTGGTAAAGAATTGGTTTACCTGGTAAGCCCCACGCATCCACGAATATCTGGTAAAGAAGTGGAAGACGACAGCACCAGGCACCCACGAACAATAAAAGAAGGTAGTTAAAACCCTAAATTCGCATTATGCAAAGAAAAAAATCCAGGAACAATAAATAAAGTGGGTTTATATGTTATTAGTCCCTGCCCTAGGCATAGAGGGACTATAGCTATCGACCTAGCATTAGCTTGTGCCTTGACCAGAAATATTTGCCTATTGTCTATTGTTGGAACAAGTGAAGTGAAAACATCTTTGTCAAGATCTGATTGGACAAAGGATTGGAGGTCTTATTGCGGCCTTCGACATTCCCAATGTAAAATATGTTTGCATTTCCAAAGTATTTTTTTGCACTTCGGTTTGCATAGCATACTATTAAGATAAAATAATAGACTAAAGAATTGCAGGCGATGTAGATTGCATCTATTACGCGTTGAAACAGAGTTTGTCGGCCTGCAAATATATTTCATAGTTGCAGATGTGTTTTCCATGTATTCTGTGTTGCTATGGTTTCATAGTTATGAGATTGTTTTTTGCTGTGTGGGAGGTATGACTATTCTCTGAATTTTACTTTCCTGTTGTAAACTATGTTTGACTCTAGTTTGTCGCGTTTCTGTGGTCATTTTGAGCGATCATCATTTGGTTGCGTACTTAGCCAGTTTTATGGACGCGGTTTCGCGAATAGGTTCTATCAAACTATGAGAGGTCATGTTCGGTGTATACATTAGCTTTGCTGAATTAGTTTTCTTTAAAAGAAGGCCTCCTAGACAGAAAATAATGCAATTTATGAAATTATAGGTTTCCTCGATAGCATAGGTTAATGATCGTGGCTTCTGGGGCTAGCGGGCTGAAAATTGGGCTTATTAAGATAAAATAACAGAGTAAAGAATTGAAGACGATGTCAATTGCATCTGTTACGCTTTGAAGCAGATTTTTTCGAGCTCAAAATATATTTCATAGCTTCCAATGCTTTTTCCATGGATTCTCTGTTACTACGGTTTCATAGTTATGAAATTGCATTTTACTATGTGGGAGATATAGATCCTCTCCCTTTTACTTTCATGTTGTAAACTGCATTTGACTCTACTTTCTCGCGCTTCTGTGGTCATTCCAAGCGACTGAGGTTTAGTTTCATCCTATGACAGGTCATCTGTGGTCTATACATTAGCTTTCCCAAATTAGTTTTCTTTAAAAAAAAACCTCCTCGACATAAGAGAATGCAATTTATGAAGTTATTGGTTTCCTAAACAACATAGGTTAATGATCATGGGTTCTCGAGGTGACGGGCTGAAAATTGGGCTATGTTCTTCCATGCCCTGCAAATAGCATAGAGAGTTCCGCAATCATTCCAATCGGTCATCGTTTGGTTGCATAGTTAGCCAGTTTTATGGACGCGGCTTGGCGGATAGGTGGTATCAAACTATGGTGTATACATTAGAATTTTCGAATTAGTTTTCTTTAAAATAAGGGCTCCTAGACAGAAGACATTGAAATTTATCAAATTATAGGTTTCCTGGACATCATAAATTAAACATAGGAAATATGTAATTTTGTAAAGTAGATATATAAAGCATGCATGGAGCCCTCGTCCCATACTTAGTCATTTTTTGCATCCCGGGTTCTCGTGGTGGGCGGCTGAAAATTGAGAATCAGAGAGTTCCCCGATATACAAATTGACCATCGGACTTGCGGACTATTTGAATTTGAAGGTCGTCATGTCCAAAAAAATTAGCATTGTCGAAATAGTTTACTTTACGTACATTGTTTTACATACCCCGGTGGACAAAAAAAGACACAAAAAAATAGTAATCATTTTTTGGATCGCGGGTTCTCAAGTTGGAGGGCTCTAATTTCGGCCACTATTGTTTTGTGTCCTACAAATAGAACATATAGTTCCGCAAGACAAATAGAAAATTAGACTTGTAGACTATTTGAATTTCAAAGGATCATGTGCAAAAAAAATAACATTCTCGAATTACTCTTCTTTATGTACGTTCTACATACGCTTGTCGACAAAAACTGAAAAATAGTAGTAACGTCCGTTATATAGGACTCCATCCCCACTACATTGAGTGCTTCCCAATACACCTTAAATATGCTTTCAAAAATCAGAATCGACCAGACAGGTTCAAAAAGATGGGCTTTAATAACTAGAAAGATCGAGGACATTTCCCATTAAAATAAATAGATAGGCTAATATTCAACCCTTCCTTGTTTTTTATTTTGAACAGGCAGGGAAAGCTAGAGACTCAAACACAACATAGTTCCGCGGTTATTAGATACTTGAATTTTAAGTTAGATGTTTTTTAGATGTTTTTTCCCCTTTACTCAAATAATAAAAATGTCATTGAATTTGAAGAACATTGATTACTAAAGTGCCTTACCTATGAAAGCACCTTTTTGCCAGTATTTTGAATTTGCGAATTTTGTTTTTGTTGCTTCTGCAGTTTTAGTTTTTCTTAAAATCTTCAGCACAGTTCATGAAGGTGTCGCCCACAGAAGGCTTGACGTTATGTCCCTCTTTAATATTGGTGAAAATAGTGTTTTTTTTTTTGTTTCTGTAGTTCTAGGTTTCTCAAAAGCTTCAACATAGTTCATGAACGTGTCACCCACATAGGCCTTCACGTCATGTCCCTCTTTAATATTGTCCATTTCGAAATGATGGGCTTTAATAAATGGAAAGCTTGAGGACATCTACCATTAAAATGAATAGACAACTCAATATTATGGGATCTGGTAATTTCTTTTTGCCTGCATTTTGAATTGGCGAAAATACTTTTTATTTTATTTTTTTTGCTTGTGCAATTTTAGTTTTCTTAAAAGCTTCAGCATAGTTCACAAATGTGTGACCTACAGAGGCCTTCACGTCATGTCCCTCTTTAATATTATGCATATATTAGATGTCAGATTTGAGAATCTGCTCAGATATGGGAATTTTAATACGTGCTCCTAGTCACTATTCAGTGTACATATTAAAAAAGATTGGCATTAATAACTGAAAATATCGAGAACATTTGTCATTAAAAGGAATCAACACAAAATGTACGGAGGACCATCCAACCTTGCTTTTAAATACTTATTGCCATTTCTCTCTATGATCAAAGAGTTGTGGTTTAGGGTGACTTTGTTCTAATGTTCCTGGTCATGGACATGTAAGACAACTTAGAGATGTGATCAAGGGGTAGATGAAATAAGAGAGATTGGTTTTATGTGACGTGAGCTTTGAGTAAAAAAAAAGTCTGTTATACAAGAGAAACTCAGAGAGGACGAAAAAAAAGAACAAGTATGTTTGGTGTTCTCCCTATGTTCGATGTTATGGTTGGTTGAAAAGGCTACCTGGAAATTTGTTTGTTGAACTTATTTGTTTTATTGCTGGGAATTCTAATGGATTTTTAGGTCACCTACAAGATAGTTCTTCGTTTAAGTATATAGCTTCTTCCAACAACACAGATTTGGCCACTGTATCGAATTGTAGAGATTGTACAAGTATTTTTCTTCCTTAGAGGCTTGTAACATAATCTCTATGGGTGGATAAAAAGACATATTATCACTACAAGAGTTTCTATTTCATACTTTGATGACCTGCATGTGGCTTTGGTATCCAACTTGATAGAAAGCCACGTTCTTTGTCAAAGTTTGTTCGGTTTCCTCTAGATGTAGTTACAGAGTCCACATATTAGGCGTCACCTCTGAACATTCCAGACCTTTCTATGGGCTGCCGTACTTCGCCTGCTATGAGGAAAGATATATTCTGATGCATTCTGGTGCATTCTGCAACATTTGATACACTTGCCACACCTCAGCTACCCGAAGAATTTATGTACCTTAACAAATTTGCATTTTGCATCTGGGCTGGACGTTTCTTCCAATTTACTATAATAAAGCAAAGAAGTTCCACATACAAATCCTCAAGAAGGCTTATCAACCAAACAGACTATCGAATATAGGGAGAATACCAGTCATTATATACTTGAAATTTTTTCCCCTGCGTTAACTGTTGTGAAATAAAATGACTTCGTTCACTTTGAAATCAGCTTGAATCACATTTCTAAGTTGTCTCGGATGTGAATGCTCAGGAACATTGCAAAGAAAACACCTTAAACCCCAACTTTTCGATGGTAGAAGGAAATTAATACTTGATAAAGATTGGAATGTTGAATAAGCATCCATTGCAAGCATGCCATATCTCGAATAAACAAGGTATTCAAAAAATTGGAATAGATGTACTTCACAACACCAATTAAGTACAAAACCCAAAATTGATATTCAACTCGTTTTCTACGAATAAAGAGTTTGAACGTCAAGAAAAGTGTGAAGAAGCTTCATCAATGTACATATCTTTAATTGGTCGATGGCAGATGAAATCGCAATCATTGTCACAAATAGTCTCAACTGTATTTTGTAACACATATTATTTGAATATAGAATAATTTCAGTTTATTTCTTAATAGTATTTTCCAATTTTTTGTATTTCTTTCAATTGTATTTTGTACCTTCTTCCCTTGTGTCATTAAACATGAAGGACTAGCTTTTCTTTTTGTTGCTCAGTACTTCAATCTAAATAAAACCTGGTGTGTTCTTTCTTTACATGTTACATTTAAAAATACTTTTTCATAGGCCATACTTATGTGGGGCGGACTCTGTATTTAAAGAAAGAAATTGAAGGACCCGTTCTGCTCCCATTCTTTGGGTTCCATAAATAGATTGAATTCATGAGTTACAACAAGGCAGTTGAACTGTTGACGCAATGTTCATGTGAAGTATGTTGGATAAATTGCAGCTTGTTCTATTTGATAATACGGTGCATATATACTAATATGAGTACTATTGGAAAAAATACAGAAAACTTCCTCTTCGGCAAAGCTTAGGTAGTTATGTTTGGGTTTGTGGTATTAAACAAATATGTCTGGTGTTCCATCATATACATCTTGCAGCCTAGGAGTTCCGTAGTTTGCAATTTATTCTTTAATTACTTAAAGTCACAACAAATTTTGATTGCCTTTAATTTAATTTAGATATTGATGTTTATGGAGATCCGTCGTTTTTTGATTTCATTGCAACGAATCCGAGATGGATAGATGATAAGGAATTTATGTCATTGAGACCACAATGCAAATTCATGTTCCTTGTTGCGGTATGTACATCTTACAGTCAAAATTTTCCTGGTTTCAACGAAATTTGCGAGCCGAAAAGCATCTTGCAAATTGGGAGATCATTTGCATTTGAAACAGAAACAATCCATTAATATATATTAGTATAAATACTATTCATATAAATATGAAAACTTTCTCCATTGATAGATACTAGTATGAATACTATTGAAATAGATATCAAAACTTCGTTACTTAGCCAGTTATCTGGACACCAGGCCCCGGGTTCACGATATCCAACACCTATGTCCCCTGTTTCTTCATATACATGTTGCAGGCAAAGAACTTCAATGATGTGCAGTTAATGCTTTTACTAGTGAGAAGCCAACAGAGGTTCGAAAACATTGCCATTAATAAACAAAAAAAAAAAGGTTTTCCCAACTCTCAGATACTTATCTCTTTTCCCATTTTGCTTTTCCCGTTCATTATGGCTTTCTGGTTTTATACTTAGTCATGTTTCTATGTACAACAGGATGATATGTTTTCATCTCCATCTATATCCTCGCAAGACGGATCCGACCGATCGTTGTTCCATTCCATACTTAGCCAATTTTATGCCCTCCGCTGCGGAGCCGGTGCTTGCGAGCCTAGTTGTTTATTGTTCCGCTATATACACCTTGCACTAAAAACATCTGTGACCTATAGTTCTACTGAGGGTTCCTCGTATACATTAACTTCGTTCAAAGTATCTATTGTTGATATCCATACGTAGCAACTTTGCGTCCTTCCTAACATACATTAATAATGGTCTTGCCAGTGACAAGTGGACATAGTGGTACGAAATATACTTCTGTGATCTACAATGCATGCCTTAACATATCCATCTATATCCTCGTACGATGGATCTGACCGACCGCTATTCCTTTTCATACTTAACCAATTTTATGCCTGTCACCGCGGCGATGCCGCTTATGAAACAAGCTACTTATTGTTCTGCTATATACATCTTGCACTCAAAACATCCTTGATCTAAAATTCCATGATGGGTTCCTTGTATACATTAAGTCTGTTCAAAGTATCTGTTGCTGCTTTCCATCCCCAGCAACTTCGCGTCCTTCCTCATATACATTAGCAATGCTCTTACTAGTGGCAACTGGACACAGTGGCACAAAATATACTTCCGTGATCTACACTTTATGCGTTAACTGGTGAGAACTCAGCAGGCATTCGCAAGCATTTTCATTAATAAGAAAGCACTAGATGTTCTTCTGCAAGATACTTGGTTCTTTTTCCCTTCTCTTCTTCTCGTGTATTATCTAGAATTCCACTCCGAACTTCTCCATCCTTTTTCCCTTATTTTGTTCCTGTGTATTATGGGACTATAAAATATGGACATGATATTTTATAGAACATATACAAATTCCGCATTCCATACCTAGCGAAATTTTGGATCACGGGTTCTGAGCCGAGCGGACGGGCTCAAAATTGGGCCTCCATTGTTTCGTGCCCTACAAATAGTACCCCGAGTTTCGTGATATACAAATTGACAAGCACACCTGCGGACTGGCTAAGTCAACATTACACTGCTATTGTTCTATGTCCTCCAGACAACACTCCTAGTTCCACGATATAGAAATTGACAGATGGAGTGTAGGACTAGCGAGGTGGAGATTGCCATTGTTTACAGATGCTAACTCCTATGAAGTATCTAACAGTATCTAAAAAATTATTTTAGTTTTTATTTTTTCCCTGTATAACAATATCTAAAAAATTATTTTGAATACTAAAATAACACTTAGTAATGACAGTTGGACACAGAATTATGAATCAGTTGGGAACACACTCTCCGCAATATACAAATTGACTACCGGATTCTGACATCGTCCACTCTTCCATGGTACAGATTATGCATTCCAATGTTCAGAGCGACACAATTAGAAGGTTCAGGCCTCGCCTCCTTTGTAGACACTTTCTCAGCCTGTTTTGCATCCTCCTGTTTCCCAGTTCATGAAATATGCAACTCCAGCGTTGGCGGGTTGACATCTTTTTATCTCCATTTATATAACCAGACAACGAATCCGATCGACCATTGTTGCTTTCGATGTTTTTCTGTTATATACATATTCCACTCTCAATTTCCATGATCTACAATTCCACTGCTAACTACTCCATTCTTTTTCCCTTTTTTTTCTTCCTGTGTATTATGGGACTATAAAGTATGCACATGATATCTTATAGAGAATGTACTAATTCCCATGATATTTTATAGAGCAAGTACAAATTCTGCATTTGATATCTAGTGACATTTTGTATCGCGGGTTCTCGGGCGGGCGAGCTCAAACTTGGACCTCCATTGTTCTGTGGCCTACAAATAGCACCCATAGTTATGCGATATACAAATGGAGAAGAGAACCTGCAGAGTGGCTAACTCAACATTGCACTTTCATTGTTTTGTGTCCTCCAAACAGTGCTCCCAGTTCCGCGATATACAAATTGAAAGACGGAATGCAGGACTGGCGGGGTGGAGATTTCCATTGTTTACGGATGCTAGTCCCTATGAACTATCTAACAATATCTAAAAAATTATTTTGAATACTAAATTAGCTCTTGGTATTGACAACTAGACACAGAGGTACGAAACAATTGGGATTGCACTCTCCGCAATATACAAATTGACCATTGGATTCTGACATCGTCCGCTCTTCCATGTTACAGATTATGCATTCAAATGTTTGGAGCGATACAATTAGAAGGTTAGGACCTTGCCTCCTTTGCAGACACTTTCTGAACTTGTTTTGGATTCTCCTGTTGTGAGGTTCACGAAATCTACAATTCCAGTGCGGTCACTCTACCACTGCTCACAAATGTTTCAAAGTATCTCTCGTTCCCTTCCATCCCCACTAACTTCATGTCCTTCCAGCTGTGCTACCATATCCTCTTCGTTGTTACGTGTAATGCACTCAAAAATTTTCGAGAAATACAATTTGACCCTCGCGCCCTCACCCTCAACACTTGTACGTTGCAACCCTGTTTTGTAGTTGTCATTTTTCCCCTGCCCTGGACCTCCATACTTTATTAATATACGATTAGAAAGATTTCATGCTAATATTTGACCATGTAGGAACCCTCAACATTGTCATTAATCGCTGAAAACCTCGAGGAGATCTCCCGTTATTACGCATTAAACCAAGATGTGTGGAGAGTTATTTTGTCCCTTTCGATTGTTCATCTCCAACACGCATGCTCATGTTGGGCCACTCAAGAAATCTACAATGCTTAATTGTTCATTGAAATATCCAATGTGTTGGCATTTCTATGTATGGAATTATTATTGTTTAATGCTAACAATGCATCATGCAACAACCATCCAAATTTTCATTAATCAACGAAAGTCTTGAGGACATCTCCCATTAACACACTTTCGACCAAAATTTGCGCAGGGTTATATTATCCCTTCCAATTTTTCATTTCATTCATCGGCTGGAACAAATAAACATTCTTGTAGACTTATGGTGCCAGGTCGACAACAATTTTGTGGAGATACAATAAATATGTTTGCACAAGAGGACCAGAGCTTTCAATGGTCCAGGGCATACTTTTACTATACATCTCGTTCCGCCCAAAACAAAGTGATTTGGACCTCTGGAATCGCTCATGCAAGTTGCATTCCTGAGGTTTTTTACTCTAAGAAGTTGGTCTCTTGGTGTGCCGGAAAATATATTCCAGCCCAAATAATTATTCCACTGCACGACCATTCTCCTATTTCTTTATCACCTCGGCTCTTCCGCGAGATGTTAAAATTGTCAATCCCAACATTGACGTTCAGAGGACAAGACTGCAAATAGTTTATAGAAAAACATCATAACGGGTTGGACATCTTAGTGGACTTCCTCGAAGACCCAACAACAGCTCTTGAAGATATCACAAGGCTGCAGGTAAGTTTCTTTAGAAATCCATTCCGGGAAATTGCTTGGTTGGTTACAAGAATAACGGGACACACATCCACAACAAGCATATCCAATATAATTATTGATATTTTGTATTTCACAGTCAAGGAAAAATACATTTTTGATTAGGGAAGCCAATTTGGATTGAGATCTTCTCCCAATTGTCATGTTTCAAAGAATCGAATCAATTTTATATTTCATCCTACTTGATTTTCTCAATTGTGTATTGTTGTATGTTTCCAAATATTTCTCTTTCCAATAAAATAAATTGTGGATTCGACCTAGTAACATTCTGGCACGAGGAACTGTGGAGACACAAGGCCTCCCATTGTTTTTATGAAGTTTTTAATGGCTTTGTCTCAGATTCCAAAGATTTACATTTAGGCGAGGATTCTCTGCGGATGTATGCCTAGACAACCAAGTTTTTGAACAGGAAGGGCACACCTTAGCAAGAGGAAAATCATAGTGTCCTCATGGTCTTTGGCTCTAAGGAAAATCCTGCCTTCCTTCCATGCCACATCATGGACAAGATGTTTGTTGCAGAAATATCAAGGCAATACAACCACTGGTTGTTTTTTTTCCATGACAAGAAAAAAAATAGTCCATTCCTCTGCCCTGGAAAGTCAGAGACTTCGTGTGCAGAAACATCAACAAGATTGATGAGTTTGCCGCCCATTTCAAGAAATTGAACCTAACGTACGCTTAAAAGCTAAAAGGTTTTGACCCTAATGGAATTTTTTGAGAACATATATTGGGTGTTGGTTTTAACACCTCTTTTATCCATACACACCTGACCCAAGACAGGAACAATGTCGACAACAATCCTGCTTCTGTCGATTGCGACGCAGAGAGATTGCAAAGCACCACTGAATTGTACAGAGAAAATGGAAAAGTGTCTAGTGAGAAGAGTACCCAGTCCCCCGCCAGCACTCCCAAGAGCACGACATCACAGAGCATAGCTTTGACGGTCCACCCCAGTAAGAAAGCAACCTAGAAATATTCGAATGGAGGAGGAGATAAGAACCCTTCTTGTTGAAGGAAAATCTCCCCGTGGACAGGTAGATCTCCTCAAAGAGCTAGAATCTTAACTCTAAGACAGAAAGTGCTTATCATGGTCACTGACTTCCTTTTAGATCTAGGTGGACTAGTGTGTGAGGAGGAAGGATAAAAGAAGTACCTTTTACCGGTGTTTGTCCCTGCACGCTCTGAATTGAGCTCCAATCTTTCACTCCTCGATAAGCCCTGTAGACAAACAAAGTACGACCACTTCCTACTCTATCAAGATTAGTCTGAAATATGTCTATCTACTAAAGAGACAAATTCATGTGAGATTGAACACGAATTAGAAAGAAACATGCCAAACAAATTATATTAATGAGGACAAAACATTACTTACAGTCGTAGATGGATTGCAGCAGTTTCGTTAAGTCCACCTTGTCTACCCCTTGCTCAAAATATCCACAATCCGAATGATGATAGCTTCACCGATTGCTCCCTATGAGATCATAGGTCTATTTCTTCCAAATCATCTTTGTTACAGCACCACTTATAAGATTATAAGTTTGGTGTGATTCTCCCTTTCCAATCCTTCTTTCACCATGAGAAAGCTTGCTTATATAGCCTTGGAGAGGCTCAACAACTTGAGATATCTTTGGGGTGAGTTGAGGATTTTCCTCCTTCAGTTAGGGATCTGCCCTAAGATCATGGATTGATTGAGGATTCAAATCCAACTGCCTTCTAAGAATGAAAAGATCCTTTCCCCATTCTTCTCAACAAATCAACTGCTGCCCAGAATAGGTATCGCTCCCTCAAAAGGGCACTCATAGCATTATAATGCTCCCTAGTAGTGTATAGGGGAGCACCAACACTCCTGAGGGTAGGAGCGCTCCTGCAAAAGGGCTGATGCAACACTATAATGCTCCCAGATAGTGTATAGGGGAGTGCCAACACTCCTGAGAGAGGTATAGGGGAGTGCTCCCCTCCAAAAACTCAGTTTTTTGGGTGCTTTCAGATGGCAACGGGTTCATAAGCCTGTTGACTCATTTCTCTTCTTCCAAAGCAAATGTTTGAGGTGTTTCAAGTGTCCTTCTCATGTCGTTATAGGCATGACATAGGCATCATGGCAGTATGATTTCTTTGACACTTGCGACACTTGTGAGCAAAATGCGACACTTGTGACACTTATAATGACGACACTTGTGACACTATCGAAGTGAGTAATTTCGATGTGTAACAGATTGCCCCCCAAAGTATGAAGTTAGAACATGAGAACTGATAACTAAAATGATTTGTAGACTTTTAAGAAAGGGTATAGACGCAGAGAACCTAACAGAAGCTGCACACAAACATTCAACAAATATTATGACATGTTTCAAACCCAAGGCAGGCATACCTATGCTTGGGTGATAAAGACTTGCAAGATATGGCTGCCATAAAATACATTGCGGATCCATAATTGTATTGATAAAAAGGTATAGCCACTGAAAATACACTGTGGATCTATACTCTCATGACATGAACTGATCGTAGCCACGAAGAATACACAGTGGATCTACGAGATGACAACACATAGCCACAACCAATACAAAGTGGATCTATGTAACAGTATATGTGTAATTGTTCAATAGAAACTCCATTGCAACCTGGGCAAAGTACATATCAAAGTGATCACTCAACCCAGGGTCTTCTTATCGATCCTGATGTAGTACGAATCTGACCATGTGAATAGATGTCCTGATGTTAAACATGGAAAAAACCACTTGATTACAGGTCAATGATGTAAACCGTTAACAAGCGCGAGGGAAATCACCATTAATGTCAATGATTCCCAAGGTACTCTAGTACATTCCAACGAATGTGAATAGATGAGCTAAAGTCGAACATTCGTGGAATCATCCGAGCAGAGGTCATTGATGTAAACCCACTGTCGAATGTGAGGAGGCCTGCCATTGAGGCATGTAGGTCCCAAAGTACTAATTGGTTTCTAAGTCTAATCCCTGGATAATGTGTTGAAGTCGACAGGAATAGACTCGTTGAAGGAGGGCCTTGATGTATCCCCCATCAACGATACAAAACAGACAAAGAGATGTAATTTGTAGATTAAATGAGCATGGATTGACACGGGTATTGAGACAAGATATTTGTGATGGCGGACTCTCGAGGAGGATACTTCCCTTGAACACTGAGGCACAACAACGAAAACATGACATGGACCAAAACATGATGATGCAATGGATACTGTGACTTTCTTCGGGTGACCCAAAGGAGTAAGAAAAACTCAGAGGATTGGTTCAGTGTAGAGGTTTAGCAGATTAAGATGTGCGCAAAGACAAAGTTCTGTGTTCAAGGGTGACTCTAAGAGTTACTTGGTAATGTTCTCAAAAAACTGCTTGGCTTGCTTCTTTCAATTTTTCCCCCCATCCAGATAGACGAGTACCTCTTTTTAATTTAACGAGCTCGAGGAGGATAACACATGCTCGACATAACTCACCTTCGGTAAGTTCATCTTCCTTTGTTTAACGAACTGGAAAAAGTAAGGGTTCGTTCCCATATGGGCCTGTCGATGTTTTGTTTAGTGAGTCCAAAGACAGAAAACTCGAAGGTTTTTCATGATTATAGAGTCTGGAAAAACACTAAAAAGAGAACTCCCTCAGTTCCTTTTTCGTAAAGTAGTTTGACGAGACCGAAAAAGAGATAAACTATCGCTCAATAGACGTTTTCTTCAAATACTTTAATGACCGTGAAGAGAACAAGGTGCTCAGCAATCTTTTCATCTTTAAAGAGTCTGAAAAGAACTTAAAGATGACTCCAGTGTTGTCCTTTTTCGTAATGGTAGTATTACGAGGCCGAAAAAGAGATAAATTATCACTCGAAAGATGCCCTTTCAAAACATTTAACGAGTGGGAAAGGAAGCAAGATCACTCAGCAATCTTTTCATGTTTAGAGAGTCTGAAAAGAGCTTAAAAGAGACTCTAGGGGGTTCCTTTTTCGTGTATCCATACAGGTCCGAAAAGGAGATAAAAGTCTACTTGGATGCATTCTCATGTATTTACAAGCACAAGAAAGAAAAAAGACTAAGCTCGGCATGCCCCCATCTTGAAAGCTAGTGGGTTAACTCCAGAAAAATCATCAAAGGCTAGAGACATGCCCTCCAAGCTTCAATTCATTCACCGATTTTGAGGTTGTCACCAATTTCTCTAGTAGATGAGAAAAAGGAGAAGGGTGGATGAAAATAAGGTTCAAGAGAGATGACTATTTCATTTCTTAATGAGTTTGACACAAGAAAAGAACTATGCTCAGGGCCTCTATTTCATTTTTTAACGAGCCTTCCACAGAGAAGAGAAACTATGCTCGTGGTTTCATTCGGATCATGGATTCCAAGAGGATAATGCTCTGGAAGGGTCCCATGTCAATGGATAAAACATGGTCATGGCCTCTAGGAGATCTTCGTTGGATGGAAGATAATCACTCGAGAAGGAGCACATGTCGAGGGCTGCGATAGGAGTAAGGAGATCAGGCTCCAATAATCCTACCGAATAAATTACCATGTCCACTACCGGATCCAAATCGTCGGAAGTTGAAAGCATGGGAGATGATGAAAAATCAACACCAGGAGGGGAGATAGACGGTATATCTGCCCGAATTTCTTCACGAGGGGGAAGAAAAGAGGATCTATGATAGTTATTTTCCTGAGGTAACTTGTCAATGCGAAGCATTTCCGGAATAGATTCATCTGAGGAAAAAGTTGGGGAAATATAGTCGATCGCAGATGATGAGGAACTCAACCATGATTGCATCGAGGAACTGTCAAGTGCCAATAGATGTTGGGCATCTGACGAGGTAGAAGCAGATGGGATAGAAATGTATGAGGTTTCGGCTGGACTAAGTGGCACAGTGTCACTTAGTGCATCGAATTCCAATGGAAAAGGTACAATCCGAGGGTCAGATGATTCCAAAGATTGATAAGCCGTGGTTGAAATCATATAGACGGTGGCAATATGATGTGTAGTGGGTGGAAGTGGTGTACGGAAGGTACCCATGAGGCTAGAATATTTCAGTAAGCCAACACCAACACTTTCATACGTGATCTTGTGGTCTCCCAAGAAAGGAATATTGTTGGTAGCAGGAGCATGAGCATCAGTCATGCAAAAATCCAACTGATCAACAGTGACAATTTTCCCTAGTGAGGAAATTGTAGACATCGAAAGACTGACAAGGCAACGACAATCATAGCATAAAACCAACTTCTTCAAAGTAACAAGTTGTAATCGAGGGGAGCATCGACGACCTCGACATCAACAGTGACAATTTTACCACCCAATTGGATGGGCAGGGATTGTAAAAGCCATTGGGGATAAAAACCTCGCCCATCGAAGGCGGGTAACATCGTTGGGGATTTGTTGAGTGCTGGTGATTTTAAATCTTTCCAACATGCTAAAGACATGACACAAGTTGAGGCTCCCTCATCTAGAATAGTTCGATGGATTTGTTGATTGGGAACAACAACATCAACTTGGAAAGCAAGTTGGTGGGAGAGTCGATATGCATAATTATTTAGGTTAAACATGATCTGATTGGACGAATCAGGATCAACAAAACCAAGAGCGGTCAAGAGCATTCTACGTTGACTGGGGCAGTGTTGTAGAACTTCTAACACATACATAGCACATGGTTGTTGAGCCAAATATTCAACAATGTTATAGTTTTGGGTAGCACGTGAACTAGGATTAAAGGTAGATTTGCGGATAGTGCTCTTAGGAGGGCGTAAGATAGAGTCAAATGTGGGTTTTTCAATCTGAAGTGGTCCAGATGGAGGATTAACCGATGGAAGACTAACAGAGGATGATGATGGATCCGGTAAAGTGTTGGCACCGTTAATGTCTTTTCCTTTGTCAGGGTTACCTGGTGTGTCGTAGGTCTTTGAGCGAGTGGTCAAATTGATCCCATTAAACATATAAATATGTGCACTCGACGAGGCCTCATCATTAGGTTCGCTAGAACTGCCCCCAGGAGAGGGGGTTTGAGCGACCATGGATTGCTGCTGTGGAAAAGGTTGAGTAAGAACAGCGGGTTGTGACTTCCCTTGGAAAATTTTGGCCACTTCATTGCGAAGTGGACAATCTCAAGTGTAGTGATCATCACCACAAATGATACACGGGAATTTCAGTTTCCGTTGTGGTTGCTTTTCGGTAGCAGGTGTTTGATTTTTTTGTTGTTCATTATTATTTTTTGATTTTTTTTGTTCCTATCCACCTTGATAGTTCTCACAAAATTTCACTGACAAAGAAGATAAAAAACAATGCAGGGCAGGCGGAGGAACCCCAAATTGAAAGTGGAAAACTGCAACTTGAAATTGAAGCTGAGCACATGCAAAAAAATTGGGTCTTCCGTGGTGGAAATATCGAACACCGACTTTTTTGACATAGATGAATCCTTTGTAATCCAGAGTGTTATTTTTGACAGCCAATCTAAAAGTCTGGTCATTGAAAAGAGAGATGTAACAAACAGGAAAGGCAAATCTTGCACAGAGATTAACTTTAGCGAAATGTCACCGTCCCAAATCTACCAATTTCACCAGGGAACCGGTGACATTCTTCGTGATTCCATTCGAGGAACTGAGACATAAAATGCCAATATGAAACATCGCCTCAACGAATTTGAGCAAGCTTTCCTTGCAACTCCAGAGTTTTCCAGTCCTTTGGCAAAAATCATGCCTACTACCACTGCGGTGAAGATGAAAGTATCCTCTACCCTCCTTGCATGCTCTAGAGCCCTTGTAGAGAATAACATCAAAAAAAGAATGCAATTAGTTACTGAAACCTGGGAAACATCACAAAATTTAGTTTCCTTCAGAAAGAAGGCCAATGGTTTGCTGGAACAATTGGAGATGAATTTTAAAAATGAATAGCTTTTCTGTGATCAGGTACTGACCCCTTTTGCTAAATATGTCGATAACACATCGTAACTAAAAAAAACACAGGAGAAACTCCCCTCGCCAAAGCACACCAAAAAAGTAAAAGTGTGCTAGCAAAAGAAAGTTGACAACCTGTAGCTCATTGTCAACTCATGTAAACAAGTCATATAAAAAAATGAACATTTATTCACAAGCCTTCTCCAGCTGGACTGAGCTGGAACTACCAACAAGGTTCAAGATCATAACTTAATTCTCAAATCCTTGTCAGTCACCAAAGAAGCCTTCAAGGAACAAGTTGATATTTTAAAGGGGTTGTCTTTCGAAAAGTTTTATAGCATACTTGAACATCGTCTAGATGAGCACGAGTGCTGGGTACTGGACTATGCCTCACACAATGAAGAAATTGAACAAACTCTGCATAACATTTCAATGGATCTAAGAAAATTAGAAAATGACCTTTACAACATAGAAATTTGGGATGAAACCAACATATCCCCATGAAATGATACATCGAAGAATTGTTCCAAAAGAGAATGGATGACCTCGTCCAGGAAGGGCAAGAACCGGTCAACAGGACTATAATGCCCATCGACGACAGCAACAAAAATGCATCGGCTTCATAGTAAGTTTATACTGCCACTTTTTTTGTTTATCAATCCAGTTTAAGTCTATGTTGTCATCTTCTCTTCTTTATCAATCCAATTATGTCCTCTTTCAATAGAACACTGTAACCAAACACTCTTAACTTCCAATTTTTTCTTTTCAGGTCTTCCTCTCTACCGTTGTGCACTTCTTTCAACATTCCTAATTCTTGTACTTATTTCTTTTTATGGTCCGCGGAAGCCCCAATCCCAGTTTATATGAAAAACGCATTTAAATTTCCAAAAACATGTAATAGACATTATTATTTTTTGATAAATTCCAAAGAAAATTGATTCGACAATGCCCTTATTCTATACTAAATTTTGGGTTTGCAGGAACCTTTCTTGTTTCTTCCAAATAAAACTAATTCGGATATGCTACATTTCGCCTCCTATTATATGTTAATTTTCTGGTCTTCAACAACGTTGATGTTTTAAATGTTGATGTAATTTCCAGAGATATGTAACATATATTATTTATTTTATAATAAGTTTGTATTGTATAGTTCGCAACGTTGATTCTCAATTTGTATATCGCGAAACTCTCGACGCTGTTTGTAGGGCACGAAACAATAGAGACCCATTTTTGAAACTACCAGTAAGAGAAGCGCAATCCAAAAACTGGCGAAGTATGGAATGACCCCTCCCTGCATGCTCTGTAAAACGTGTATAAAGAAAACTAATTCGGCAATGCTATATCTTTTTTTTCCAAGAAAATCCTTAGTTTTAAAGAAATCTAATTCGGGAAAACGTTATTACTATTCTATTGTATAACAAACAATATTTTTTTGTAAATTTCTATAGTCTGCAAGTCCGCCTGTCATTTTGTATATCGCGGCACTGTCGGTGCTATTTGTAGGCCACGGAACATCAGAGACTCAATTTTGAACCCGCCATTTTTCAAAAACATGTAACATACATTATTATTTTTTGATAAATTACAAAGAAAACTGATTCGACAATACCCATGATCCAAAAGCTGGCGAAGTATGGAATGACCGCTCCCTGCATGCTCTATAAAACGTGTGCAAAGAAAACTAATTTGGCAATGCTATATCTTTATGTCCAAGAAACTCCTTAGTTTTAAAGCAAACTAAGCTCTGCCTACCATTTTGTATATCGGAGAACTGTCAATGCTATTTGTAGGCCACGGAACATCAGAGGCCCAATTTTGAACCCGCTAGCCCGAGAACTCGCGATCCAAAAACTGGCTAATTATGCAATGAGGGCTCCCTGCATCCTCTATAAAATCTCTTCCCCATACTTTATAAAAGTACAAATTTCGTATGTATAAAACTAAATATCTACTTTATACAAGTACATATTTCGTATGTCTAATTTTTTTATTTGTGATAAATTTCTATAGTCTGCAACTGCATTAACATCAAAGGCCCAATTTCTATATCGCGGCATTGTCGCTGCTTTTTTTATATCACCAATCTAACAACCCGTGATCCATTACAAAAGTACATATTTCCTATGTATAAAAGTATTTCAATGTATTTCAACTTTCTAGCCACGTGTCTGTACTATGTCGCATTTATTCCCATCCCAACCTCACAGGACTCCGCTGCCATACAGCCTTGTTATTATGCAAATCACGTTAACACCCTTTTGTCAATGAAAGAAATTAATAACTGAATCTAAACCTTTAATTTATTGTGATAATTAAGAATATTGAAAAAATATAAACTCGTAGCCATATAATCCACACGTTTGTGATTAAAAATCCATTAATTCTAACTATTTTTAATTCTAACTATTTTCAATAGGTGTACATAGTTATATTTTATTTATATTAATTATATTGATTTTTTGAAACTCTAACAAAATAATGTTTAACAAAATCCCAACATACAATTTCATAACTCGAAAAAATTCAAGGGCGTGTTTGATAATACCAAATCTCGACATTGACATTAGAGACGACTTTGAATTGAAAAAACATAGTGGTTACCAAATCTCGACATGCTTCAATTATCTACTTTGGAAAGTTGATCATCATTCTCCAGTCCGTCCTTGCATGGAATTTTGTGCGATTCACATCTCTTTGGTAGCTGGAACACGTGCTTGAAAACCAGTTCTCTCTTTTTGCGTTCAACTTTTGAATGGAAATTGTCATGGTTTTTTAATTTGATTCTTTTCCAAATTGATATGCTTCATTATAAGCTAAATTAACATGAATTGTTTACCGTCCACCATGACGCCAAACGCCAAACATAGCAGCTTTACAAACGAGTGATGTATTAGCCAAGAGAATCAACTGTTACAGGCGGGTCAAATTTCAATACACCTGAAAATTCGTCGAAACTTTCCCACTCAACTACCCTTTGTAGTCGT